>CM031235.1:793500773-793845773 GCA_018340775.1 Taxus wallichiana var. yunnanensis | reverse complement strand
AGTGCCCCATTTCGATGACTCCGTTGTTTTTTTTATTTTATATTTAGAAGAAAGTGGCCTTGATTTATGCGATCCATATTTTCCTATTCTAGATTGAGGGCAACATGGGTTGTAGTATGGTAGTTCACAATATGTGGTTAATCATTGTTCTTGCTTGAATGTATGCATTATTTTATTTTAATGGAAAATGAAGTAGGGTCAGCTTTTTTCATAAACATTCTGATGAGATTTATATTTATCTCAACAAAAATAGAAAACCATAATCGTAGAGGATAAATGAAGGGTAGTGGAATGCGTAAGTACGCCTTGTTGGAGTACCGGTGGTTGAGAATATATATTTGTCTGTAAGGGGCCAAGAATGGCAAACAAGACTGATGAGAAGTGTGTATCTAGAAAAGTACATTATGGGAGTGCCTTGTGTGTGTGCGTGTGTGTGTGTGTGTGTGTGCGCGCGCATGTGTGTGTGTGTGTGTGTGTGTGTGTGTGTGTGTGTGTGTGTGTGTGCGTCCATAAGGGGACAAGAATGACCAACAAGACTGCCGAGAAGTGTGCATCTAGAAAATTACATAATGGGAGAGCCTAATGCATGGTGAGACAAATGAAGTGAAACAAGAACAAGAAGCAACAAAAACTCGTTCGAGATACAAAAATACATTAAGCTATAGATGCAATGCCCGAAAACCCAAAGTTATGTTCGAAAGCTACCACTCTCAAAGTAAAGAAGAAGTAATGCTGTTGTTATTTTACGTCTCCTTTAGACTATTGACATCTATTGGTAGGATTGTGATTTTCACCAAATTTAGAACTAGCAATATGGAAATATTTTGAGTTAACTTATTTGTTGGGCAACAAAGTTCCCATCTTGATGACCTGTTGTTTTGTTTATTTTATATTTGGAAGAAAGTGGCCTTGATTTATGCGATCCATATTTTCCTATTCTAGATTTAGGAGAACGTGGTCATGCAGGCATTGCATTTCACAATATGTGGTCAATCATTGTTCTTGCTTCAATGTATGCATTATTTTATTTTAATGGAAAATGAAGTAGGGTTAGTTTTTTTGTAAACATTCTCCGATCAAGATTTATATTTATCTCAACAAAAACAAAAACCCTACTTATAGAGGATAAATGAAGGGCAACGAAATGCGGAGTACACCTTGTTGGAGTGCCCGGTGGTTGAGAGGTATGACAAGGATGTTTTCCTCGTGGTTGAGCGACATGGTCATGTTGCGGTTGTTCAAGTGCTCTGTGTAGTCAAATAGGATAAGGGATATATTATCTCGACATCCATAGACATAGAAACCATGCATTTCTATAACAAGTTCGTGTAATGGGTAGGTTTAGGGTTTAGGGTCACGCATGTAACCTACTTTAAGATTTAAAAGGAGAAAATGTTTTCATGTTTTACCCTTGCTTTTCTACTTGGTCGTTTGGTGTAGGGGTCAGTTGTGCCCTTTGTTTTTTGTAAGTTTTAATGTATTGTCAATATAAATACATGTTATTTTGGTTTACCTTTTCATGATTTTTGTTGTTGTAATCCCGAGCCAAGTGACCTTTTGCATTTGTGATTGGTGTTGTTGTAAGACCGAGACATGTGGTTTTTTGTATGAGAAACTGTAGGATCCTAGGCTGGGAGATGCCTCTGGTTGTATGATCCAAAGGTGTGGTGGATGTATGTTATCTCTCGACTTTCCTCCCCAATCCTACTAATAAGATCCTTGATCCACCTTTCAATTTTCTTATAATAGTTACTTCAAATTTATGTTGGGGTTCAATCTCGGGCTTTGGTTTTTGATATGCGGAGGTACTTATTTCTATGACATCGTTGGGATCTTCAAGCTTATTGTAGTTGTTTTTCCTCCACTTGATGACCTTAACTATATAAAACTTTATCTAAAAAAGGTACTTTCTATTCAATATGAAATTCTTGTTGTGTTCCTTAGTTGTGCGGAATATTAATTGGCCTTTTAATTGCTCACGGAATCTTGTACGTTCTTGGTATGCCACCCATTAATATTGTGAACACATACATGTTGGAATGCAAGTGGAAGGCAGAGAAGTAAGGTAGAAGATCAAACCATGTGAGTTAATTTGTTTGTGAAATGACATGTTCTTACTTTCATGATCGTGTTTTGGATGGAGAATTTCTCAGACCTTGGTGATTAACTAGGTATCTATACTCTTAACTCAATGTTTTATAGTTTTTCTTTTCTTTTAAGTTCTAAAAAAATTGACTTCAACATCGTGGGAGTTTTTCCTTCTGAGGTGGGTACTATAGAATGCATAAAAAATCCTTTGATTTCATTATTTTTTTATGACAATGTTTACCTGGATGTTGTAAATAGTTGATGGCTATGTGCCCACTTCCTTTGGTATTGTCTAGATTTTTTCAATTGGGTTTATACAACACTTGGGTATTACTTTAGAGGTCAATGTAATCAATTTCGTCTTGGGTGTTTCAGGGAGTGGGATTTTACTAGGGCCTTATTGGCAGACTAATTGATGTATGATTTATCACCCCAGTTGATTTAGAGATCTCTAATCATATTATTCTAAACTTTTGAAATTCTTCCGAATGTGGTAGGGTCTATAGATGTTTTATTTTTTGTATTATAGACACAAAATCACACACTTGGGTATAATTTCTAGGTCTATAAACACATACTTGCATTCATATGATTCCTAAGCAAGAAAACTAGTAATTAACAACTATATTTGGCCTCTTTGCTTTGACTTTAGTATTATTTTTGGTATTACACACCTTATAACCCATCTGAATTTTATTGATTTATCTTTCACAAATACGCCAACACCTAGGTGTCGCGTCCCTTTGGGCACACCGACCTATTTTTATCTCACTTGCTTCTTTTGGGTCTCTTTTATCTTTTGGGCATCTTTTTTTTATGGGTCAAACTTTTAGTTTTCAATTATGAAATTCAAACAAGGGAATCATATAAATACAAAGCTATGTGATCAAAATAAAGGACCAATCTCTAAGCATCTATTATCACCACCTAAGCTTACATCCAAAGGCATCTAAGAGCATCAAATGCATCCATCTAGCATCCATTCAAGGGACAAGGGATTGCATTTTCTGTATACATGCATAGGAGGGGAAGTTCATTTTCCATCCACACATATATTTACATTGGTACATGTAGCTATCGCCCACTATCACGTGCACTTACACAAGGGATTCCTAGGGCATGATTATTTTACACACGCATAAGAACTACATGGATTCTGAGATGTAGTGAAGTGCTTGTTCATAAGTTCACTTTGTCGAATGAATTCCTGGGTCACCCGACTCCTCATATCATCTTTCCTTTTTAAGATTTGATGTAGTTTGAGGATTTTATAGGTCATATTCTCTTTGTAGGCTATAGGAGAATTTGGCGATCGTTCAACAACATACAGTGACCAAAGGTGAAGGTTAACAACCACCTTGCCACACAATAAAAATCAATTTATGAGATTTTGCATAGTCACAAGTGCCTAACAGGGTCCCCTGACACCTAGGTGCCCTAGTCCTATTCTAGGTGCCCTAGTCCCGACTCATCCGATAGTTCCAAGATATTCTGTGTTCGATTGCGACATTTTTCTCCTCATGTTCATCAGTCTTCTAGTCCATAATACTTTGAGATCAAGTACAAAATCAGCTAAGTCTTCTACTCTCTCTCTCTCTCTTATACTTAGGGTTTCATATTTTTTAAAGCTTATTAATTGTGTTGAATCTTTAATTTAGCATTTTATTTATCATACATGACTCTGTAATTAGGATTTCACAAATTCCATATTTGTTAAATCATTTGGTGAACCCAACCATTCAAACCCTACCTTCTGAGTATGTATCAAAATCTCTCTTCTTCTTCTCAATTCATGGATCAATCTTCTTATCCTTATTTCACCCCAACTAAGGTTTCTAGCATGGTTACTACCGCTGCTAATTTTATGCAAGTTCATACTCAACATCCTCCTCGCTTTATTACGCATATGGCTGATTCATCTATCAATGTATTCGCCACTCACCACACTCATCCTCTTACAACTCATCCCATTTCCATTCCACCACCTATCACTTCTGTAACTCCTACCACTACTTCTAATAGTTGTGACATCATAGAAAAACTTAAGAATACACTGGAAAAAATATCTCTTTATGATTTATTGCGTAGTGCACCTGTGGATTATCATCAAACATTAGAGGTATCCCTTTACTCTAATCACATTGAGAGAAATAACTCACTAGTGGCCTTCACACATCTCATTTTTTCCCTAAAATATCTACCACATGCTATAGCATTTAGTCATGAGGACATACCGCCATCTGTTGTTGATAATCCATGTGTACCTTTGCTTATCATTGTTACCATTGGCACCATTTGGCGTGTACTTATTGACAATGGATTTTCCATTAATGTACGTGCTCACTCATTTTGAAGGAAAATTTATATTACTGATAATCTAATTACTAAGAATTCCACTCTCATTCATGGTTATGATTCCACTACTCGCACATGCCTAGGCATTATCACGTTACCTATAAAATTCGGTCCTAGGATTTTCCTACGGTATTCTTCGTTATCAATGCCTCATTTTAGTTTAATCTCTTGTTAGGTAGACCCTAGATTCACGCAATGCATGTTGTCCCATCTACTATTCATCGGTGTGTTAAATTCTTACATGATGGTTATGAACATACCATTGTTTTTGACCCTAATCCATTCAAGTTCTATTGCATAGACCCCATTACTACTATGCATATTCCTCCATCACAACCTATTCCATATAAAAATATTGGTACATATGATATTGGTAAATCTAGTGCTTCACATCCTTCTTCCACCTCTATAAGCATACCATCCATTTCCACTCACACTACTGATATCATTTCACCCACCGTGTCTACTCTAATAACCACCACCACTCTGCTCATTGAGACTCCTCTCGCTCCTACATCTAGCTCACTTCCTACCAATATCCTTGATACTGCTATCCAACATGAAAATGCCAAAATTGATGATTCTGATGATGAGGTTGATATCATTGAGCTTTCGATGACAAATTGCGTAGTCCAAATTTTACTCATATTGAGATAGATGAGTCATAATTTAATGATAATTTCATTTCTATTGGCCTTGGTGAATATCAATTCAAGAAACCCCCTCCTTCTACTAATGCTATGGTACATTTTTGGGGTCTGTCCATACATTGGATGTCATACCACCTTCCTCATCTTCCCATGAACACTCTACATCAGTGTTTCCTCCTTTCACATGCACTCTTTTCATCAATAATTCTTATTGGCCACATATTCCATTTGATCCTACTTGCTTTGATATTGTTTGCACATATGATGGCTTGGCTCAGCTAGGATTCACACTCATTGATCTCCTCCCTCCACCTCATTCTCCTCACCTATATCATGGATATGTTCACATTACTACTTCTTATGGCCTCCGCGTCTTCCATCTATCAGTCTTTGTTGCACGTACTTCTCGCACTTCTCCACTTACTCTTAGGTAGTCTTTGTTATACTACATTCTGGTACTTTAGATCCTAATCATATTGATATCACATTTCCCATGCCTTTTGGCCATGTTTCTATTTGCAATGATTTATTTCTTGGCTATACACAAAATCTTACTCGATAGTATGCACATGTTTGTCCACTACCACCTTTCACTAATGAAGAATACGTAATGAGCATGTACAATTTACGTCGTAATGGCCTTTTATCTGATCAACCCCATATTATTACTTACCAAGTTTATGACGCTTCTCTATTTGGCTTTGACCATGACAATGATGATCTCTTAGATGATGTTACTTGATTATTTTCTACATCATACACTGGGGGCATCATGCTTACTTCCCCCTCCTAACATTATCAGTGTCTCTCATTTCTACTATTACGCTCCGTGCTTCACATCTAGTCTTTCTCATTCATCTTACACAACTTGATACACCTCTTGTATCATCACTACCCTATGACACACTCTTGTGCTACGGTTCACACTTGACTGTTGAGGGCATACTACATCCATGAACCTCACACACTACACATTTCATGCTTTTCATTTCACAATACTTATCTCTAACATTTTATTCTCACCCATCACATTACCCTATGACACACTCTTGCGCTATGGTTCACACTTGAATTTTGAGGGTATACTACATCCATGAACCTCACATCACTCACCACGTTCACACTCTTTACACTTTATGCTTTATTGATCTCTCTCTCTAGCACACATTTTCAAACCATTTCTCGATGACACACTCTTGTTTTATGGTTCATTCTTGACTATCGAGAGGTATTTTATAAATGAACCTCATCTCATACACGTTCATACATGTTACACCTTGCTTGACACTATTTTCCATAGCTTTCTACTTGTATGCCATTGTTTGTGGGAATGCCCTATGTCTTGTTTGATCATTGCTTGTACGCTTTTGGTTGCTTCGGTCCTAATTTTCTTATGACATTGTGAGAGATGTCCCATGTTTGAAACCCCATTTTTGCAGTCTACTTTGTTTGTACACTTTCTTGATCAAATTTTCTTTTATAATATGTTTGTAACTTTTTCTACTAACACATGTTTCTAGCCATATTGTTTGCATGTGCCTTAGTTTCTACCATGCACGTTCCCTCCCATGTAGGGATATAGTTATAAACATCCACTCCTCTCCTTTGGGTTGCATACTCATAATGATGTTGCATGCACCCCAAATGAGTGGGGGCATACATTGGATGAATCAATCACCCCATACAACAACTTTGAGCTTCAAGACATTCCTGCACAATACTTAAACATAACAAAGTTACAATCACTGAACGACCCAAATTCTGACTTGGGTCCTTAGTTCAACACAAACACATGTGTCTAGATATAGACACTAGTACTGGTGCTTCTAACCCTTCATGGGCTCTTATGACTAGGGGAAAGTTACAATTACTTTCTCAAATCAACATAGTTAACAATAGCTCACAAAGTAGTTTTCACAGTATAGGCACAATCCTCCAAAAATTAGAATGCATTATATCTCCTTTTTCTACTTGGATCAAACATAGAACAATACATAAATAAACACGAGATCACACCAGTTACAGTGGTGTATAAATTTGGGAAGCAATCATGGAAGGAGAATAACACTAGACCTTTCTCCCCAACACTCTTCTCTCATGGCGTAAGATCACCCAAAAACTCATACTCGCATGATATCACCCGAAAACTCATTCTTTGTGTGAGATTTCCTAAAAACTTGCTCTTGGAATGAGATCACTTATAAAAATCGATCTTCTATAGCATTTTTCAGGACATTTTCTATCCTTTTCACTCGTCATGGATCAAGTGCACACTTTCCTTTTACTACTTTTTCAAATTTACATACTTTTACAAAGTTTTCATAACACATGACTTTGACTACTCTTTCGCTTTTCTTTTGTAGGTTCATCCTTAATACTAACAAGAAGCATCCCTTCATCAAGCTATAATAATAACCAAGAGAACATGATACAACTCATACGCTTCACCCCTAGGGTAACTTTCTCTTTTTTAGCTTCCACGCTTAATTTTTATCACTCCACACTTTCACTTGTCTCCTTGCACGTTATCGCCATCACACTCTACATGGTTATCGGTACACATCTCTTATCTATTTTATATTATTGAGTATTCACTCAAAAACATAAAGTGGGGGAAAATGTAGACACAAAATCACACACTTGGGTACATTCCTAGGTCCATAAACACATACAAGTGACCAAAGGAAAAGGTTAGAAACCACCTTGTGAAACAATAAAAATCAATTTTTGAGCTTATGTGTGGTCACATGTGCCTGAGTGGGAGTCCTTGACACCTAGGTGCCCTAGTCCCTGCTCCAGCGTCCTTGTCTGGATCATCCGGGAGTTCCAGGATATTCTATGTTTGATTGCGATAGTATTCTCCTCCTGTTTATAAGTCTTCCACCCAAAATACTTCGGATCAAGTACAAAATCATCTAAGTATTTTACTCTCTATCTTGAACTTAAGGTTTGATATTTGTTTAGCTTATTGTTTGTGTTGCATTTTTCTTTAGCATTTTATTTATCATATGTGACTCTACAATTAGGATTTCACAAATTTCATATTTGTTGAATCATGTATAATGTTATATCATGCAACAAAAATAGGTACATACAAGTAACAATAAGAACAATGGGTTCATTGATTTTGGTGGACCGGGTAGAGAAAATCTTAAAATGACCTAGATATAAACCCCCAATGGGAGGAGAGTTCCAAGGTTTATTCTCACATGGGCATGCCTTGTTTCATGTATGACGATGGGCATGAAGACCAACATAACATTCTATTTGTACTCATTTCACTCGTCCATTTTTTCAAATAGTTAGCGTGCAACATACATAAGTCCAAATTATATACATAAAAACATGCTTACTTTTGAAATATCATCCTCAACACAATATTTTATGGTTCTATGCATCCAAAGTTTATTTTAAAAACCTATCCCCGTAAACAATCAATCAGGACCCAATTAATGATTTTATTGATTCGAAAGGGTCATTTTGGTTCCAATTTCCACGGGAGATAAAAATGTATGTGTGAGGTGTCACCTTTGTTTTCATCCCATTTGGAGGCCCAATGGTCATAGATGTTATCGGAAGGCTATAAAGGTTCTCACATGGGTCAATGGGACTCAAACCTTTGTCTATTGCATGTGCTCCACCTCAATATTGTCAAATGGTGATGAGTTTGGCATGAACCGAATGTTGTCTTTTCTCTCTTATCATATATAGATGGGTTTAGCATGGTACAAATCCATTAAATTTGATGGAATGAAATTTTTTAGCATCTTTAATTCACTGATCTTACAAACATTGTTGGGCCCATCAAATGGTAGAATTTTGAAAATTGAAAAAAACCTTAAAGTGACATTCTATCTCTTGAACACTAGCACCATGTTTTATCTCATTTAGGCATGATAAACCTAATTTAATTCTTATTGACTGGTATTACTTGTTTACAAGATGCTAATGGTGGTGTATCTCACTATTGGTTGAGTTTCGAACATGGAACCTTTTGGATTTTCCCTAAAAATTTGGGATCCTTTAGGTGAAAATTGTACTCACACAAATAATGTGAGTGACACCAAAATGATAAAGTGGAGTTGAGATAACACATATTATCTTCATCGGAACTATTTGAACCATGGAATAGGTGTGGGACACTGGTTGGGTTTTAAACATGGAACATATTGGATCTTCTCCATTTTTATTTTGGCTCCTTTAAGTGTAAATTGCACTCATGCAAATAATGTGAGTCATAAGGAAATGATAAATTGAGCACAGTAGCATATATTATTTGGATAAGAACTATCTCGAGTCATGTTATATGTGTGGGACATGCAAGCATTTAATTCCCACATGTTTGAAAGTAACTTTTGACATAACATACCTAGCTATTTTACTTCTACAACTCTAGGACAAGGATTCCAAATAAAACAATAAATATTCATATATTACTCCTTAAATTACATCATTTCAACATGTTTATCAATATTTGTTAAGTATTTATTCAAATATTGGTATGTCTTTTCCAATGTCGACTTGTGCTTGCATGGAAAACCCCTTCCTTGTAACCTATAGAGGGGCTCAATTATCGATGATTGTTCATACCTCCCATGCTTTCCTACTATTACTTAAGCTTAAAATTGAAAAAGGTTTCTACAAAGTGGTATAAGAAGTGATCATTGTGATTATATTACAATCCGCAAAACCATTAGGATTTCCAAACTTTTTCATATTGGCTTCTTTAAGCATAAATTGCACTCATACGAATAATGAGAGCAACATCAGACAATAAAATGGAGCACATATATTATATAGTATGTGAATATGAAACATCCGAGCCATGGAATAGGTGTGGCACATGAAATGATTTAATTCCCACCTACACAAAAATATGTTTTGACATGGCATACCTATATGTTTTACTTAATGTAACTCTAGGTCAATGATTCCAAACAAAACAATAAATATTTGTATATTATTCCTTAAATTACGTCGTTTTAGTCTATTTCATAAATACTTGTCAAGTATTGATTCAAATATTTGTATGTCTTATCCAATGTTGACTTATTCTTACATGGAAAAACCCCTTCTTTTAAATCGGGAGAAATTTACACTAAAGAATGTTTTGCCTTCTATTGAATGAAGGGTTCATGTTTCTAACAAGATCCACAACTGAGGTGAAGGGTTAAACATACGATGAAGCTCAAATGAAATGTATTCATTCACATGGGTCTTCTATGCCTTTTAAGTCATCCACACTGAGAATTTTGTTAGGCCTATAAGCCCTCAAATTAGTTGACATAACCTTCAATTAATTTTTAATGGTTTGGGTGTTGGTTGAAAGATCAAGTGTTTACAATGGGCAAGCTCATCTTTCAGAACTGAATTCATATCTATTACACTTAATATAACATGCGAGCACATGCATTATTTAGTGTAGGCTTACAAGGTATGATGGTGTATTTTTGATATGTATATGCCAATATTATTTAAATAAAAATATGGTAAGCATAAAGAAGAGCTCATTTATCAGGCCCCTTATGGACAGTGGACCTCAATGTTGCATAACAAAATCTAGCCAACCATAAGAATTTTTGGCTTCGGGCATGTCATTGACATGTTTTTTCATAGATGGAGGTACTGGAGAGTTGGGATTGGCGTGTATGTCGAGGAAAAATATGATACATTTTCTATTTTCAACCCTTAAAGACATCCCTTTTCCATTACTCTCTAATATCTGTAATATATTATAGAGAATTGTGATATGTTTGTAGTTACCATATTTGTAAAGTGTTTGACCGTAGGAGACAAAGTGGGCAAGTGCACAGAGATGAGGGGCCAAAAAGCGGCCAAATTTTTATTTGAAGAAAATGCGAGTGCGTTTGGGAAAGCAAGATCACGTTATGAATTAGTAATATTGGTAATTACTAAGCTCAAACGTGATTGTGTTATAACACACTCATGTTCCTTTTTTCTATGTGGTATAAGTTTTTCATTTATTAATCTTTATACTTTATTTTTATTATACTTAAAATTTATTTCAAGAAATATAAAAATAGGGTAACTTTGCACATTATGGAACTAGACTCACACTCCATCAATTATGGTTTAGAAGATAATTTTTCATACTCTAATATGTTCAATACATAGGTATTTTTCAGGATTTCAGCATTTAGCTTTGAAGCTTTTAGGGTTTAAATTCTACAATCGATATTTTTTTAGAAAGAATATAGTCATTGTTTAGGTTTTGGGTTTTTTTGATTGGTTATTGACATTTTTAGGAGTTTTAGATGTGTCAAAACTATATTTTATAAACCTCACAACTCCCAAAGGTAGCAACAATTTCTTGAATATATGGACTCATGTAATTCCTTATAACACATAATAAATCAAAACACATATGTAAGTTTTTATTGATTCAAATAATCAAGGGAATGGTCATCATGAGGTCTGTGAAGGATCTGAAACATCATGAGGACAATGGGTGTAATTAGAAAAATCATGAGGTTTGTGAAGATTTGAAACATCAAGAGCTTCATCGAGATTCAAATCATCAAGGGAATGGTCATCAAGAGCATGATAAGAGAATCTCACCATGAGTGATGGTGGAAATCATCTCAAGCTAAAAACAATGCATATTTTATGAGAGTGTTTCTAAACACTTAATCAATGTTTGGTAATGAACTCACATCTTGCAAGTCATGGAGGTGGAATTTACAGTGTTTTAGTACAGTGTGGAGGTCAAGAACATGGAATTCATTCTCAGAAATTCCTCCAAGTTTCATTTAGGATCAATCCTTCTATCAGGAGGAGGAAACCTATCTCCATGAGGAGCAATTGAGAAAGAGGGTGTCCAGACATCATAAACATGCTTCCACTTAGGTGACATCTTGGGCAGGGAGGTGAATTATGAGATTAAGAAGAGATCATCATGTTCAAAGGTGAAAAGTGAGGCTCAAGGAGTGAATTGATGATCATCATATCCTAACTCTACCATTGTGTCCAAATCTCTTCAAGAAACAAATAAAAATGAGCTAGTCAAGCTACTAAGGCATCCAGAACATCATGTGTGAAGGATCAAGAAGTCACCTATTCTCATGAGAGGGATATGAGAAAGAAGTGTATGAGAATCCTAAATATGATTCCATTTAAGGAGGATTTTGAATCTTGGAAGGGTAAGATGATGATATTCATATGGAGATGTTGTCATGTGAATTGAATAACCTAAAAATGCAAAACTTAAACCATGAAACCAAGCCACAATGTGAAATATTGCTCCCAAATCTTCTTGAATCCCTCTTTGGGCCAACCTACCTCTTGTGTCATGATCACCTTGTCCTTGAAGGTATTCCTAATGCATTGGGTGAACATGTATAATTTTGCAAAAAGGTTTAACAAGGTCCATTATTCCATTCATTGAAGTGTAGTAAAAGACTAATTCTCGAAAAGCCTAGAAAGGCCAATTTTGGCCATTTCGAAGCTTGTGTGCATCCTTCGGGAGGGTTATGAAAAGGTATTAAGTATAAAAAGGTGGTATTTGAAAGCCTTGAAATTTTTGGAAGTGATTTAGGAATTTTTTTATCATTCAGAATAGTTTGTTCAACAACGGGTTTTTAAGTGTAAGGAATGAGCAGTCAAATTGTGAACCTTGACTTCTCCGATTGATTCCGGGAGCTTCGTAAGGAGTTAGGAGGAAAACAAGTAGGCACCGAAATATTGAATAATCCTTTACATTGTGGGAGCATCCATTTTGATCCAAGGCCACCGAAGGTGATGCTAGCAATCATCTCATACTCTCAAGCAATACATACCTCCCAAGAGTGTTTCTAAACACTTAATTAGTGCTTGGTAATGAGATCAATACATTGTGGAGGTCGAGAACATGTGATTCACCTTCAAGTTCTAATTCCATGTGGATAAAATTGATCAAAAGGGTGTTCTCCACAATGGTATCAGAGTCTTCTCCGCAATGGTGTGACTCAAGAAGACTCCTAAGTTTTATAACCCAATTCTAGGTAGATTTATCTTCTAAGAATCCTTATCAACTGAGATATTAATATTTTCTTGTTGAAACCCCAAAATAGGGTTTTAGATAACCTGATAGGGAGAAAATTCAGATTTCTTATCATACACACCCTTCTTGACTCATTTACCTATTGAATAAGCTTTAGGAGGATTAAATTCAAGTTTATTATTTTATAACCCAGATCATGGATGCCTGATATGCTCCCAACATTAAGCTTTAGGTGAGAAAACTGTGAGAGTTAACAAAACACAATCAAGGTTGGAAGTAAATGCTAGATGTCATGAACTACCATTATATATTTGTAATGAAATTACTTAGATAGATTTGAATATCAACAACAATAGAACACCAAGAACACCAAAATGTAGATAAATGATCACAATATGTAAGTATAAGTTATAGGACTAAGGGTGTAGCAATATTCAATCCCTTTCCTCTTGATAGACATCAATATGTGTATCCTTCTAGTCACTGTGCATCCTTCCTATGACTATCCTGCCTTCAATTCAACCTTCACCCTAGCTTAGAGGAAATTCCTAACAAGGTTTTAAAGTTTTTTTAGTGTGCAAGGATGATTACCCAAGGTGATAAATTAATTCAATAAGATTCAATGAAAGATAACTTCCCTCAGAGGCCTAAAAAGAATTTTTTTGCCATTTTGTAGCTGGTAAACACACTTTAAGAATGTTAAGGGAAATTCTAAAGCATTTGAGGGTGATTTTGAAGATAATTGAAGGTTTTTGAAGTAATTTAGGAAAATTTAGGAAAGAAAATATCATTCAGGATCCATTTGTTCAACATCGGTATTTAGGGTGTAGGGAATGAGAGCTTCAATGGTGAATGTTTTCTTCTATGGAAGATTTCAAGAGTTCCCAAATGAGTTTAGAGGAAAAATAATATGCATTGAAATGTGTAATAGATAGTCACTTGGACAACGGGTGTAATCAGGAGAATCATGAGGTCTGTGAAGGATCTAAAACATCAAGAACCTCATTGAAATTCAATTCATCAAGGGAATGATCATCATGAGAATGATGAGAAAGGATCACCATGAGTGGTGATGGTATTCATCTTGAGCTCACAAATGATGCATATCTCTTGAGATTATTTCTAAACACTTAATCAATACTTGGCAATGTGCTCACATCTTATAATTCAGGGAGTGGCTTTCATAGTGCTTCAATGTAGTTAGAGTTCAAGAAGATGGAGCTCACCCTAAAACATTCCTTCAAGTCTCATTCAAGGATCAATCCTTCCATATAGAGGAGGAAACCTATTTCCATGAGGAGAAATCGAGTAAAGATGTGTCTAGATACTATAAGCATGTTTCCACTCATGTGATATCTTGGTTAGGGAAGTGAATTATGAAGTTAAAAAGGGTGTCATCATGTTCAAAGGTGAAATGGGAAGCTCATGAGTAATTTAAGGATCATCATATCTTGACTTTGTCATCATGTTCAAACCTCTTCAAGGAACAAGCCAAGATGAGCTAGTCAAGCTACCGAGGCATTCAAGACCATCATGTGTGAAGGATCAAGGCATCATCTATCTCCATGAGAGGCATATGAGCAAAGAGGTGTATGAGTATCCTGAAGTTGATTCCATCTAAGGAGAATTATGGAGCCAAGAGGGGTAAGAGGATGATCTTCATATAGAGCACCATGTATGTAAGAATGATAAATCGTCTGAGTTTCACTTGATGTCACTCACTTGGTAGTGTTCTTAAACACTCATTCGAACCTTGTAGTGTGATCACACTTCAAAGGAGGAAGGACATTACAACCACCTCATTTCAGTCCAACAAGTGGCCACATGAAAAGAATATCATTCAATGAGAAATCCTTCCATCTACATGGTGAATACCTATTTTAGTAAGTGATAGATAATTTGAATTTTTTTGAGCATCATGGAGTTGATTTGTGATCACTAGGGTTAATTATGGAGGCCTTGAAAAGTAAGAGAGTGATCCTCACTCTTGCCTTGTAATTAGAAGAGAACATCCTATTCCCATCACAATGTAGATCTCATAATAGTGTTTCTAAACACTTAAGTCATCACTTGAGGTTTTAGAAACATGATTTCAACTCATGGTAACTCATTTTTTACCACTTTTTCATGTTATAAGTTTCGTCACTCAAAAACACAACCGGGGTGTTAGGAAGGTGTTTTCAACTCACAAAATTTGGCCCCATCCTCATGAGATCCTCACCCATGGTAAAAAATAGTCTATTTATGATAGTACCCATTCCGAGAGGTACTTATCAACATTTACAAATATTCACCTATCACCATGTGGTGACCATCTCTTTAGAGCTTGCAAATTTAGGGCCATTTTTCATCTGGAACCAAAAGAGGCAAATGTGTACTATTTTGAAATTCTTCATGAAACCTTCAAGTATTAGAGAAAATGGATGTTACCAACATGTATAGGATTCACATATATTTCTAGTGCCTATTTTTTTCCTCCTAAATCCTTACAAAGCTCCCAAAATCATCCAAGAAGTCAAATTTCACCATTAGAATGTTTGTTCCTTGCACCTAGAAAATCCGTTGTTGAGAAAATTATCCTTGAATGAGAAAACATTTCCTAAATCTTCCTAAATTGCCTCCAACAATTCTAAGATTCTGTGGCATCACCTTCGGATGCTTAATACATTTCTTGAACTCTCTCGAGGGTGTTTGATTAGCTCAGAATGGCCTTTTTAGGCCTCTAGAGGAAGTTATCTTCTAGCAAGTCACACCGAACTCATCAATCATTGTATTCAATCATCCTTGCATATTGAAACAAAATTAAAAACTAGTTAATAATTTGTTTTGATCTAGGTTGAGAGTGGTACTGAGGTAGGATGGCTAGAGGAAGGACAAATCATTGAACAAGAAACAAAAGATTCAATTATGGGCTTAGTTGTCATGCTCAAAGTTTTAATTTTTCATGTCATACATTTTGCATGGCAACATTCTCTTACCACTTTCACCAAATTCCTTTTTTTTAATGCATGAAATTATTTCATTGGTGTCTTGTCCATATATGAAATTATTTCAAGGGTTTCTTGGAAAAAACACAAAAGGATATTTGAAAAGCATTTCTCTTAATGTTGATGTAGATTTGATTGCTTATGAAGTATGTGGCACTTGAATCAACCTTCCTACTCCTACACTAGGGTGAGAATGTAACTAATTTACTTAGCATAAATCTTGATGAAAGCATATATTTTATTTCTCCATAGAAATTAAATAAATGTTTGGAATCTTTTAGCTTATAACTCTTCAAGTTACGTCTTATTCTTCTATTGAACAAATGAATATATTATGGGGTCCTTAGATAGATCATCTTCTTGCCCACACCTTACTATTGTTAATCTATATTATAAGGATCAAAGGATTATATACATGCCAACATGGGAACCAAGGTCACTCCCTTGCATTTTTGATTGTGAGGATCACTCGAGTGGTCCTCTTAAAGATGCATTCCCTAAGCTTGTAAAGTAGGTACTCATCCATAGTATGATTCTACCATATTCTAAGACAAAATTAGGATTCAACTCCATGCTCATGGGAAAATTCATGAGTCCATATATTTGATCAATTGTCACTACCTTTGGGAGTTGTGAGGTTTGTAAATTCTAATTTTGACACATTTAACACTCCTACAAATGTCAATAAACAATCCAAAAGGCCCAAAAACTAAACAATGACTATATTCTTTCACAAAATAGACATCGATTGTAGAATTTAAACCTTAAAAGCTTTAGTTTGAATATTGAAATCTTAAAAATACCCATATACTTGACCAAAATTAAAACTATCTTCTAAACCATGGATGATGGAGCAGAGACTAGTTCCATAAGGTGTAGAGTGACCCTAATTTCTTATATTTACTAAAATAAATTTAAAGTATAAGAAATAATAAAGTATAAAGATTAATAAATGAAAAAATTAAACCATATTTCTAGTAAATATATCCCTCCCACAAACACACATACCACATTGTAAACATGAACGCGCATGCTAATGCGTTATAACGTGAGCATGTTTCATCTTCTTTGGATTTGAAATTCCCAATCCATAGGCTTGAATTGTCTTGGATATCCAAACCTAAGGTTTGGACTATGTAATCCATGAATAAATCCATGTTTTACAAAAACACATCAAAATCTCACATGTACACCTCGATATCTCATGCATTATAACATAATATTCCAAAAAAATATATA
Organism: Taxus wallichiana var. yunnanensis; assembly: GCA_018340775.1. Taxonomy (NCBI): domain Eukaryota; kingdom Viridiplantae; phylum Streptophyta; class Pinopsida; order Cupressales; family Taxaceae; genus Taxus; species Taxus wallichiana. Next base: position 793,828,455 of record CM031235.1, on the reverse strand, counting down.
TTATGATGTCAAGCTCAATTTTACCTTGTTGACAATATAATTCTTTCTAAAATCTAATTAGTTTAAGGCTTTTATCCTTAATTTCTTTTATTAATGCCTTATTTTCTTGTCAAAACATATGCATATGTTTTTACACAATTTATGATTTTTTCATCCATTTTTAAAAAAAAATCCTCTTCTAAACTCCATTCTACATGCATTAAAAATACTATTTTTCTCAAAGTTATGGGGGTGTACACACAAATATTTCATTTTTAGGATGTGTGTACTTTGAAAATTAATAAAAATTATATATTCATCTAAAAATTATGAAAAATTAGTGGGACCTTGTACATGGTATTAGCTAACTTTCAAATTTGAAGGTATTTGAAAAATAGTATTTGACACAAAAATAGATATACTTTGCGTGTTTACAACATTTGACCTACTTAATCTTTACCAATTTTAAAAAAAAATAGTAGTTTAGAAACTACATTCCGAGCACTACGATTTATTCTTATCACATTATCAAATTTTGAGCATATGTATGCCAAATTATTAGATGAATTTCATGTTTTGCTGATTTCAAGAAAAATGTGTCCACTTTTGACCCCCTTTTAGTTCCCCATTTCCACGCACTTACCCAAGTAGCATCAAATAAAAGAAAGTAAAGTAAGGGGAAAATATAATGTTATATGACATTCAACCCTTTTAATAGGTTGATTCTCTAATTCTTTCCCCCTTAGGCATGGGTCATCATGGTTCCTCGGTGGCCTATAAAGAGTTCAATTATGGAACTGTGTACAAAATATCATTGTGTTGCCTCCTCTACTAGGCATGTGAATTGTGCAATCAGTTATGCTAGAGAATTATTGTCAATATTCCTAAATTTTCTGCATCGACACCATGCAAAAAATATTCATGGATGACAATGTAGAGGTTCTTGGGCTTGCTTTTCCACAAATATTCTAAGTAGGCCTCATCCCGTATTGAAATTATGCCTCTCATAATAATGTGATTGATAATAAGAGTTCATACTTTGTACCTCCCGCTAGAAAAAGACTACATTAACATGGGATTTTCGATCTTGAGTTCCTATAACAGCTCATGCCTTCTCATTTCTACTTCGTCAAGAATTTTAATTCTTTCTTCTATTTTAAAATAAAGCCACATTATAACTTTTTAAATTCTAGATCAAGAAAATTTACAACATTTGATGAGTATATTAAGGAAGAAATTTGTAAGATTACCTATATGTAAGTTTCCCTTTCTTAGTTTATGGTTCCATCCATCTCTCCTTCCACTTCACATTCCCCTTATCAACTTCTCGCTAACAATTTTTTAAAATTAAAATTGAACCCTTCACACCGATTTAATATAAATAGAATTAAATATAATTGCGAGTAACTACTTGTATTGTATGATTAACAAATGCTAATGTAAAATAAAGATACAAGTATACAAGAATGTACAAATATAAAACCCTAAGTAAGAGGAGGAGATAGAGTGACTTAGTTGATTTAACAACAGTCTGGAAGTGATTTGGGCAGTGAATAACTCGAAAAGACTAAGCAAAGTGTCGTCAATAATTTTTGGAGGTTTTAAACTCGGGAATGTGTCAAATAGGAGTGCTCATGGGAGGACATGAGAACCTCGGGTGCTAGTGTCTCAGTGTGAATGATCCAGATTTGGTCTCTTTCGTGCGAAGAGATTCACTACTAGTCTCTATTTTTTGATCTGGTTTCACTTCTTAATCACCGAATGTACCTGTAACCTACAAATCAAGTTGTCTACATGCAAAATTCCACAAACCACATCAAATATAATAAAAAACATGAAGAATGTGGAGTCGATGACATCGGTGGTCACCCAAAAAGTGAACTTAGTATCGAGCAATGCACTACATTTCGACTCCATGTACTTCTTTGTGTAACTATGTGTAATGATTCCCTAGGATGCCCTTGTGTAAGTTTCATAATGATAATGGGCTAGATATAAAATGTAGCAAATGTATAGAATGTGTGTGATGAAATAGAATAGACTTCCCCTCCTATGTTGTGTATACAGAAGTGATCCTGATGTATATAAAAGGAAAGAGTGCACTGATGTACATGAGTGAAAGTATATAAAATGAAAGAGTGCACCTAATGTATAAGAGTGTAAGAGATATGGAATTGTCCTGATTTCCTTCGAGTTGTTGGATTTATTACCAAATGGTGAGGTTTTTGGGTGATCTTACACCAAGAGTGAGATTTTGGGTGATATCACGTCGAGAGCAATTTTTTTGGGCAATCTCACGCCAAGAGAAGAGTGTTGGGGAGAGAGGTCTATTTTTCTCTCCTTCCATGATGCTTCTAAATAAGCACCACTGCAGATGGTACGTCTCAATTTGTTCCTATTAGTCCAAATTATAAATGAAATGTACTTGATAAAGTGAATTATGTAACTAGAGGAAAGTGCATGCTACTTTTGTAGAACTATTCTCGAAAGTTGCTTTGGAGATTATGCTAAAATGTGTAATTGAGTGTTTCGCTCCTAGGACATTAGCACCCTAGGGGGACACAAGTGTTAGACACTATTTGTATGCTCGGGCGCTATTGTCCACTTTGTGTGTGAGGTCCAAGTCTGATTCTGGACCATTATGTGACTATATTCCTATGTTAATTCTATACTGTGTTGATGTGTATCATTGTAGCTATGAGCTACTATAGGGGTGATTTGTTCACCCAATAGATGCCCCCACATTTGGAGTGCATGCGATAGTTGTAGGAGAATGCGGTCCAAAGGAGAGGACTTTATACTAATCTAAAGTGGATACTTACAGGGGGTAAGGGGATGTGCATGGTAGAAACCAAGGCACATGCAAAAAAGATAGGATAGTAATAAGTGTTAGTAGTAAAAGTAGCTAGCATGTAAAATAAGATAATGTAACAAGCAAGTGTGAAAATAAGATGGACCATGAAAAGTGGGTTTCATACATGGGACATTTCTCACAATGTCACAAGATAATCGAGTGGTCGAACGGCCATAAGAAAACAATGAACACTCAAGACATAGGGCATAACCCACAAAAAATAACAAACAATAGGAAATAATGAGTGATAGATAGTCATGGTTGAATATATATTGCAAGGAAAATGCTACACATGAAGCACCCATTAGCATTTTAGAAAGATAAATAGTTAATCAAAGTCTGTATATATCGTAGAAAAACACGTGCTAGTAAGAAGAATTTGTAAATGATGAAACAATAGAACCTGTAGTGTGTGAGAGTAGTCAAGGTAGATGCCCCCAGGAGCCTCGGTGGGACTCGAAAGAGATTTAGTGTCATGTAGCATGCATTGTGTAAAAAGTTTTACGAGATCTCGCATTCACTTCCAGAGACCAAGTGAACATGCATGTGTATATGATAAAGATAATGACATACTGAGTATCTGTCTAGCATAGTAAGCAAAGTGCAAGATGTAAGTAGTATAAGCTAGCAAGAATAAATGCAACCAAGATATGCAAATGTTGTATGAGTGTAATGGTGTGATATGCAAGGTGTGACAATGATAGGAGAAATGTTTCCCTAGTGTATGAGATGAGGTTAATTTATAAATTTTCCCTCAACAATCAAGAATGAACCATAGAATAAGAGTGTGTCATTGGGAAATGAGTGTATTGCGTGAGAGTAGATGCTAGAAATATATATCATGAAGCATTGAGTGTGAATTATAGCTAATGTGAGGTTCATGAAAGAAGTGTGCCCTAAAAATTCAAGTGTGAACCATAACACTAGAGTGCATCATCAAGAAATGAGTGTATTGTGTGAGAATAGATACTAGAAAGATATATCGTGAAGCTCGAGCATAGAGTGTAGAGGATGTTATAAAAGATACATCATGAAGTGTTGAGCTCATAGTGTAGTAAGAGTACATGATGTGAGGTTCATTAATGAATTGTGCCCTCAACAATCAAGTGTGAACCGTAGCACTAGAGTGCATCATCGGGTGATGACGGTATAATGTGTGTACCAAAGGTGTAGGAGTGTTAAGAAATATTAAACATGAAGCATGGAGTGTGAAGTGTAGTAGCGATGACACTAGAGAAAATTGATGGTGATGAAAAAGGGTGGAAAGTGTGATGCCCCCAAACATGTAAGTGATGGATATATGGTGGCATTTGAAATGTGTCATAAGAAAATATATGGTTTCCACAATGGTAGGTAAGAGCAAGGGTATGAACAATATCAGATTGTGGGTTGATAAGAGGAAGTTTAAAGAGGTTAGCTATCACAAGGTGAATTGGTTGGTCTTTCTTGTTTGTTGGTTGTTGATTTAAAACTGTAACACTGTAGAGGACTTGATAGGAGGAGGTGATGGGGTACGTATTTGTAAAGGTGATTCTTTGAGTGGGAATTGGTAACACTGTAGTGGACCCGATAGGAGGAGGTGATGGGGTACGCATTTTTAAAGGTGGTATGAAATTGGGTTGGATAGGCGACTCTTGACTTACCGAAGAAGGAAAATTAGTAATTAAGGCATGATGCTCACTAGACATGAAAGGATTAGATTTGGAATCCCAATGGGATTTAAAAGCTGAAATGAGCATGTAGCAAATTAAATAAAACCTTAATGCTCAAGGTGCTTAATTATTTGTTTTATGGCATAACAATCATTATCATGATTTCCATTAATCCTATGATAATTGCAAAATGGGAGACCTATGTATTTGGAAAGTTGATAAGGAGGGTAAAAATGAGTAGTTGGCAAGTTGATCAACTGGTGATTGAGGAGCTTAGGAATAATATCATGTTTCTTAACATTTAGATCAAACTTGAGAGGTGTTGGTAGTAGTAAGACTTGGGGTTCACTTATATGAGCACATGTAGTAGACATAGGATTAGAATGAGGTGTAAAAGAAGAACTAGCATGGGCTTGAGAAGAATTCTTAAGATGTTGGATTTCAGCAATGAGAGATGTAATCGTGGTTTCCATAGCTTGAATTTTATCTTGAAATAAACAATGTAAAGCTTGAATTGACTTGTAAATGGATTGATTGGTTGTGGTATCAGGACCAATAGGGTCATCAGAGAGATGATCGAAGATGGCACTTACTTGTTTAGGTGGCGTATTGCGAGGGAGGTACATAGTGTCTAGGGATTTTGGAGAAAATATTTGCAAGGTGGGTGCATGTAATTGATGCAAGGAGACTTTAAAATCCATGAAAGAAGATCGGATAGAAAAGATAAAATAAGGATCCAAATGTTTGATCATGAGTGGGGTTCACCAAATGATTTAATATAAATGGAATTAAATCTAATTGCAAAGTAAATATTGTAGTGTATGATATAAAAATGCTAATGTACAATACTGACATAAGTAAACAAGCATGTATAAATATGAAACCCTAAGAAAGAGGAGGAGATAGAGTTACTTAGCTAATTTAATAAAGCATCTGGAAGTGATCTGGGTAGGTGAATAACTAAAACAAACTAAGAAGACTGTCGTCAACGCTCACCGGAGGTTCTAAAACTTATGAATGTGCCGGATAAGAGAACCCAAGGGGACAGAGCACTTGGGCACTAGTGTCTATTATGGGCACTAGTTTTTGTGTGAATGATCAAGATCTAGTCTCTTCCATGCAAGGGAGCTTCACCGCTAGTCTATGTTTGTCACTTACTCTGGTTTCATTCCTTGATCACTTTGAATGTACCTATAACTTGAAAAACAAGTTATCTACCTACACATGTCCACAAACCACATCAAATATAATAAAAAGATGTAAAATGTGGAGTTGTATTGACCCGATGGTCACCCAAAGAGTGAACTTAGTTTTGAGTGCTATACTACATTTTAGAATCCATATAGTTCTATGTGTAAGTGTGTGTAATGATGCCTAGGATTCCCTTGTGTAAGTTGCACAATGATAGTGAGCTAGATCTATAATTTAGAAAATGTATAGAATATGTGTGATGAAATAAAATAGACTTCCCTCCTATGTTGTGTATGTAGAAGTGATGCAACCCTTGTCCCTTGAATGAGTGTGCTAGATGGATGCTTTGAAGTGCTTTTATGCCTTTGGATGCAATATTAGGTGATAATATGTAATGCTTAGTGCTTGGTCCCTTATTTTGAAAGCATAATTGTGTATTTATATGATTCCCTTGTTTGAATTTTGTAATTGATAACTGGAAGGCTAACCCAAAGTAGTAAAAAGTAATCAAGAAGCGAAAAGGGGTCCAAAAGGATAAGAAAAAGGTAAAGAAGGACAAGAGCGCCTGATGCTAGTGTCCCAACTAGACGCTAGTGTCCATGGCTATAGAAAAATAAAATATTCAAATGCTAGCAAGAGTGCAAGATGTATAAAGCTAATAAAAGTGTATAAGACAAAGCAAAAGGCTAAAGGGAGTTGTCAATTACTAGTTTTATTGTTTAGGAATCATGTAAATGTTAGCATGCTTTTAGGACCTAGAAATGTACCCAAGTGCATAGATTTTGTGACGACACACACCTCCTACACTCTTCACTCCTTTACTCGATCCCTTTCATTGCGTTCACATTGCATTACTTACATGCAGTTGCTAGTTTTTTAATTAAATTAAAATGATCATATTATAATAAAACAAACAACCAATTTTTTTGTGAAGGATCAAAGACCAAAAAATGATTAAGTAAGAAGTATACAAGTAATAATCAACTAATTTTAGTAGCAAGGAGAATATAACTACAAAATTTACAAAAAAATGAGACCATGATTGTAATAAAATGTTAGAGAAGAAAAGTGAATATCGATGTGCAGGGTGCAAATAACTATCCCGATAGGGAAAAGTTGAAAGTTGATAAAATCTACTTATAGAGTAATAAAGCAAGGGAAGGTGGTGATAAAAGAAGTTGTGCATAGGCTTGAAATTTGGAATTTATGTATATAGTAGGTGTGAACACGAATTTAAACCAAGTGTTTAATTAAAGTATTAATGTTAATTATTAATTCATATTAATAAATGACATACCTAATACAATCTAAATTAAGTAAAATATTGAACTTTAAATATGATAGATAACTCTAAAGATAGTAAAATATTGATTAGGTATAAAATGCAATGAACACAATTACTTGGATGATAGATGATGAAACATGATGCTTAAATGTTGGACAGGTTGCACTATGTAGACTATCATAAACATGTTTAAGAAAAATGAGGGTTGGTCATGTAATCTAAAGAGGTTTTTAAATCCCAAACATGTCTACAACATATTGTATCAAGTTGGAATCCATATAGAGGTTATGAACCCATATCAACTTTCTACTACATGTTTTCTTTGATGTATGCTTATTGTTTATGGCACTAAAATGTTGTGATGACCCGATGAAGTTGTTAAATTGTCTTCTCCTTTATCAAACTCTAGTTTGCCTCACATTAAAGATGAGAAACCTTAAAAATGGGTTAGTATTTTAGGTTAAACTATTATTCCTAACCACTCGTTGATGGTTAAATATTTCCTAGGTGCACTTCTCTCAAGAGGCCTCAAACCCACTTAACTCTCCCATAAGCCTATGATGAGATGCAACTACCAATAAAGAAATAAATGCACTTAGATTGAAATCTTTGGTTTGACCTTAGCACTTGGCCAAATGACTTTTGACGTCTGTATGATTCAAATTTCTACTCTTGACTAATATAGGGTTGCTTTTAAAAGATTTGGATCTTTTACATAATGCCTCCAAGTGATGAGGTGTTTCCCAAATGATTTGTAGACAAAGTGTCTAGATGATACTTGGATGGTTTGAATGGCTTAGGGTGTCTTTGCTTAAATAGTTAACCTTTCATTAGTTTTCTCACTCAATCAATCTCAAAGTCATGCTAAAGGTAACTAGAAGAAGTTACCCATTTTAAATTGGAATCATGAGATAGGTGAAGGGCAAATTCATGACACGTGGACATGTTAGGAAATGAAATTTTCCTCATAAACCCATCCAATGGTCATGAAATTGATATTTGAAATATGTATGATGTTTATCTAGATGATTCACCTATAAAATAGGTAAGTTGTGTAGATGAGGGTTCTACTTATTCAAATTGGGTTAGGGTTAGAAACAAGATGTATATTTAGATTATTAAATAAACAATAACATTAAGATATGAAACATTTATTTAAATTATTGAAAATATATCAATTAGAACATGTCAAATATAGACATGATGAACAAGATTGCACTTAATTTTGTGACTAATCGGGAAGTTGATTTATGTGTGACAGGAGATGAACTAGCCGAAATATTTTGGTTATACTTTGTTTGATTTTATAGACAAATTGTGCTTAGGAAAATAACCTTTTTCATAGGACTATATTGTTTAATGGTTTAGTCTTGTTGGACAATTTGGTTTGGGTTGAAATGAAACTTTGTAACTTCTAGGACCTCTACGAATGACTACTATATGGATCACTATGAGGAATTATGTCTTGATGATGTGTGAAAACCTATGAAATCAACCACGTTGACCTAAAACCCTAATATTTAGTAAAAACCATGAAAAAATTAGTAGTTTGGTCAAGTGCAATCCATATGTGTAACATCCCAAATTTTTGGAAAGGTTAAATTAACTATGGTTAAGTCTAATCAAGATTAGATGAGATCATCATTGTGTGTATGGGTCCATTGGGTATGTCATTTCATGACCCACAACTTCGGCTATGGGGCATGACACTGTTGAACGGTAACCCCACACCCACCTTGATGATCCTTCCTAAACATGATTAGGCCTTGATCATAGGTAAAATGGTTCATAAATAATAATGAATCTTTCGGTTATTTGTATTTCAGTTACCTTCTTTTAATCGGTTTGGTCATATTTTGTTCTATTCAAATTTTACTATGACCGTGATGATAATTGACTCGAGTTTTAATTGACAATGCTATGTCAAGCCAACTTTATGAGAATATTTGAATTATCATTTACGGACTTGGTGCTTTTTGTTTATTGGAATGTTTTATATGGAACCTAGCAATTCAAGTAAGTATTATGGTAATATATTGTTGGTAATATGTGGACTTGTATTATGATGATTAATTTTAACTTAACCATTAAGTTGGGTAACAACTAAAAAAATGCAATATTAATTTGTAATATATATATCCTAGAAGGATTTGGCATGTAAGTCAAAAGTTTTAAAAAAATAATATTATAAATATTTAATATTTGTAGGTTTTGTAAAGTGAAACACCCTCACATGGCACCAAGTATGTGGCATGCATTTGATGCATGTGCCAACATTGGGAAGCCCAAAACTTCCTCAATATGTTGCCCAACTAAAGTTTCTTTCATATTATTTTTATTTTATTTCTCCTTTGCCTATTTTCACTCTTCCCTTCTGGGAGATATGCGTGAGTTTTGGAGGAAGGAGGGATTCAACTTGTGGGAGCTGGAAGAGTAGGAGGTTGCTGATTTTGGTTTTCTTTCCAGGCATGAATATCTTCTAAAATGTAACATTCGAAAATACAAGAGCTAGAAAATGAGGATTGTTTTTTTATAATAACAAATTACACAACTGCAATCGTATAGATTTATTTAATCAAATTCATTAAATCAGATTTGTTCATTCAATCTATCTGACAACATCTGTGTAAGCCATGTGCGGCTGAGAAGGGTGTATCCAGATCTCCATGATCTCCCTTCGTCACTACTTTGAGTGACAATGCTTACTAGCATTTCGGCTCAACCTTTTCGAAAAAAGAGAAACTAGAATGGAAGTAACAATATTCAAGATAATTAATTTGAGTTAATTAAATAATTGTTTAGAGATCTTTCCATTATTTAATTAAGTCAATTATTTATGACTTGTTATGGTGTATTTACTTGGGAATGGGAGAAAGTAACTAGAAGTTAATTATTTTAAATAAGCCCTAGCTGTATATAATGAATTTTGTTAAATGACTAATGGGAGGAGAATAATTATAATCCCTAAGCTAGTGAATAACACTTCAAGACATTATATACCTGAATGTTTTAGATAAGTTTACTAGAAATAAAAAGGGGCTTACAATACCTAAATGCTTGAAAATGATAAGAGTCGGAAGAGAGATCAAAGAAACATGGGAATGGTAAATAAGAAATATAATAAGGACCTAAGTATCTAGTACGAACTAGGGCCAACCTATTATCTACTAACAAACATAGATGTTGTAATAATGGGTTGCTATTAAGGGTTGTTGTGGGATCATATTAGCATATTTGCCAAAATGAACTCTTGTAAGATAATTTTAATTTGAAATAAAGTAAATACAATATAAAAGATCTAGATAATCATGTGAAGGGTTAGTCATGTGAGGTGGCGGAAAATTTAAAACTCATATGACTAGTGTTCTGTCTTGAGTTTAGCCGTAACCTTCACGATGGAAAACTTTGGCCAAAGTAATGCATTGATGGTTGTGCATTGTCTGATCACCTAGTCCTCCAATTAAAATTGCAAGAACTCCGATCATGGGAAGTTGAACACTGAACATGAGGTAGGCAAGGATCAGATACTAGAATGCAAAGTCGAAAACCAACTTCGAGGTAGACCCAAGGACTTTCACATGGTTCCCATAACCTGAAAAGGTTGAGCCGAAATGCTAGTAAGCATTGTCACTCAAAGTAGTGACGAAGGGAGATCATTGAGATCTGGATACACCCTTCTCAGCCGTATATAGCTTACACAAATGTTGTTAGATAGATAGAATGAACAAATATGATTTAATGAATTTGATTAAATAAATCTATGTGATTGCAGTTGTGTAATTTGTTATTATAAAAAAATAATCCTCATTTTCTAGCTCTTGTATTTTTGAGTGTTACAATATGCCTCTTATGTCGACATTGCTCTAAATATGTCTCAAACCACACATAGTTTTCCACCTAGATGTGCGACATAATACTTCATGGATGCAACTACATTTGATAACTTGAACACTTGATAATTTATTTCTATTGAATTGGCTCTCTTTTTCTTGACTTGGCTTGGTGGGCTCTTGATTTGGAAATCTCGACTCTTAGTCTTAGTTTAGAGTGCTTCACACCTATGTAAGGGCTACTCCTAATGTTTGCTCTTACTTTACAAAATATTAGGAGATCTTTTTTTGACTTCTAATTTATATGTACTTGAGGAGCACTTGAGAAGGTAAGGTGAGTGCTAGTTGAGTAAATGAGTTCCTTAGAATTGCTTATAAAGGGTTTTGTGTGTATAACTCACATTAAGTCCAACCTATGGTGGAGATCCTTACTCATAAAAGATACATAAATTAGAAAACTAAGCTGTTGGGTGGCCTAGGATAGGACCATTTTCCCTAGGGATAAACCATTTAATGCCCTCTCGGATAGATATGTGGGCTCAAGAGAGGGCCCATATGTATCTAGAGGAGATCGATTTATCTCTATATAGAAGAGAAGGGGAGAAAGACAAACATCGTAGGATCTCAATATATATGGTTGTTAGGAGACTTGCTAGTGAGGGACAATGGTGTAGATCTTTGTGTATAAAAATCTAGAGTAATAGATTTATTTTTATTGATATAAACCTTTATTTAAATGGTTGAGTAGAGTAATGAGGAGAAAAACTTTCTTATATGACTAAGGATGGACCGAAATATAACAATTAAGCTCATAATAGGTGCACAAGTTGTGATTAAAGGAATTAAGTCAATAAAGAGAAGGGGAGAAGGAAAAACATCGCAAGCTCTCTATATATATGGCCGTAAGGAGACTCGCTAGTGAGGAACAATGGTGTAGATCTTTGTATACAATAATCACGAGTAATAGATTTATTTTTATTAATATGAGCCCTTTTTTAAATGGTTGAGGAGAGTAATGAGGATAATTACATTCTAATAGGACCGAGGATAAAAACATTCTAATATGACTAAGGATGGACTAGAATATAGCAATTAAGCTCATAGTAGGTGCAAAAGTTGTGATTGAAGGAATTAAGTCAATATTAACATTATCAAGTGCTGAATTATTTGATATAGGTGTCTACATTTCCTCCCTCTTAAGCTAAGAAATGAAATTTGCTTTCCTAAAGGAAATATATATTTGATTGTGTGAACACACTTTTTCCTTTGCTCAATTGTTTGGTATGCTTAATTGGTCAAGAGATCCTCTAGGGGATTCACAATCCAAAGCATGATTGTGTAAACAAACATTTTCCTTTTCTCAATTGTTTGGTATGCACGATTAGTTACAAGATCCCATGGGGATTCATCATCCAAAGCGTTACCTATCGGCTATCACATAAGCTCATATACGAGTTTTAAATATTAGTCAAAATAGACCCAGTATGTTGTTATATATTAAGGGGTATAAGGGGTTAAATTATAGAAATTTTAAAAAAATGTGGGTAAGGTATGTGGAGTGATATGGAGTGTTATGTGACTAAATCCTATAAAAAGATGTTAGTAAATAACATAAGAACACTATAAATTATCTACACGTGAAAAAGAAAAATATGTTAATATGTAAAAAGAATCATTTAAAAATCACCTTAAATATATGTGAAACAAATATTATATTATACCTAATACACATGTAATTAGAGGACGCACCCATGGTGTAACTACCCCTTCAATCCTAACATTTGAAAAGGCATATGTAACTTTATTTGATAAAACCAAGGATTAAGAATTATATGGAATCAAAGTAATGGGAAAGAGACCCGTAACACCATGAAGAGTGGTGAGATGAGGTCCACAACGTGGATCCGGGGGGAGACATAGAGTGCACTCCTTAATGTCCGGCCAAGACTAATGTATCATACGAGTTCATGTTTGACCCTCGTTGTTGAGTGTAGTTTGGGTGCCGACTTGACTTAGAGAAGTTTTCCCATATATGTATTTCAAATTAAATTAGCAATGAAAGCTTTTATTTTTTGATGTTTTTGTGATATTTACTTTACCATTCCTATCAATTTGTGTATTTATTGGTAAGTAATATTTAATTCATCTAATTATATAGATATAACAATCAAATTACTACATATAAATAATACAATTCTAGAATTAGGCGCATGATAAATAATATCACTTTCTGCTTCGACCCCTCCCTGGAAGCTTCCTGCGTAGTGACGCCACTGGTGCATCTGAGGTGTTTCTCTCCATCTGTCTTTTTTTCATCAGAACGTTTTTTAATTCAGAAACTCCAAACTTCACTAGGTTTTGTTTTCCAGTTCTGTTCATGTATGCATTTTTTTTTCCATGTTTTTTTCTTCCTCTGTTAGGCGACCAAAAGGATAGAACACGGTTGTTTCCAGACTAATTAACTATAATAATAAGATTAACACTACCTTGTCAATCAGAGGCACTCTTGCACAAGGTTTAGATTTGTTGAAGTACTCAAAATAAAGGTTGCGAGGCCTGTCTTTGTCACGTAGATGCTATGCATTTTCATGATGACACCCTGAAAGTGGGGACATCTCCAGTCACGTCGGGGTAAGGATGGAAATCCCTCTACCCGCGACATCTATCGTGTTGAAAATCATTGTGGGAAATTATGGCTTATTGTCTGCGACCTGCTTGACAAAATGTACTCACTTTTGTTACACAATGCATGTGCCTTTTTTGGTTTGTGTTTCCTGGCTGCTCAATTCCCTGATCTCTATGAAGAGAGAACAACGATAATCTACAAATAAAGGATATTTTAATCACCCTGCCGGCACCATAATGTGAGGGGATATTTAAAGCTCTACGCACAGAGGAATTGATTTTCAAACTTCCATGAGAGTGAGACATATGAGGTGCTTTACATAAAGATGAAAATCAAAATGGCTAAAAAAATCTCTTCAAATTATAATTATGGTGAATGCGAGCCACATTTCCAGCTAATAGTCTGCTCCTTGTCTGCACATAATGTTTGTATGTGGGTTGAATTATCCGATCATGTGGGGGATCTCAAGTGGAAATTTGAGTTCAAACAGGGGATCCACACGGATTTGTGAAGATTAATATATGAGGCCACAAAACTTGATGAACTAAAGCCTCTGTCATGCTACAATATAGGCAGGGATGCAACACTAAGCTTGATGCCATGTCTGCATGGAGAGCATTTTGTTTTAGAAAATCCCTCATCCTATAATCATGCTTCTTTTAAAGAAACAATGAAAAAATCAGGTTTTCAACGTGTAATGAGGGTGCATTTCTGCATCCCTTTAATAACAATCCAACTTTCCATCACTTTGAATCTGTTAACATTATTGTTCTAAGCAACCTTGACGAGCTAGTTCAGATCCAACAATTCTGCATTATGACCACATGGAATAATATTATCAATCAACAACTGTTGGATTGTCTTTCAAGTCACCCCATCCAAAAATACAATTTGAAAGACATGTGGTCTCCTGGACTGCTGGCATTGCAGGGTATCTAAAAACTGAATTTATTTATTATTATTGTTAATATCTCCAAGAAATGACATTCATACCATGCCACAATGTTCATACAAACCACAACTGATATTCTGCAAACTGAGTATATGTTAGCTGCAGTGAACTCTTGCCTCCCTACGAGTCTTGTATCAATATTCCTATTTTTAATATCTCCATACTGTTTCCAGGATCTACGCATGTATAGCCTCTATGAGAATAGAAATCAGAATACATTTCACAAAAGAGACCACAGTGACTTGTTGGACTACTGACCCATTAGTTTTCCTATTCCATTCATTTTATAGCGAATGACATCCCCACTGAAAAATAGGAATATAATATTCAAGGTTATGGTGCATAATGAATGATAGAAGAGGAATGAATTCCTCCAAAATGCAGCATAGAACATAAACTGCCTAATGTAGGGTTTAAATTACATTCAATATTTTGGGAAACTTAGTGTTACAAATTGTTAACTAGAAGGTATGAAAACAATACAAAATCTAACTAAACATGCCTACTAATATGCTTGAATTACCTAACATGGGCCTAAATAGACCTAAGAGGGAAATCAAATGGTTATGGTTGCTACTCCAAACAAGGTGAAATGGCCTCTCCCAATGACTACTTGGTCATTTTGGATATCCATCTACTAACCCCATTGAAGGCTTTAAGCAAGGATTGAACTTGGCTATATATCATATTTATTATATGAGATGCAAATCAAAGCATGGTGTGTAATATAAAGGAATGAGGTGCACCCTTTTTATAGTTTTCCTTTTGGGAGAAACTTGTATTTTGGTGCATGTGGGACTAAAAGCCCCAAATTAGATTAGAATTTCTAATCATGATTAGGCCTTGCTAATCACAATTAGTGAATTACCAAGTGATTAAGAGGTGTGAAGCCTTAATCAACCGCTTAGGGTCAACTAGGAGGCTAGGATAAGCTTTTGAAGCTTGTTGAGATGTTGTGGAGGTGAATGGGGTGATTTTGAGTGGTTGGAAGAGGGGTTTGAGTCAATACTAGGGTATATTGACCAAATCAAGGGCAAAATAGGCTTAATTAGCTAATAAACACTAATTATCTGTTTTGAAGAGGATTTTGACTTACGATTCACCATAAAGTGGCATCCTTAAATGCGAAAGGGGTTACACAATCAACAAGCGTGGTGTTAATTAGATAAAGTGGTAAGAAACATTAGTTAATTAGCAAAATCACTAATTATAATGGAATTTGGTAAGAATGAGAGTGATTTGTGTGCGTTTTGGCAATAAGATTGCAAAAGTGGAATTTAGGTGTCTACATTTGCCCCTGTTTGAGGTGAAGTTAGTGACTTCACTTCAAATATAGTAGACAAACATAAAAGGTAAATTTTGAAGAAAAATTAGCAAGATGAAGGATGCCCCCTCGAGTGTCGATGGGGTGATAGAAGAAGTCAATCGACAATCAAAAATATGATCAAATGGATAGAAGAAAATAGGTCAGAATGGGCGTGAAACCCTTAGGTATTGAGAAGGAATAAGGATAGGGATAAACATGGTTGTTTATTGCCCCAGGTGATTTGGAAGAAAAATTAGTAGTGGTAATAAATGATAATGGAGAAGAAATGATTAATGGAGAAATATAGGACAAGTCCAATCTTTGCATCCAGCCTTTCCATAAGCAACCTGTTTATATCATTTTTCCCTAGGTCTACATCATCGACCTTTATTTAAAATAAACAAAAGTGTAAGATAACATGAAAAGCTAAATTACTAACAATTGTTTACTGCTAAAAATATGTAACTCCATGCAACATACATTATGCAATGCAATATGAGAAAGTAAAATGATATTTAGCTCCATGCAACATAAAAAATGCAATGCAATACGAGAAAGTAAACCAACTAACCTAACAGAGAAACTAGTACAATCACATGTACTCAAACAAACAACATTTAAGATAGTTGCACCAATGTTTTTGTTATCAAGTTATAGTTCTCAAATGTTCGTGTTGTAATGACAAGGGTTAAAAATGATGCCCCAAGCAATAACACATGCAAGGGGAAAATAAAGGACACAAGTAGTCCCATGGAAAAGCTTTCGTGCACTATGACACATCTTGACAACTCATTGTTGCATGGGAGGACCGACATAATATGCAGCCTAGCTTTTGTTAATGGATGTAGATCACGATGATCCGCAAGTCGTTTGAGACTAGAACAAACAAGAACATTAGAAAGATGTTTTTGTAGGACAAATTTCAATGTTCGAGGATAATGTAAGTGATACAGGCTTTAGCTGTATATGTTGTTTACCATTTTTTTAGGTTTTTCATTGTTTTAACAATTTTTTTTGGGTTTTTCTTAAACATATTTGAATATTTTTGATATTTGAAACATATTTGAATGTTTTTTTATTTTTGAAACATATTTGAATGTTTTTTATTTTCTAGAATTTTTCAAAGCTATGTATAAGAAATGAAGAAATGTGGATGCCCCCGTGACAGATGGGATGTACAAGGGCAGAATGCCATGCGCATGTGCAAGAAAGTGAAGATGTGAAAATGCCCCCAACGTTAGCTGGGAATATACAAAGGCAAAAATCTTCACGCACAAAAAATATGGATCAAGGCCAATATGGATAGGTTCAACACGATGATGAACATAACCCAATGACATGCTAGGAAGGAGCAAGGATGCCCCAACGTAAGTTGGCCAAGAAGCACATGATAGAAAGAAGTGGAAGTTTTTTTGAGAAAGGGTACAAAGGTGCCCACAAACATGGAAAAAGGAAATCTTATACACATGGATGTTCTGAATGAAGTAGAAGAACAATGTGAATGTTGTGAATGTAGCTTAGAAGCCTCATGATGAAGAAGCGGTTAGCCAAAGGCACGAATCGTGAGACAAGATACAAACTAGAGTAAGAGTCTGAACAAGGTCCAAAAAAGACACTTGGTAACATACTAATCTTGTTTTCTCATTGAGATCCAGTGTGTGCATGTGAAATTTATTACCTCTTGGAGGGAAGATTTGATAGACAACAAGTGAAGACACCCTAGCCAATGTGTAGGAATGATTTATTTTTCAAAGTTGATTTTTATGGATGGATTGTGGAAGGTGAGCCATACATTGCTCCATTGCCATGAGACATCCATAGCCCCGATGGAGATGCATTTGATTCTAATCACAACATTTCTCTACTACCAGTTAGGCATCCATAGCCCCAGTAGAGATTATTGGAAATACCCCAAGAGAGAGTTATATATCAATTTGCTTTTGCTTTTAGCGTTTGCTTTCAACTTTGTGCTTTTTGATTTGATTGATTTTTTTGCTTTCTAAAAACTTATTTCAGCTCTCTTGTTTGACAAGGGGTTAAGAACCACTGATGGCTTGATGGAAGGAGGTGGAAGTGATTGCGATGATGACATTGGCTAGTGTCAACAAATATGTCCAAAATTTCTTCTAAAAAGTTTTTTAGATGTTGATTGTGATAGGATCTCTAAGAGGTCAGTCGTTCTTTAATTTACCAAGGTGATAAAAGACCAAGGTCAAATGGATACCATAGAGATAAATGTCACAAATGCATGTGAATAGGCTAACCAAAATATCACCGAAGGGATGAAAATGGTAGGAAGACTTGCAGAAGAATAACAAGGAAGGGAAGAAAGAACATCCATGTGTATGCAATACCTGATTGCAATGTGTGTTTGTTTACCTTTGATTTTTTGAAATGTTTTCTCATTTTTTTTTATTTTTTGTATTTTTTTTTTTTTGAAAGGTGGGACCAACAAGGTCACTTGGCATGATAAGATCCAACAACAATGTTAGTAATTTCCTTGATAAGGAAGACTAGGCGTGTTTTCTTATCAAGAGTCATATTATCCCCGATCTCAATGATCATGGTGAGCTCATACTCAATAGATGATTGTGTTTTATCATGAAATGTGGATTTTGTATGTGGGATATTGAGGTCCCTATCTAGAGGTTTCTGCACTTTACGCCATACTTGATGGGTGCGTTGATGTGCATTTTTGAAGCACGTTTGATTCTAACTTTAAGATTTTTTAAATTGTTGTGAGCTTTGGAGCTCTTGGAATTTTTGATCTGAGCCTGATGAAGGAACCATTTTGGTTTCCTATGAGCTACTACGTGACTTGTCTGATCCCGAGAAGTGGGAGAAGAAAGTGGATGAATAGAATTGATGTGAGAAATGATGGTGGGTTTGCCACAATCATTGATAGAAGAAAAATATGATGGACACGAAGGGTATGGTCCAAGAATTGAAGAGGATGGGCTACCAGGAGGTGTCCCATAGACTGAAGATAAAGGACTACAAGGATGTGGCCCTAAGATTGAAGATGAAGGACTTCTTGGTGGCATCCCATAGATAGAAGATGATGGGCTACTAGGACGTGGCCCAAGAATCAAGATGAGGGACTTCTAGACGTGCCCCAGTATAGATGAAGATGGGATGCCAGGAGGTGAGCCACATATAGAGGATGTGGGGCTACTTGGAGGTGGCCCACATATAGAAGAAGATGATGGGCTACTAGGTGGTGACCCAAGGTAAGATTGCGATGGAGGAATCCTGATAGATAAAGAATGATGTGAAGAAAAGATAGGATCTTCCTCAATGGTCTTAGGATCTTCCTTAGTATTATGGAAAAAAGGAATCAATTTCTTCTTCCCATAAGCAAAAGCATCAATCTCTTCCTCCCAAGTCAATGTATCAAGGTCTAAAGAGGTTTCTTGCTCAAAATTCTAGAGGAATGTCTTCATGTACCCTCATAAATTCTCTAATTTCTTCTTCATTCTGAAATGAATCAATCGGTGTGGGTAGTTGTTCTACCACAAGAGGTTGATTGGATGAATGCGACATGGGAGTCGAATTGGATGATTGATTAGAAGGAATTTGAGTCGAGAGCTCTTCGATGGAAGAAGGGGTCATTGAGGTGGTGAATAAGGGAGGTCTTGCAAAGCAAGGGAGGACTGCTGGCTCAAGAACCAAATTAGAATTTTCAGAGATCTAGGTGAATATGAAGAATCGAATAATAGTTTGGATCGGAGTCAGAAGAAGAGTGGGAGGAACCCAATAATAATTTGGATCAGAAGTGTCCAAACCATACCACCGACTATGAGATGAAGGTGGGGAACAGGGTACCCAAATGGGCTCTCTAGCATGAAGAATCAAACGAGGTCTAGTTGTGATAGGCATCCTTTGATGGGAATGTTGAAACCTAGGTTCCTTATTGTCATAAGTATGCGAAACTACGCATGATAATCAATCTTTGTTGGCACATGCCTAGACATAGATAGTCCAGGGGATATCACAGGGGTTATTGTGTTGACATTTTCAACAGTGTATCTACACAACCAATGAGAGCATCAAAATGATTCTCCTCATTAGACACATAATTAGCATTCTTGTCCTGATTATGTTTAGGAAGAGTCTTCATATTGGGGGATTTGTTAGGAGTGGATGAATCCATCTCCACATCACCACTTTTGATTAAGTCTGGATGTAGTGTTGCAACTTCAAACACTTATTTGTTTTGTGACCTTTAACGTGGTGGAATTGGCAATATTCATTATCTCTAAACCATGATGGTTTAGGCATATCATCCTCATAAGGCTGTAGTTTCAGGATATCTAACCATATTAACCCTCTAGTTGTTTTAGTATTGATGACATTGAGTTAGATAGAGGAGTGAAAGTATGATGCTTATACTCCATAGGTGGATTCCCTTTGCAAGTTTTGAAAGGTGTGTGTTTTGAATGGGATTGTACTCATTTAGAGTCTACTATCCCATCACTAACAACATTTTTGTTTCTTATTAGGAACAAACTTTGTTTTATCGTTAGATTTAGAATCATTATGATCACGTGAAAAGGGCTTTAGAGTCCCTCTAGCTAACAATGCCTTTTCAATTTGACTCCCTTTTTCTATTACCTCTTCAAATGTGTTACCACAATGCATTTGCAAGTGGAATGTAATGTCTGGATGGAGGTTGGGAAAAAATATGCCTATCATTATTTTTTGGGTATGGAGCAAGGAAAGTGGCTAGCTAACCCTCTCCATCTTTGTAAAAATGCAACAAAGAAGTTTTCATTGTTTCGTTGCTTGGCATTGCAGAGATCTAACATGGTAACATCATTTTCTATATTGAAAGAGAAGTGTCGTACGAAACTCTTTGCTAGTTACGCCATGTTGATATGGATCCCTTAGGGATATGCACAAACCATTCTAGCATCGTTTCCTAAAAACTTCATGGAAACAAGCGCATAAGATAATTGTCGTTGAATGCCACCTCTTGACATGCCATATAAAATTCCTTTATATGATCACGAGGGTCACCTTTTCCCTTATATTTATCAAATTTTGGAAAATCAAAATGTCTTGGGAAAGGTACTGTAGCATGGCTTTGTCAAATGGGTAAGGACATAACTCATCAAACCGATACTTCTTGTTATTGCTACTACGGTTTGGCCCTCTTGTAACACTTGAAGGGTTCTTCATTGTTGACCACTCTTGATTAAAAAGTGGATCTTGCGTGGGTGGCGGCATAGGTCTATATAAAGGGTTAAGCCTAGGTGTATGCCCACCCCGATTTGTTGTGAGAATCTCTTCATAAGGATCTCTTTGTGCCTCCCATCGAGGAGTGTTTATTGGGAATTCGTAAAACGAAGCTTTAGGTTTTGCCTTTGGTATAGTTTGTTTCACAACTTTTGGTTGTTCCTTTTGTATATGTGAAGCCAAACTTGCCAATTGATGAGTGAGGGCTTGGACCTGTTGTTCTAATGTAACCTCTTTAATAGGTATTTCATGATGATCTTCGTTAGGAGGAGGTTGTGCATGATGAACATGTTCTTCATGGTCTTCACAATGAAATTTTAATAGGAGGAAAATGATAGTCTCCATCATTTTCAAATGGTATCTCCTCATTATTTTGTCATGTAGAAGTAGAGGCATGACCTGGATTTAAAATTTCATTAAGAGTGCGATGAGGGAGGTCTACTTCTTCTTCTCCCGAACCATGTTGCGATAAGAGAAGGGTCTATTGTGGAAGGTAATTTGGCTCCTAGTTCCACACCCACATAAGAACTTCATGTTTGTTATGAAAAATGTAGTCATCAAAATGGGTGGAATGAAGCTCTGCATCCGTGTGAGGAGACTCTTCCTCTCCACCACTATGGTCAACCATGAGATTATCCTCCAAAAGAGGGTTGTCACCTCCAAATATATTGGCTGCCAACTTTCGTGACCCCATTCTCATAGTAGGCATTACTTAGAATAGAAGGTACAACGAAATATTTCCACTAAGGTTTATTAACAAGGGACCCTAGTCAAATTTGTGCATCGTAATGACCCTAAGTTGTTAAAACAAGGTGACTATAGAATAGCCACAAAAGTGATAGGTCAAAAAATGAACGTACGAACTAAAGAATAATGAACAAGCTACCCTAACAAGGTAATATATGACACAAGTTTTCCTTAGAATAATACAATGACGTACAATGCTCAAAATTTGGTTTACACCAAATAGTTTATTCTCTAAGATTTTGTCTAGATAGGTTTGCAACCAAATAGTGACAACACAACATCACCAGTTAGGTCAAGTTTGCAACAAACAAGGCCTAAATGATAAGAGAATGTTGATGCGATCTTCTAACAAGATATACTAAAAACCAGTTTCTAAACACTAACAAAGTCCAAGTCTCGTAAAATGGATGATAACAATGTGAGCAACATAACGACACTATTTGGACACGTGAACCAAGATTTTGGGAAAGAAAGATTTCTAGTGTCAAAATGATGTTATCGCGATGCTAACAATGTATCCTCAACACTCACAAAACTCAAGACAAAGTTAGGATGTAAAAACTATGTCTAAGTATAACAAGAAATTGCTATGCGTGTGAACAACGTAACTCTACAATATAGAGATTTAGGCCTAATTTCACAATGGAAACAAGACATAAATATCTCAATTATATGGCTATAATGTGGGTAATGAAACAACTCAAAAAAAGACAAGGATGAAATCACCTAACTATGATGATAATAAGTCTCAAATATGGGTTTTTGAGACAAGGGGGCCTACTAGATCGTGAGTACGTACCATGCACACTTTCAACACTTGCGCTCCGACATTGCAACCTAGTCACGCAAGTAGAATACAAAAGTGGTGGACACGCGATATCTAGCGGTATCCATATATGTTGTTTCCTTTTGTCCAAAAATGGGCAACAAGAAAATAAGGGTGTAGACCAAGTGGTGTTGAAATAAACTTGGTGTTATTTTGGAATAGAGTTTCACCTTGTCTTAAGACAAGTGAAAAACTAGGACAAAATGACACTAAGTAGATTTCGTGATGAAATGTCACGTGGTTTCAACTTTAAGAGATTATTTCCCTTGTTCGAAAAACAAGAGTTTGAATCTAAAAAAGTTGTCACTTTGTGAGAGCTCTCAAGTATACTATCTAAGACAAAAACAATGGCTCCAAGTCGCAAAATCTTCCTAGGTGGTTCTCTCTCTAGGTGTCACAAGATATCTAGGAGCGAGCTCGATTTACCCAAAAAGTCACACTAACTAATTTGGGAGTATCTCGCTTTACTTTACCCCCTTCAGTATAATGAGCACCAAGTGTGTTCAGTTATACTTTCACTGGGGTCGCGATACGGATATCTTTGACGCTAATCTCACCAAGGCATACTAGACAAGTCGGTAGTGTGGAGCACTTTCTTGTTTCATTCACAAGGTTCCCTCTTGTGAACTACTTTAGGGTTCCTAGGACCACCCCCATTGTTGTAGCTTAAGGCTTATGCCAAAGGGGTTATGTCCTAGTTGAGCGGATGAGCCGTAGCTCTTAACTGAAACCTGTGCAAATACAATGTGATGATTGTGGTGTATTTTTTTATCTTTTAGACTTAATGTGGTTTTGTCGTACTCCTTTTGGCAACCTACAATCACACGTGTAGTTAGAAAAATTGTTTAGGTCCTCCTTTCTTTGACTAGTGTTAGGTCCTTCACAAAATGGTTAGTAGTTTCAAAATAGATTCACAATATCATAAGAAAATAACCATGAAAAATGCTTGTAAATCAACTAACTACCATCAAATTTTGTAAAAACAAGGTTTATTCCCAATTCATCCAAGTGATTTTTAATGAAAAGACTAAAATTGCTTTTGATTCCCAAGATCACACTAGGTGCAAGGGAAGAGCATACACAAATTCTAGCCTTGGTTATTTAGCAAGTGAAAAAGCATTTAAACTAAAAGATGATTAACAAAGTTTCCTACTTACTCTAATGATAGCAAAAGAAGGTTTAAGAGTGCTTTTGATTCTCTAGATCACATGAAGTGCAAGAGAAGAGCATACACACCTTAACCCAAACTCATACAAAGCATGGAAACAAGATTAATTCCTTCAAACCCTAAGTGATTTTATGAGAAAACTTACTCTAAATCTATGAAATTGACAAAAATGGCATCTAAAAACCTCTAAAAAGTAACAAAATCCTAAAAACCAAAAATGGAAACTTTGAGTTTGCAGGAAAAATTTATACAGACACACTTGCGCCCCTTATCGATGTGTGTGCTCTCTTTTTGCACCACCTCACTCCCGGTTCAACACTGTGCTCCCTTTGTAAAAATGATAGATAGTTAAAAAAATACAACATGTGTGTGCACTTGCTCAGAAGTGATGTGCTTGCTCTGTAGTTGACGTCTGTGCTCCCCTGTCAACGCCTATGTGCTCCCCTTTGTAAAAAAATGACTAGAGTTGAAAAATACACGCCGACGTGTGCACTCTTAGAAAAGCGGGTGTGCGTGTTTCGCTCACGCGCTCCCCTTCAACGCATGTGCTCCCCCTTTGTAAAAATGAAAGAGTTGAAAAATACAAGTTGATGTGTGTGCTCCTGCTGAGCACGCTCATAGTTCAACGTGCTCACGCTCCTAGTTCAACGCATGTGCTCCCCTTTGTAAAAATGACAGAGTTGAAAAATACAAGCTGACGTGTGCACTCCTGCTTTGACGCTGCTCTCACAATGTATACGCTGCACCTGCTCCCGGTTCAACGCCAGTTGCCCCCTTCGGCAAAGAAGTGGCCAAAATTCAAGTTTTGACAAAGAATTTCTTCAAAAAGGTCAAATCTTTGGTATTTTTTTGGCAATTTTGACAGGGCTTCGCCTCCTTGAATCCTGCAAAAAAAGAAAACACAACTTCTACCACTAATCTAGTTGAAACAACTTTAAAAATGGAAATTAATCTATAAAACTTTGAAAATTACTCTAAAAATTTGAAATTAATCTAAAAATATTGAGAAACTAATCTAAAAAGCTTGAAAGTACTCTAGAAAGCTTGAAATTTAAACTAGAAAACTTGAAATTAATCTAGGAAACTTGAAACTAATCTATAAACTTGAAATGAAAAACTTTGAAAATTACTCTAAAACTTTGAAATTAATCTAAAAAGCTTGAGAAACTAATCTAAAAAGCTTGGAAGTACTCTAGAAAGCTTGAAAGTAAACTAGAAAACTTGAAATTAATCTAGGAAACTTGAAACTAATCTATAAACTTGAAATGAAAAACTTTGAAACTAAGTTAAAGCTTTAAAAATTGAATGCAATGGGGTATTGTCCCACCGGGCGTGCCAAATGATGACACCTAAACTTTACAAAGCAAATTGCATGACTAAACAAGGAAAGCTAACACCATTTCCATCCATCTAGCCAAGGTTCTAAGTCTAGGAATGTAACATTAAGATAGAAGCTTAAAAGAATGCTTAACTAGTATGAAAACAATACAAAATCTAACTAAACATGCCTACTAATATGCTTGAATTACCTAACATGGGCCTAAATAGACCTAAGAGGGCAATCAAATGGTTATGGTTGCTACTCCAAACAAGGTGAAATGGCCTCTCCCAATGACTACTTGGTCATTTTGGATATCCATCTACTAACCCCATTGAAGGCTTTAAGCAAGGATTGAACTTGGCTATATATCATATTTATTATATGAGATGCAAATCAAAGCATGGTGTAAAGTATAAAGGAATGAGGTGCACCCTTTTTATAGTTTTCCTTTTGGGAGAAACTTGTATTTTGGTGCATGTGGGACTAAAAGCCCCAAATTAGATTAGAATTGCTAATCATGATTAGGCCTTGCTAATCACAATTAGTGAATTACCAAGTGATTAAGAGGTGTGAAGCCTTAATCAACCACTTAGGGTCAACTAGGAGGCTAGGATAAGCTTTTGAAAGCTTGTTGAGATGTTGTGGAGGTGAATGGGGTGATTTTGAGTGGTTGGAAGAGGGGTTTGAGTCAATACTAGGGTATATTGACCAAAATCAAGGGAAAATAGGCTTAATTAGCTAATAAATGCCAATTATCTATTTTGAAGAGGATTTTGACTTACGATTCACCGTAAAGTGGCATCCTGAATGTGAAAGGGGTTACTGTAATCAAAAACATGTTAATTGGATAAAGTGGTAAGAAACGTTAGTTAATTAGAAAAACCACTAATTATAACGGAATTTTAAGAATGAGAGTGATTTGTGATTACCATGACAAAGTTTAGGTTGGAGCGGTTTATTCGATGTCCAAGGGTATCCTATAATATGTGAAGCCGTATATAAAGACTCTAACAACTTGTGGGAGGTGATTCTTAACATGGATTCTATTCTACAACTATGTCTACAACCTACCCCTGCATTTTTCACTTTTCCAATATCGGTGTGATCCAAACAGTGGCTCTCGGGTCTCAATAGATGTTATTGGCGTGGTTACCTCATTGTTTGATGTTTCCATCATTACCTGGAAAGATGGGAGCTGCACTCAACGCCTCTTTGTTACCATAAAGGACCACACAGATATTCTATAACCATTACCTTATGGGGAGCACTATGTGATGAGGCCACACAACAATTATAGCCACAACAAGATGAAGCTTCCATACACATGCCAATCGTAGCTATTAAAAATCCAAAGTGATAACATTTAGGAAAAGAGGGATAACTATAGGACCTAATACGTAGTTATTCCTTACATATGCAAGCACTGACTTAGAGGCACCCCGTATTTCGGTAGGCACCCAAGAAGAAACATGTATCTCACCCCGACTCCGTGCGAAGGTAATGGTGGAAAAAATCATTGCTGCTATCCATGCATGCAATACCCACAACCCCGCCCACCAGGTTGCAACTATTTCTACCATACACACATCAACATGGAAAACTATTGTTGTCATGTTTTCTCTTGCATGGTTAATGGTAATCAACGTCGTAAAAAAATGACTACAAATGCAAATTATTCTTAGCATTATACCAAATGCAACTTGGATTCAACTTCATATGAATATAAATATACATTACACATGATGGTAGAGGACCGCACTAGCACTATATGGGTGAAAGTTTTTGACGATGCACCAAAACTCTTCTCGAGTTATCTGCAGATGCCCTCAACCATGAAATCTGGGACTACCCATTTAAATTTTTTTCGTTCTTTTTAAAATAATGGTTCTTTTTGTGATTTTATTGCTAGAAATCTTTATTATGTTAAAATATTCCTAGTGAATCATATGAGCCAATTTCGACAAATACCCAGATGCTCAAACTCATTTTACCCTCCATTGGGTTTTGTCTGCAGGAATTTTATTTAATTATTTATTTAATAAATAAAGCCCCGTTTAAAGTAAATTGTGCTCCGGTTGAACTCTGTTGAAGTTTTCCATGCCAGTATTCCCACATCTCAGTAGGGTTTTTACCAGGAATGAATTCAGAGTGATTGTCTGCAACTTCTGGCAACGTTTTTCATTTTTATTTATTTCTTTTTGCATTTGTTTTCGGTTTTCTCCATGGTCTGTCTGTTAAATTCCCCTCGATCCGGTCTTTGTTCTGTATAGCCTATTTAATTACCTGAACATCTGGAAGTCATTTATGGCCTCAACAATGGAAGGAATCAGTCTTGGAAGGCAAACTTCCACCAAAAAGATGAATTCAAGCAGAAAAAGCCTCTCCTAGGCAAGTCACATTTTTGGGATAAATAGATTTAAGCTGCAATGAGAATTTTGGAAGTGGCAGGTGCAAAAATTTCTTGTCTACCTAGCAAGTTTTTTTTTCCCATCAAGTCAGAATCACTTAAGCTGCAATGAGAATTTTAGAAGTGGCGGTAGGCGGGAATTTTTACTTGCCTTACAGGTAAGAATTCCCATTATAAAAGAAAAATCACTTAAAGCACCGGTGCAAATTTCTTGCACGCTGGCAGAGCTAACTTTTCCCATCAAAGAGGTTTATTCACCCATGCAAGTCGCACTTTTTCAAAGAAGGCTATTTTCCATACAAGTCACACTTTTTGGGAGATGATTTAAGTTGCCAGTGGGAATTTCGGCAGTGGCAGGCAGGTGGGAATTTCTTACCTGCCTTGCAGGGTGAAAATTCCCATGATGAAGGAAAAATCACTTAAGTGGAAGAGGGGATTTTTGGAGCTGCAATGTCAGGGGTGGAAATTCCCATCAAGTTGACTTCCTATTTTTAGCAGTCACCCTTGCCAAAAAGTGCGACCCACCTTGGCATTAAACAATGCATTTAATAATATTTATTAATGGTCTTTCTACCTAATTTTGGTGCCATGAATGGAAGGAAAGTCAATGCAAAAGGATAAGCTAAAGAGAAGTCAAGGATGCATGCTAAAAATAAATAAAATAAATTTATAAAAAGCAACCAGCAACATGCATAATTGGGCGCCCAAATTGGATGAATAGATGTGGCTTTTAATTAATTAAATTGCCAGAAATAGAGAAGACAATTATTAAAAATAGCATGCACAAGGCTATATAAGCATGGGACGCCATAAGGGAGAAACAGATTAATTCTTTTTGATGAAGTTTGCAGCCCAGACAGGTTTTGGCGCCAAAAGGAGGATTTTGCATTAAAGATTATTTTCCATTGCCGGGAAGCTTCCAGTTTTGGCGCCTAGGGTTGGAATAGCCTAATTTTTATCATTCTAAGTGTCTAGCATGTTGGTATATGTGCCCAGGTGAATTAAATAATATTTTTCTTGCTTTGCATGCAAGCAAAACCTCAAATTTTAGGGCAGCAGGCTTTATATGCAGATTTTGGTGATAAAAATCAAGTATTCATGCCATGGACTCCATCTTTGTCTGAATTAATTACAAGTATTCATCACAGGTGCTCATATTAGTGAAAAGAAGTTCAAATCAATGTCAGATACATTGAATATCTCTTCCGAATCAGAAGAAATTGCCAGATTTGCACAAATTGAGCCAATTATAAGGGATTCTGGCAGAATTAAAAGAAAAATAATTCAAGACAAAGATTGTTCCATACCAGATGAAGCATGATGAAAGAGAAGGATCAGCTGAATCATGCATAGCTTCCAGATTTTTGACATCAATGATACAGACATAGGCCCTGAACCCATCTCCGATTTAATTGACAGATCTAGAGCCGGAAGGACCTCTCTCATGCGGGCAATTAAAAGCAATGGAATTATTCAAGCTTCAATGTTTCCAATCACAACTTAGTTGTTTGGGTTTTTTCACGAGTGCAAGGTCATATCATCCTCTTTCCAGAACAATTCGGGATCATGCGGGAAAGACAATAATCAAGTTGGATGCACAATTTATTAATTATTGTCTAAAGATTCCGACACGACCAGTGGTGATTGCAATTAGCATGCTGGATGCTGGCAATAGATGGGAGAAGCACAAAGTAGATTGCGTGGGCATAATGAATAGCAGATACATGAAGAAGCCCAGATCTCCATCAAAGTTCCCAAGGACTCTTCCACGATCCAATTTGGTGCAGGAAGTTGATGATATTACTAAATTGCTTTGCAGGTTAAATGGAGAAGCCAATACTCATAACTTCCACTCATGGATGTATGCTTTTGTGAGAACCATTGAGATCAACAGAGTTGATTCGATTATCAATTGGGCAGAGATCATCAGTGACAACATCGACGAGCAGCTCCGAAGTGTGAGGCGAAATTTAGCTTCAAAATGACTTCATACTTGGTATATGTAGTAGCCTCGTAGGGTATATTTTCCAAATTGGATAGACGAGGGTTTTTTCGAAAGATCCTATTTTTGAGTGCTTCCCACAGTTGACAGTTCCTGAGTGCAAAAAAGATTACAAGGTGGTCAACGATGGGTTCTTCTATGAATTCATCTGCAAATTGAATAGTGATCTAAAGACCAAGTAGGGTGAGCAAAGAAGCTTGGGAAGTTGTATCCCAGTATGGTTGCATCTTCATCCAGTTTGCAGACTTCACGTATCTCAGGGTCAGGGATTTTTCAGAGAACTAGTCAAGTTGCCGAGGTATCCAAGCGACAAATGGGTCATCATGGAGTTGTGCAGGTAACTCATGGAAATGCATGACTTACAATCAAAGCGACACAAACCTACAAGTTGCTTTTTGGTCACGGTGGGTTATTACAGCTGCCAGAGCATCCATAAGGCGAGGGGAATCAAAGCAAAAATGTTTTCCAGATATGAGCATGAGTTCTTTCCAAAGACAATTGAACTATGATTCATATGGGATAGCAAGGAAGACAATCTCTCGGAATATGCACACGTACCTTTGTTGGAAGAATATTGGATGAAGTGCAGAAGCAAGTATGAAGTCAATAAGAAAGATTTCAACAGTTATCGAGTGTAACAAGTATCGATTATGGTTTAGTATGGATACCGCAAATCTCGCCATCAGATGGGAGGAGATAGAGCTGCTCTTCAGGAAAGCATAAGTGGCTGTTAGACGATTGAGGAAAGGTCTTGTGCGGTTCTGGTTAACACCTCAAACCGTTGACAAGCTTTGATGAATCATATCATAGGTAACTTTATTGTAGGAGACTCCAACAAAAGAAAGCATGAAGGTGAAAGTAGTAGGAGGCTAGAGAAGCTTAAAGTATACAAGAAGTCTCAGATACTGAGAGAGGCCAATTCTACAGCTATTGTGCTAGTACCACTTTCAAACGAAGCTTCTCCTGTGTCAACTCATAGCACTTCGGCAACCCCTAAACCCCGGAAGATGATGTTGGTCCTCCATTGAATCAAGCGTCATTTGTATTTGCTCCTCAACCACTCAGATCTTCACCTCCCCCTGTAGAGAAGCTGAAAGCACAGATGGAAAAGTTTAAAAAGCATTGTCTTTGGACAATTCAGAGGATGGCAGCCACAACACTGTGGCAAATTCGGATGCAACAGAGTCTGAACATGAGAGGGTGGTACACTCAGTGACTTCTCATTCCTCAAGAAGCAATTTTTCATCATGGTTGGATTTACGAAAGTATTAGAAGTCGAGAGAGAGATCAACTTGGAAGAGCATGACTTGCAACTACTCCTGAGTTTGGGCGAAAGGATAGAAGACCTAAAGTTTCCAAGGTAACTTCAAGGTTGATTATTGAAGAATCAGGGTAGAAGTTCACCGAGTTGATAGTTCCAACAGAGGGAAAGCAGAAGGGAGAACTCACAACGGCAGATATCTAAGTAACCAAAGTGCCACTAGGTCAGACTACCATGGAAGGATTAAAGCAAGATACACAGACACTAATAAACACTTTATTCCTCAAGCTGGACAAAGAGAAGGCAGAGAAAACCAAACTTCAAGAGCAGGTTTCCTAGTTGTGTGAAATCATTGCTAAGGTTGCCAAACCTTCCTCTCAGCCAGTTTTAGCACATGAGCAGGTGAGCAACCATCTGATCGAGGAGGTGGAGGATGTAGGTAATCAAGTCACGACTATCAATGAATGGAAAAGCCAAGATCATTCACCAAGCTTCAAAACAACTCAAAGAGGTACCAACTAGTCTGGAAGTTATGAAAAGTGCATTATCGCAGCTAAAGTAATTGATGACAGGCATAATGGAGGAGAATGCGATGTATGAAGGTAACTGAACATTTTGATTAAAATAAATAAGTCATCGAGGAGGTTTTGATTGCAGAGCAACTTGTGCTTGATGGATTGATTGAAAAGGGAAAACAACTTGAGTTTGCAGTTTCTTTCCGCATGGAAATTCTCAAGCTTATGCTGAAAAGAATGCAGTTGCTCGAGGATAGGATATTGTCATTGCCGGGAAATATAGTTTCTTTCACCGAGGAAGTAGTTGGGGATGTTTCTTCTTATAGAAGAGTTATTCCAAACAAGGTGCCTGCTTCTCTTGAAGGGTTGCTTCTGATGATTCAGAAGAGGATTGATGAAGCTGTTAAGACTTTCACGTTGAATTCAATCAACAAGCTGATAACACTTCAATCGGATATTAAAGAGTTCGGGCCTAGTTTGAAGGAGGTGGAAGTAAACATTGACATTCTGTCCAAAGGATTACTGCAGTTTCGGGACTGAGAAAGAGGCTATTGTTAAAATAGATAGAAATTGCTGAATTATATGTTCGACAAGTATATTCAATATCAAAACAAGAAGAAAGCGTAGGGTGTAACATCGGATGATCTTATTTCTTCTCTTCTTTCTCTTATTCCTTATGTTCCCGGATGAAATTGTAAGATTAAAGTTATTGGTTTAAAAGCCATTACTTTAAGTTATTTGGAAAAGTTCTCTAAGATAAGTGGCAGATGTGCACAACTTTGGCTTAACCTCCAGATGCATGTCACTTAGAGAGGAATTCTAGGAGAAAGATTGCCAGATGTTCCCTTTACAACTTCCCGCATGTTCTAGTTCAGTTGTAGTTTCCATTTGTAATTTCCCCTCTATACACTATAAATAGAGGAAGAGCCTACGGGTTAAAGGATCAAAATTTGTAATCAACATTCTTGTGTTCCAGACTTTGAGCTAAAACCCTTGATATCTTTCTGAAAGCTAAGGAATAGAGAGGAGGCATATTTCCGAAGAACTTTGTGTCAATAGTGCATTTGTTTCTTATTTATTTTTAGATCTTTGCATAAAATGTGTTATCTTAGATCTGGATCTGAAACTTTCCTTTGCTTTGAATTCTGCATTTCAAGATCTATTTGTTTCATCTATGTGCATGTGACCAATTTTGTCAACTATTGGTTAGGCTGCACATCTTCTTTCTTTTCTACTCGCATTCAATTATTTCCCTCTTCTGCATATATATATATATACACACACACTTTTCATAACTCGCTTACTTGCTGCAAAACTGCCTAGCTATGGTGCATGAGTTACATGATTAAAGTAAAACCAATAGATAAATATTATAAAATATAATTGACAAAATCTTACACAGGAGCCTCATTGGTAAATGAGGGAGATTTATCTCATGACTGCCTAGGTTTTCAGCTGTGTAGAAAATCTAGCCAACAATAACTTATGACACATTACCAAATAGGTGGTATTTCATACATACAAGTTTATATTCTCCATTTCAAGGGGTACCTACAAAGAAAGGAACAAATATCATGTACCATACATAGCACAATACCGCCAAACAAGATTCGACCATGCAAAACTTGTAGCATCTTTTTGAATCCTCCAAATAGAAACAAACATTTTAATTATAACATATATGTACATGTTAAAGAGATATTCCTTATAATTACTTGTACACATGCCTAATAATGATACACCCCGTAATATGATGCATATATTTATAACATTGTGTTTATTGTAAATAATGTACCAACATTGTTAAAGCGTACACACTTTGACATTCATGTTGATGATCCTATATATATATATATAGCCATACTTGCTATATTTAACTTAGATGCTTATTATAATGCATTTCCCATGCACTTCATGCTATCAAACATGTACATGTCATATTTGATACCACCAACATTTCTCCCATAATATTGCTGTTTCAACTTGATGGTGTAGATACAAAATTAGCGGGGCTAGTATGATAAACGTAGAGCGGTAGTTGGCCTACAACCATAACAAGGATGCATTAAATGAAAAATGACGACACATGTATGCTAACCGGAAAGACACTCTCAACGCATCCCGTCATGCAACAGAAACAACCCAATGCTCTTCCCCCGCAGGCTAATTCCCTACCCCAAAAATAGTCCCTGTGGGCTGATTTTTGTAATGTGCAATGCAATTTCTGCGCCCGCCTAGACTCCTTATTTCCTGGTGAAACTTGCTTGATCTGTAATGAATCATGCCCAGGGATGCAAATCATGCCCACACCTATCGGCCCCACATGTTGCAGTGTTTTTCCATGAAAGGAAGGGCCACCGCTTCTTCAGATGGAACAATATGGACCCTGGGTCCTAACCCAAAGAACTAGCCATTTTAACACAGGTCGAGGAAATGTTAATCGCAAGAGTTGCCCCACTTTTACAGTCACCCATGCTCGTGGAGGGAAATACATGTATATTTTCCATACCATAAGCTTCCCCTAGGACATTACATCCATACTACATTTTTTACCTCGCCATCCGGAAAACCTAGATATCCTAATACTTAATAGACTAGGAGCAAAAGACAAATCATACGAGTGGTTTGTAAGTAGAGAACGCATCCGAGATGCACTTGCATACAAAATCCAACATGACCCATATTATAGTGATGTCATCATAGATGAAGGTGCCCTTACAAGTTTACCCATTACTGCCACAAATATCTTTGATAACCTACCCTATATAGTTGAAAAATCACCTACCCCAGTCCTACCTTCCACTCAAATAAATGAAGCTGACCTCATAACACTAGAGCACACCCCAATGCTTTTGTCATCATTTTTACATACCTCCCATTTGCACGCACGAGGTCGACTAAATTAGGTTGTACGTGTAAAATAAACCGCAAAACAACCCATCTCGTAGTTGATTGGCCCCAAATAAGTTCTGACCCCGTTAATGAATATTCAACAAAGGGTTTATTTTCTATTGCCTTTCCAACTATTTTCCCAACGGGTGTGGCTATGTTTCGATAACCATGACCCACTAAAATCCAAATGCATGAATATGCTCTCCACCTAATGTGGTACCACGAAAAATGGTTTGGTAGCCACCCCCGCTTTCCTTATTTTTTGATAAACCTTATGATGCGATGTAGAAGCCAAGCCATATCATTTGTTTTTTCTACACAAAACATTGAAGACACCTCACCTACAACCATTCAACACCTCTCGTACTTTATTACAAACCCTACTAGATGAACAAATAACAAATCAACTCATGCAATTTGGCTCGCACCTTAGAGGTACCCGATCTTTTTGGACACAGTGTAAAAATGAACTCTCAGACATGATTATCCAGCTGGGTACCCCAACCTTATTTTTCACATTGAGTGTTGCCGATACTAGATGGCCTGACTTGCATCGCCTCATGCCTGGCTAATGTCCTCTTAATACTTCTATTGCACAAAATAGAGAATCCATAACATAATAACATATCCACATTTGACAACCACATATATGGCAGCGAGATTTGCAATCTTCCGCGAAGAAATCTTGAAAAAACAACTACATACAAAAGACTTTTAGTACAGGTAAAGCCATGTGCATTACAAATTGGCAATAACTTTTACTAAAACCCCTAGGTTTCTATCTATTTTGTGATAACTTACCGTTATTAATCATATTCGAATGACAACATAGAGGTTCCGTCCACATTCATGGTTTTATATGGCTAGAGAATACCCCCAACATGGACGCATTAGACTGGACCGATGGCCTCGCCGTCCATGCTGCTAAATTATACTTTGATAGCTATGTCACAACTTGGAACCCCACGACAAAATTATCTGCTGCTTCCCATATGGCACTCACAGCCAATGGCGATCCATGCTTATTAATTTCTCCAACTATACTCACTACCAACAAGGACACAGATTATGCATCCTTGGTTAATTGTGTACAATGACATACTAAATGCACTACATCTACATGCCTATGCAAAAAGGCACCCAACTACTATGTAGGTACAAATGCTCGTGGCATATTCAGGCCACCTCCACATTGTGCCAGGACATACATGGGCACCCAGTTTATACTCCAACACATAATGACATTAAACTAAATATTCACAACAGAACCATGCTAACAACTTGGCACACCAATATCGATTGTCAACCAGTAGTCTCGCGCCACGCCATTCTAAAATATACAACAAAGTATGCATAGAAGCCCATACACAAATCAGAAACATACCACCACATGTTAGTAAGGATCACAGAGAGCACAACACCTGAAAAGCTTGTAACACAACATACAACAAATTGCTTTCAGAAACAATTACTGATCGAGATATTGGTGCACAAGAAACATGCCATATGCTATTGAAACTACCATTGATGTTATGTAGGCAAAATTTTATAACCCTATCGGTAGGGAAAACAATTTACAAGAAAGTCTTGCAGGACCGGTCCTTGTCGGGAGGGACATCAACATTCATTAATGCATATGTGAAACCCTCCTCCTTTAGATACCCACTACTTAATAGAAACAACACGGTCATGGTCCCACGATAAGCACCAAAAATCCATCAGTGGAAATAAAGAACAAAAAGGCAATTTTCAAAGTGTTTCCCCATATTTCTATCACCCCTTTTGTTAGCTCCACATCATACAAATATTTTTCTTCACATATCTCTTACTATACAAGCCTTTCTGTAACATTACAAGAACCATAGGCATATGCACGTAAACACTTAGCCACCACTGGGATGCATTCTCACTAACATATCACCCATGGTATATACAATGTGCACCTGCAAATCTACCACAGATAATTTAGATACAACTAGCTCTGACGAAGACATGGCTGAAGCAAGAGTAGGACAAATGGAAGAGTGGGAGATTTTTTCTTGGCTACACCTAATAGGGGCCCTCAACATCAGTGACTTAGATCTTCTTGGAAAGCATGATTTTGATCTCAGCCACACCTGGCCATAAACTGCAACTAGAAACCAACTACATGAAACAGGCGTGGGAATTATAGAAACTACATATACAACCACCACAATTTCTGCTCCCACGCTACCACCCACTATAGATGCGTACAACTTATCAACGGAGAAAAGTGAAGCACTCCGAAGAATCAAATCACATGCAAATATAAGGCCAAGCGGTGCACCACTCTACATGATAATCCAAGAAACATTTGAAACTGGAAAATCATACTTAATATGCCAAATTACTGAAGCACTCCAACCACCCGTCAATTTGCACACATGCCGCTTACTTTTTCTATCCCCAACAGGTCTTGCAACATTCAACATCAATGACACCACAATACATTACACCCTACACATCCCCATATCAGAAGTCACCCCACTCCGAGGGAAAACCCTAGCTACTTTCCAACAGGACATGCACAATGTGGAATATATTCTAATTGACGAGATGAGCTTCATCAGCCCTAAACTACTAAGCCATGTCAACACTCGACTACGGAAGCATTCCCGAGTTGTAAGTGTAGGTTGTTTGGAGGCCGTTAACTTATTCTTATTGGAGACCTAACATAGTTACGTCTGATTAAAGATGCACCATTATACATTTCTGGCACCTATGGGCACATGTTATGGGCCCAATTCACAAGTACAATCACTTTAACCACCAAATTCCGCCAACAGGAAGCCACCCACTCAACACACTTTCCGAAATCTCCTCCTCAATATCAGAAATACAATCACCATAGAAAAGGACTGGAACCTCCTACGTCTCACACTCCTGCATGCATCAGCCCTACAAAGAAAGAACCTTTCCAAGATGCAACACACTTATACGCTACAAATGCATTGGCCACTCTACATAACAAGCACAAAATGCAAGCCCTTAACATGCCAATTGCACTTAGCAAAACAGAACAAACCCACTAGAACAAAACATACAGAAGAAACAATACACAACTATAAAGCACACTGCTCCTCTGCCAAGGTGAACAAGCCATGCCGACTAAAAATCTATGGCTACAAGTCGGCCTTGTCAACGATACACAAGGGAAAATCATTGCTATAATGTATGCGCTAAGATCCACCCCCCAAGCTTACCATTATATGTTGTCGTCAAATTCACAACCTACACATGGCCATCATGGGACCCTGTCCACCCAAGGTATATTTCGGTCCCACCAATAACAAGAGGCAACCGGTGAAAAGTACC
This sequence comes from Taxus wallichiana var. yunnanensis, assembly GCA_018340775.1. Taxonomy (NCBI): domain Eukaryota; kingdom Viridiplantae; phylum Streptophyta; class Pinopsida; order Cupressales; family Taxaceae; genus Taxus; species Taxus wallichiana. The sequence continues at coordinate 793,791,067 of CM031235.1, read as the reverse complement.
TCTGAAAATGATATGGGTGCTAACAATCCACAAAGCACAAGGACTCACACTCGCCAAGGAAACCATTGACATAGGCCACAAAGAATGACAAGGCCTAACTTCCACAACCATATCTCACGACGGACACTTTCAGATCTTTGCATTTTCCCGGCATTCTCTTTCGACCACTACAAGCGCTTACATGAGGATGGACATTCTGTTACTCGTCTACAATCAGAAGCACTCTTGCAACACCGTACGCCTCTGCACACAATACATGTAAGCACCTACACTCTGCACTACATTTTCCTACATGCTTTCCAAAAACATTACATACATTACATTGTAACAACAAGAAACACTCTCTTACAACAATGTTGCACCCCATTTTCCAAACTTCCTTTCCTAACAAACAAAATTCACATGCTCCATGTGCAGGGTCCCTAACAATGGAAGATACCTTCTACACTATAGCTACAATAATCGACAATGATGCTAGCTACCTGGAACAGCTACTATCCAACTATATAGAGGATTTCTGTCAAGCGGAGAAAACAATGGACGAAGATACCATTTTCACCATGCATTTGACACAAAAAGAATAGAACAAGCACAACAAATGCTGTAACACAATTCTTGCTGCCGAAGGTGCACAAATAATCCTGGGGATAAGTTCTATACTGCTTTCCACCACAAATAACCATAGACATTCAAGTACATACCATGTACATCTTTATAGCATCTTAAAAATGTAAATATAAATACTCTTCTTATTAACTACAAATGCGTGACTAAAAACCATGTGTACGGTGGACCTCACATGTCCAGTTTGGTTATATAAATACTTTTTATCCGTTTCAAACAAAGTGAAGATATTGTAGACCAGCATATGTGGAATACAATAGGAAACAATTTTAGTTTTGATGGAAAACTCCAATTTTAAGCTGGGTTTTGATTACTTTTTCCTGAATATATCTATACTTCTTTTCCCACAATATATATGTCAAATATGATATGAATTTTTTTTCATTTTTCTTCCTTAAATCTACTCTGCCAAGAATACTATGAGCTGCATGTCTAAAACAAGTAATAGTCTTGAACAATAATGTGATAACAAAACCAGGTCACCCGTTACGACTATATTATTACAATACACAGAGGCCACAATGTATTAGAAACTTGATTTATGAAAAATCTCAGCTATTGTAGCTAGCACTCGTATTGTGTTCTAAACTACTGTAGGTACCACCCATATTGTTCTCTTCCGCTCCCTGACACAACTATTGTTACATTCCAATTAGCTTGTAATAAACTAGCAAGCCTGTAGATTTTTGTCAGTTATATACATGAACAACAATTACTGAATTAAAATCCAAATTCATCCATACCTATTATTGAATTAAAATCCAAATTGTTTTTAAAATAATTATAGAGAATATTTAGACCAATACAATGGGCTTTTAGAACTCTAAAAACTTAGAGATTCTTCTCTCAACCCTCGAGGAAAAAACAAATTGATGTTTTCATTCAAGAAAAGACTCTCCATTCACCATTCTATACAACTCATGTATCCCTTTAATAATAATCCGAGTCTCCCATCACTTTGAGCCTGTTAATAATAAACATGTTTGATCTGGGCCCATTTTGTAGGCAAACATTTAGTGACAAGTATGATCTGGGTTGTTAACCATTCAGCTACAGTGGGAGAGATAACGACAAGTATGATCGTCAATTCTATCCTCTTTTGTGAGTTTTTAGTTATCTATGGTTTTAAGGAAATCTTTAACAACTCTATTTCCAACTACCTATTTTCATACCAATATCTTGAAAATTAGATTTGCATATAAGAAAAGTGGATGTCAAGAGTATTCACTTTTGCCATAATTAGCCCATTTTTGGATGGACTACTGGTGAACTGTATATTTATGTTACTATGTTTGTTCATCTTCCTAAGTTTCGAAATGAAGAAAACATTTTCCTATTAACAAATTTGAAAGATTCACTTAAATCTGATATAAAGATGTAACTGTTTACTCAGAATGTTCCCTCCACACCCTTGTTTACTTACCAGTGGTATAATGTATATTTATGTTTACCTTAGTATGTTTCATATGAAGTATACATTCCCCTTTTAATTAATTTAAAAATTGTAAGATCCACTAAAGTTGATACAAATATGTAGAATGTTCTCCTTAAAATTTTCCCTCCATGCTTGTGTTTGCGTAAGGACCAAACTGTCTTCATGTAACCGGAGTAACACCACAAAAGAGTAATCGGTAAACTAGAGAAAAACATGAATCATAAAGTATGACACAGAAGCATTCACAGCTAGCACTTTCAGCCAATTTTTAACACCTAAAACTATAGGTGTGTTGGGTGACATCGTAGCACATAAACCTTGAATTACATAATAATAGATGCAACGAAGTCTATTAAAGTAGATACCAATAGTGTTTATAACAACATATTCCACCACGGTTTGTTTAAGTAGTCAAGTACGACCACATTGGATGCACAAGGAGCAAGAAGCTATTCTAGCAGTGGAACTAAAATATCAGGTAAAAAATGTCTTCATACAAATAAAGCATAGAGGTGTCTACATGATTTTTATGAAGACTTCTCCCATTCTTTTCTTAATCCACACGTTGTCAACAAGCTTGGAGTCTCAAGTTTCCACAGATCATCATATAAAGTTTCCTAAACAAGTTGACAGTTCAGATTTCCCAGAGTCCTAAATGCTGATTGGATTAATAAATTCAATTTATTTTCCATTTAGGAAATAACAATAAATAAGTATGCATTTTATATCATACAGTTTATTTGGTTATACTCTTATTTGTTTTCTTATCAAAGTCCAATTCCGACCATCGCAAGCAATTATGAATGTACGCTCTAATAAATGTGTTGCATATATGTAAGCAACCTTTCTTCAACTGTATTCCTCTACGTCATACCAAAGGGCTTGGTGCAGACAGTTTGGTTTTGCAAAAACAGGGGATCTTTGTTTCCCAAAAAAACTTCGAAAATCAAAAGTAATGTTCAAAACACTAACCTTCTACCAAAATATTGTTACTCCTTCAGTATGCTGGTCTCCACATTTTTTCCCAAAACTCTGCACCTTGTACCTACTGGATTCACCACTTTTCCATTGAACACTACAGTGATACCCTTGTTTAAGTTTTACTTGTTTTGCATTACTGTACCAACAATTTTGTAACATATAAATATACGTACTTATATGATATAGTCTTTTGGGTACATATTATGATAAATAAAAATACTGTGAAACCCATTGGTTTCTTTCCAGAATAAAACCCAAGTTCCCTCACACGTAGTAAGGCTCTTTTACCTCTTACTTGCTTTGACTTACTTCTCAAACGTCCTAAATGAAACCTGCTTAAAGTTGACAGTAAAGTTGAATTACAATATTGAAAAAAACCAAATTGGATGCCAGTGCGCTGTCACAAAGTTATGGAAGCTGCATATTACAGTATGATGTTTGTAGTAGTGGAATCCAAATGGAAGCATAATCATATTATTTTAGATTGGTGGCACACAGTTAAAACAAATAAGATAACATTCAACTCCAGATGTAAACATCATCTCCCCGTCATTTTTCCCCGCAATGAATGACTACACCACATTCAACAAAACCCACACACCATCAAATACTCTTGTACACATAAGCACCTTACACATCAGTAACAACGGAACAAACAATGACTAATTCTCTAAAAACACTGATACTTATATCATGGATTTACTCTTCTGCAAATTAATAACCCTGCGTAAGATTTTACAGTCAACTTAAACTAGATTTTTTCTCCCACAATAAAGGATAATTATGGTAAGTCTAGTTTGTCTATTCCAGAACTAAAACAATTAAATATTCTACACCTACTCACAAACTTCATTTACCATCGTATAATCCACATTGTAAGAACACACACTCGACACAATTTCGCTTACTTATCAACTGCAGCCCTCACCACATGACCACTTCCAACCAAACCACTGCCGATGTAAACTTGCTCCTCAGGAACAACCACTAGTGGTTCACAATTAACATTGAGAGGATAAAAGAAGTGGTGATGGTAATATATATATATATATATATATGAAAATTTAAATAAAAAGTCATGTGACAAAATAGAGAAATTAACTCACATAAACGGGTGTGTAAATAATTCTAATAGGATATATACTTAGGTACAATTATTCAAGAATCTCATGTAGACTAGAAAATTATGAAGTACACTTCTAATCTGAAACTTTAAATAACCCACTCAATAGTTGCCCATTTACATTGTTATTTGTTGGCTTTATTATTTTTTAAAAATAAAACAATGGAGTTATTTGGTGGTATTTATTTTCTTGCAAACTAATAACAAGAAAATCTAGATGATACATCTAAAAAAAAGGTGATTTGTTTCTAATTACAAGGAAATATAATGAGTTTATATAAAAAATTATTTGTTTCTTTCGATTGCTTGGAAGTTAAAACTTGAGTAAAATAAAAGGTAACCTATGCATACATCTATAATCAAATTTTGTCCTTGTGTATTTTTCATTTTTGACATTATATTTTTAAAGTTTAGAAATAAGTAAATCTATTAGTTTTATGATAAGTAAGAGATAAGATTTGTTTACATTAGTGGTGGAAGTTAGAATTATATAGGTGAGGATATCAAATTTTCGTTTCATTCAATTTTTTTGTGTGTCTATAGGTGAACCTCGGCCTAAACGACTTCATCACCATGGATTTTGAGGGTCGTGGGGATTCAATAAACTATGAGGAGTACGAACAAAGGAATCAAAAATACAAGGGGAAGTTCAAAATCTAACCCTATAATTAGAAAAACTTACAAGAAAGTTTGCAAATCAAAGAGATAAAATAATAAATATAAATGGTAAAAACAAGATAAAAATAAACCAATTAAAAAAGGACACAGAGGGAGAAAATCTAAAAATGAAAACATAAAATTGACGAACACATTACTTGAAGATTCCCTAATGACGACCCCGAAATCGAATCAATCCTCCGATATAGATGAGGATAAATATCGAAGGAAATTGACAAATTTGTATGAAAAAATAAACTACCTAAGTACTATGGAGAAGTAGGTATTAGAGAGGAATCAAAACAATGGTTATCCAACCTAGAACGATAGTTTAATTTACGTGGAACGAGTAGTTATGAAAGATCCCACATGGCTACTTTCCAACTAAAAGTAATGGCATTAAACTAGTGGCATGACAATGTCAACACACATAAGGTAAATACCTAAAAATTTAAATGAGATAAACTCAAATAATTATTTACATAAATATCTCGCATTACTTTATTTACGAGCAACATAATGATTTTTTTGAATTAAAACAAAGTGGTGCATATTGTTAATGAGTATAAATGAGATTTTGAACATTTGACTCATTTCGTACCATTTATCATTGGGAGAGATAAAATAGTAAGATATGTGAATGTATTAAGAGAAGAATACAAAGCTAATGTTTGGTGTGGAAAATTGAATTGATTGATGAAGTTTCACTCGTGGAAGAACAATTTGAAACTATAATTTTTTTCATGATAATAGAAAAGAAGATCGAAATAAGAGACACCATTCATTTAATCGAAGAGAAAACATAAATCAATATGATCATAACACTATGTAATATCAAATGACAATCTATCAAAATCCCATAAAAAGATCATTTTTACAACACCATGGAAAATATCTTCCCACAATTAAGTGTTAGACTTGTGGAGAAAACCACTCTAATGAAGATTATCCAAAAAGATGGAAAGGAAAATTTCAACCTTGTAATCAAGAAGATAAATTAAATACAAAACTTAACATGAAAATATATGCAACAATCGATATAGGTACAATACACCTTCAAAATTTATTAGTGGAAATTAAAGGAAAAATCAATGATTAAGACATTAATTTTCTAATAGATTTAGGTAGTAGTCATAGTTTTATTTCTTCCACAATATTTTTGAATTCTAATTGTCTTCTAGAAAATTCGAACCCATCAACATAGAGTTAGTAGATGGAAGAATTGTTAAACAAAATGGTGCACTTATTGAATATTTAACTTAGATAAAATTATAAAAAGTGATCATTTTCATGTCTTAAACTTAGGTAAATATGATGCTATCACAAGGATGTGATGATTATACAAGAATAATGCATATATTGGATGTGGGAACAAAAAGGTACTTTTAGGGAATCAAATAGAGGCATTTGAAGTGTTACAAGGGGAGAAGTGACCCATAACCATAAAGACTATCTCAGCCATACAATTTAGGCATAGTGTGAAGAAACATTGCAATCTTTTTGTGTTATGGTAACTCAACAAGGTGATAAATTCAAGTTAGATATTAATATTAAACATAAAGTACAAGAATTTATGGATATATTTCCTCATGAAATAAATGACTTACCCCTAGAAGAGTAGTAGAACATGCCATATACATAATTCCAGGAGTTAAACCCATATCAAAAGCCCCATTACCGCCAATCAATTCCTGAGTTGGTAGAATTAAAAATTCAATTAGTTGAATTACTCAAGCAATGAAAAATATGACATATTGACTCTCCATGGGGTGCTCCATTGCTATTCACAAATGAAAATGATGGTACCATGTGGCTATGCATTGATTACTACCAACTAAATAAACTCACCGTAAAGAGCGAATACCCTTTACCAAGAATAGATGACTCATGAGACTAATTAAATGGTGCCAAGTGTTTTTCAAAAATAGATCCAACATTAGGTTACCATAAAATATAAATCAAAGAAACCGTCATTTCGAAACTACATTTAGGACACAATATGAGCATTATGAGTTTTTGCAATGTCGGTTAGATTGTAAAATTCCCTTACAACCTTTATGACCCTAATGCATGATGTGTTTCGACCCTACCTAGATGTGTTTGTAATTATATTTTTGGATGACATCTTGATATATTCTAAAAATTAGAAAGAACACAGAGAACATCTTAAATTAGTACTTGAAACTCTAAGGAAACATCAATTATATGCAAAATTAAGCAAATGTAATTTTTTAAATAAGAGGTGTCATATCTAGGACACATTATATCAAAAGAAGGTATTTCACTAGATCGTGCGAAAATAAAGGCTACTCAAGAATGGTCTGCATCGACATTAAAATTTTCCTCCGTAATTTCTATTTTATTAATATATGTATTAGGAATATGATGTTGTTAAGTATAATTAGTAGTGGCGTCCCAATAGAAGATAACGGCGCCGTCAAGACAGGGCCGCCAATAAAGTAGAGTACGGTACGAATGTGAGTCAAAGTACAAAAAGAATGTTGTGGTAAAAGTAAATATTTGTCGTAAGTGGTCCGTAATGTTAAAATGTCAAAGTTGAGGTAAGTAGAGTAGTAGGGTCTACATGATTAGGAATTAGAAATATTATATTTGTAATAAGGACAAGGAGTGATGTCATAAATATTTTGTGTATTTTATTTGTAATAAAGTCTAAAAAGGTGGTACCCATGTGAGATGATAAGGTTTATCTTATCTTAAAAAATAAGCCTAAATGTAAAGCAAGAGTTTAGGCATTGAATATGATTAGCGGAAGAGATTTCCTATCATATTTTAGAGATAGGGTGGATAAGCTCAATTCCTATAAATGGAGAGGCCATCCCCTCTCATTTATCATAGAAGCAAAGTTGTAATAATTATTTTATGAATAAAGATTATTTGTGAAGGTGTGTTAAATAAGTCATCAGAGGAGTAATTGTGAAGTTTCTCCCATAACTATTGTTGGAATCAAGTGGAGTTGGTAACACTTGAGTAATTCATGGGTGAGATTGTAATAATTCCATATTAATAATATATTTTATAGTTGTATTTCGATTTGTCATCATTCTTTTTTTGTCATACTCTATGGTATTCTTGTGTTATGTTTGTTGTTGTGTTTCTGATTACTACCACCAAACCAAAAGTTGTGCTTTACTAAAATAATCATAGCATCGAGAGAGTTCAGGTGAAATATTATCGAGTCTTGGATTCGTGTTGACATTTTGGTTCCATCACAGGACCATTCCTCGTTGGTGGATTTTACGGAGAGATATTCCCACTTAGTCATAAATCAACGGAGGGTAACCTTGTTGTTATTGTGCTAGTAGTTACCATGGTAAAGTCATTTTTACCATGCATAGTATTTACCACAAGAACTTTATTTTTACCGTGAATAGTATTTACCACAAAGAACTTCATTTTTATCGTGAATAATGTTTACCCTAGTAACTTCATTTTTATCGTAAATAGTGTTTACCACATAAAGTCAGTTTTACTATAGTAAATGTAAGATTACCATGGTCATTCCTATTTTACCGTAGAAAGGTGTAAAGTCACTTTCTATTATAGTGAGTCCAATTATTTGTGCACATAAGTCTTACTGATTGTACTTGTGAGTTGGTATTTCACCGTGGTTACATTTAAGAATGGAGAAGATTCCTTTTTTTTAGCCCAATCTAATGAAGATGCTTCCTCTTTCATTCAATAATTTAAACGATCTTGCATTTGTAATGGCCTCATAAGAAGGAAATAATAGACTGAATTTTTCCTACCTTTTTGGATGGTTCAACACTTAGGTGGTTTGAAGCACTATGTGATAATGTGAAAACTCATGGTATTTATTAACCGAAAGTTTTCTTGAAGAATTTGGTGAACAATGAAATATGCAAATCTTATGATCGAGATCACAAAGCTAGCTCAAGGAGAGAAGGAGAAGATAAGAGATTATCATGCTCGTGTTCTGAAGTGAGGAAGCTCGATGCCTAGATCCGAAAGGAAGGATTAGCGAGATGGGTTGATGAATGGTGTGAATAATCTCCCATATAAGCACTTCATTCTTAGGATGAAGCCGGAGATCGAATAACGAGTGAAGTATGACCACTTTCAATGACCTCGAACAAGCAAAAGATATTGCAAAAGAGGCGAAGAAAGCATGGAAGAGGAGCCCACATAAATTGCTGCAAATATAGAGCCTACACCAAAGACCTTTGGTCGAAATCCACAACCACTCTCGATGAGCACAAATCTTTTCCCTAGTACATCTCTGAGTATGAAGATCTGCTCGAAAGATGGGTCGATTAACTATTAATCTTTTTCAGGAAACGAATTTAGTTCTCGAGGAGGAGATAGAGGTCCAAAAAGAAATATAACTGAAGTTGTATGTTATGGTTGTCATAAAAATGGTCATTATAAGTATAATTGTCCAGATAGAGCTTCTACATCTGGTACAAGAGATAATGATAAAAGAAAATCACCTGTGAATTCTTTTGATGTAATAGATAGGAGCATAAATAATGAAGCAGATGTGTTTGTAACAAAAAGAAAGAAAGAAAAAGATAACCAAGATGGAAATGATCCTAAGAAGATGAAAGGAGAAACTAGTAAGAAACATAGGAGAAGGAAGTTGGGTGTGCAGGATTTTCTAATTTCACAGGGACAAGGACCATACTCCATCTTAGAAGATCTGTCCAAAAGGCCTGTAAATATTACATATGGTCAACTTCTAGCTATGTCTTCTAAGAAGAGGCGGGAGCTGCGAAGTGGACTCAATGCTCGACGAAGTAAGGAGGTTGAGGTACTGTTTTGGAGGCGAGAGGTGGATCCTACGCTCCATGGTTTGAAGTATTATGTAATGATATTTCAATTCATGATGTCTTAGTTGATGGAGGTGCTCTAGTTAATGTAATGACCGAGTCTATAATGAATATGTTGGGTTTAAAATTAATCGCCCTCAACACTTATGTTAAGGTCATTAAATAAGGAAAAACTAAACCGAGAAGGTGTTGTTTCAAATATGACAATATCTCGTTATAGGTGTTGTATGTGTGGTAGACTTTCGGGTGATGAAAAATAAGATCTTTGTTGCGTGCACCCAATGTTGTTGGGAAGGCCATGGCTAAAGAGAGTTCATACAAGAAACTACTTAGAATAAATGCTTCATGACACTTGGATGTGGCGAGAGGGTGAAGATAAATGTGATCCTCGACATCATAAGCGCAGAACACTGTGGATTAAGTGATGAAATCGATGATTGGACCTCCTCTCGATTACTCTAGTACAGGTGAAGTGGACACAAAAGATGAAGAAAGTGAGGTTGATGTTTGATCATGGATATCCTTCCACCACACACCGACTCATGAACCCATAAAATTATCTCAAGAAGAAAAATTGATAATCGTCTCCAACAAATAAAGATTGGTGATCTTTGTGATGAGAGTGAGAAGGAATCCTACCTCCAGCCTTTTCAAAGGTACATACACCTATTCACTTTTGATTATAAGGAACTCCATCAAGTAAGTTGGGTAGAACATTCTATTGAGTGGTAGATGGTGCTTAAGCCCATAAAACAAATGTCATATAGAATGAATCCTAATTTTTCCAAGACCGTAAAAGAAGAAATAGATAAGTTACTTGATGCGGGATTTATATTTGTTGTGGAGAATTCAAAATGGGTTTCTTCCATTGTGATCTCAATAAAAAAAATGGAAACTACGCATTTGTGTTGATTATAGGAAGCTCAACAAGGCAACAAAGAAGAATCATTACCCTCTTCCATTCTCGGATCGATCTTGGACAAAGTAGCGGGCAGAGTGCTTTATAGTTTCTTTGATGGATATAGAGGATACAACCAAGTTTGTATAGCGAGAGAAAGATCACTAAAGACCATGTTCACCACTCTTTGGGAAACATTTGCTTATAGAGTTATGCCTTTTAGGTTGTGTAATGCTCCAAAGAATGTTCCAACGTTTGATGAATAAGGTTTTGAACCCTACATTGGAAACTTCATCGAGTATTTCGGATGATTTTTGCATCTATGGGAGTAAGATGGACCACCTACACTAGATGGAGGCAACATTTCAAAGGTTAGATGAAGCACAAGCCTCACTAAACCCTACAAATTGTGTGTCTTTGGATGTTCTAAAAGGCATTTTGTTAGGGCATGTTGTATTTAGAGAGATGGTATTGGTGCGATCCCGATAAAGTTTCAAAAATCAAAGAGTTACCATTTCCTATGAATAAAAGTAAGTTGAGATCATTTTTAGGCCATGCGAGTTACTATAGAAGGTTCATCATGAATTTCTCAAAGATTGCATAACCACTAATGTAGTTCTTGAAGAAGGATGTTACTTATGAACCGGAAAGAAGGCACATAAAGCTTTTGAACAATCAAGGAAGCCACTGGTGTCTTCACATGTTTAAAGAATCCAGATTAGAGCAAGCCATTCATTGTGTATATTGATGCTTCGGATCGCAACACTAGGAAGTACTGCGAGCCAAAATGATGAAAATGGGAATGATCATCCAGTTTACTTTGGGAGCGAGAAAAATGAGCGGGGATGAGGTAAATTATACTGTATGTGAAAAAAAGAGGCTCTAGCTATCATTTTTTTATAAAGAAGTTTAGAAATTACTTGCTAAGGCAGAAATTTATAGTTGTAACAGAATATCATCGAGCTTTAAAATATATTTTAAATAAGCTTAACCCATCAGGGAGGATAACAAGATGGATAATTTTGCTAGAAGAATTTGAATTTGATATTATAGATAGGCCAGGAAAGAAGCACGTCAATGCAGATGCACTCTCTCGAGCCTATGATGGTTTAGGTTCATCTTGTGATGATGATGATTTCCCAGATGTAGCATTGTTATCCCTTGACACAATCCCTAGTGAATACATAGATATTTGGAATTATTTGAATGAATTCAAGTTTCCTGATGGTGCCAATGCAAAGACTAAGAGGAAGATTACTCAAACCAGTCGTCCATATTCTATTCTCGCATGGAGTATTATTTCGAATAGGACACGATGGACAATCTGAGGAGGGTAGTTGGACGTGATCAATGGAAGGAGGCGATAGAAGAATTCCACAATGGTACATGTGGAGACACTTCTCTGGACAACTTACAACAAAGAAGACTCTTGGATGCGAGGTTATCATTGGCCCACTCTTTTTAGAGATTGTTATAATTATTGTAAGACATGTGATATTTGTCAAACACATGGTAACCGTAAACTTCATCAGTTCCATTATGCCCTATTCTTCTACTTGGTCCCTTTGAAAAGTGGGAATAGATATTGTAGAGTCCACTTCCAACTACCCCACGTCAAAATAAGTATATTGTAGTTGCCACGATTATTTAACCAAGTGGGTTGAAGCTAGGCCATTGAAAACAACTTCCATGGATGAAGTGGCGAGGTTCATATATGAACGCATTGTCACCAGATTTGGTTGCCCATTAGAAATTGTAACAGATCAAGGAAGCCACTTCATTAATGAGGTGGTAGAAGCCCTAGTCAACAAGTTTTCTATTAAGCACAGGAAGGAAACAACATACAAGCCAAGCACAAATGGACAGGTGGAACAAACAAATTTTGTGTTGTGTCAAATTCTAGCAAAAGATGCAGCCTTGCAGGTACATAAGTGGGATAAAAGGATTCATGCAGCATTGTGGGCATATAGGGCAACATCAAAGTCAGCAACAAGATACTCCCCATTTCAGTTGGCTTATGGCATTGATCCAGTTCTTCCTATTGAGTTTGATATTCCCACTATGAGAGTTATGAAAAATGAAAGGATGGATGAAAGTGATTCAATAAAAGAAAGGTTGGTGCATCTTCATTTGCTAGAGGAAATGAGGGAAATAGCGAAGGATATAAGATATAAGAAGAAAATGAAGCAAAAGGAATACTTTGATCAAAAGATCCGTTGGTCTCTATTTTATGTGAATGACTTGGTTCTAGCATATGATTCCGAGATACAAAAAAAAAGAAGGTAGAAAATTTCTTCCCAAATGGATGGGGCCCTACAAAATAGCAGATTGTGTATGAAAATGGTACATATCGATTTGAAGGAATTGGGTGATACTCCCATTACGAAATGGGTCAACCATGACAAGTTAAAGATTTTCCAGGCACCACTTGGAATGTCCATAAGAGTCTACTCCGGGAAGTAGAAGCTATGAAGGAGGAAAATGTCGACATTAAAATTTTCCTCCCTAATTTCTATTTTATTAATGTATGTATTAGGAATATGATGTTGTTAAGTATAATTAGTAGTGGCGTCCAATAGAAGATAACGACGCCAAAGATCGGTGCATTGATAAAGTAGAGTACGGTAATCGCCAAAGTACAAAAAAAGAATGTTGTGGTAAAAAGTAAATATTTGTCGTAAGTGGTCCGGTAATGTTAAAATGTCAAAGTTGGGGTAAGTAGAGAAGTAGGGTCTACATGATTAGGAATTAGAAATATTATATTTGTAATAAGGACAAGGAGTGATGTCATAAATATTTTGTGTATTTTATTTGTAGAAAAGTCTAAAAAGGTGGAACCCATGTGAGATGATAAGGTTTATCTTATCTCAGAAGATAAACCTACATGTAAAGGAAAGAGTTTAGGCATGGAATATGATTGGCCGGAAGAGATTTCCTATCCTATTTTAGAGATAGGGTGGATAAGCCTGAATTCCTATAAATGGAGAGGCCATCCCCTCTCATTTATCATAGAGCAAAGTTGTAATAATTATTTTATGAATGAATGATTATTTGTGAAGGTGTGTTAAGGAAGTCATCTAGAGGAGTAATTGTGAAGTTTCTCCCATAACCATTGTTGGAATCAAGTGGAGTTGGTAACACTTAGAGTAATTCATGGGTGAGATTGTAATAATTCCATGTTAATAATATATTTTACAATTGTATTTCAGATTTGTCATCATTCTTTTTTTGTCATAGTCTGTGGTATTCTTGTGTTATGTTTGTTGTTGTGTTTCCAGATTACTACCACCAAACCAAAAGTTGTGCATTACTAAAATAATCATAGCACGAGGAGTTCCTGGTGAAATATTATCGAGTCTAGATTCTTGTTGTGAAGTCCATACCAAATGATGCTCACGAAGTTAGTAGTTTCTTAGGTCTATGGGAATTTTATCGCAAATTCATTAAAAATTATTCCAAAATTGCTACACCTTTGACATATTTAACAAGAAAAGATAAACCATTCAAGTGGACCATAAAATGTCACCAAGACTTTAATGAATCAAAGGAATTCCTTATTAGTGCCCCTATTATAAGTATTCTTGAATTTACAAAGACTTTCATAGTAATTATTGATGCTTGTGGGTCAGGTATATGTGGATTACTTATGTAAGATGATAAAGTGATTTGTTATGAATCTCGAAAGTTACTCCTAGTTGATAAAAATAACCCAACCCATGATTTGGAATTACTTAGGATTGTACATGCACTTAAGATGTGGCGAAATTATTATTTTTGGATTAGGGTAAACTGAGGGTGTTAAAAGGACCCAAATCCTTGTACATTTGAGGATTTGTTTTAGAGGATCTACAACCTTGGTTACAATGAAGAGGACCACCATTAGGAACTCAATTGAAGCAAACATGAAACCATTTTGAAGATGCGGCGACGACCAACGACGCAACGAGTGAAGAAACAACCAACGCATTTATAACGAGTGAAGCAACAACCAATGACAACAACAAGAGAAACAACAACTAGCAATCAACAATGGCAACGAGAGAAGCAACAACCAACAATGATAAAGTGAGAGAAGCAACGACCGGTGGCAATAACGTGTGAAGTAACAACCAGAGTCAGCCAAAACTGAAATGCTACCCATTGTAGTGAGTGAAGAAACCAACATGTTGCGATAACAACGAGCAGAGATGCCGCATCTAGCGGCGAAACCACCTCCGAGGAGGATCATGCCTCGGGGGGATTTGAACATGGGTGGGAAAGCACACAACCATGTGACTTGACCACACCACTCCCACCCCATCAACGATGTGGCAACATTATTTATTAGGAAATAAGTTTATACTAAAAATAGGCCATAGAATCCTTCAACATATTTTTACCTAAGCCTTGCTAAATATGAGATAAAGAATATGGGTAGAATTATTAAGGAATATTATTTTGACATTCAATATGTTATAGGTAAATAAAATTTAGTGGTTGATGCTTTAAGTAGAACACATATATATTCAAATGATATAGCTCTTGAATGAAGTGAATTTAAACAATCTATTAAATCTAAATTATCTATGATGATTACTTCCATGATTATTATGAAGGACTATGTAATAACTCCTCTAATATACACTTAAATGGGTCACCCGGCTTTCAAAATACTTATGTTTCATCAAGTAATATTATTTATGGCCCAAGATGAAATAAGATGTTCATAAGTACATACAACAATGCCTAAATTGCTAATAGGTTAAGACAGAATAGTACAAACAACCTAGTCAAATCCATTTATTATCCATACCCAACTAGAAATAAGAATATGTAAGTATGAAATTTATTACAAAATTACCATGAAAACGTAAAGGTCGTGACACTATCTTAGTTGTAGTTGATAGGTTGACAAAAATGGCTCATTTAGTACATGGAAAAATCAAGTTGTCTATAAATTGATATAACTCATGGGTTTATAAAAGAAGATTTTCGCTTACATGGTGTTCACGAGAATTTGGTATCCAATCATGAACCTAGATTCACTTCCTCTTTCTAGAGATATCTCTTTGGCGAGTTAGGTACCAATTTAAGTTTCAATACTACCTATCATTTTGAATTAAATGGTTAAACTAAAATAATAAATAGAATAATTTAGGCCATGCTTTATGAATGCATACATTGAAATACTTGAGACATGGGAAGATTATTTACACTTGATTGAATTTGCTTATAACCATGGGTACCACTCTACCATTAAAATGTCACCTTTCGAAGTAGTGTATGGTAGAAACCGTAATATACCTCTTTCTGTCCGACCTGTTCAAAAAGTCTGGTATGAAACTAAAGATTTAAAAGAAATGGAAGAAATAATGAAAAGAGCAAAAAAATTGAAAGTGACACAAGATCGATACAAAATTTGGGTTGATTCCAAGAGATCTATTCAAACATTCGAAATTGGTGATCAAGTTTTTCTTAGAGTAAATCCTAAGTGTAGCTCCCTAAAACTTGGAAAGTATACAAAATTATCCCCTCGATTTTGTGGACCTTTTGAAATCATAGAAAAAGTCAAAGATTTAGCCTACAAATTTTCTAAATAACTCCCGAATTATTCAAAAATTCATAATGTGTTTTGTGTTTGTTTACTTTAAAAAATGTGTATAATCCAGAACATGTGATTAATTGGAAAAACATAAATATAGAACCTAGTTGTGAATTTAAAATTGAACCTAAAGAGATTATTGAAGAAAGAACTAAGAAATTAAGAAATAGAGAAATTAAGGAAGTGAAAGTTAAATGGACTTTTTGTGATGTTAATAGTGCAACATGGGAAAAAATTGAGTATATTCATAATCAATACCCACATTCTCATAGTGAGTGTATTTATTTACTAATCATTTAATTGTATTGTATGTTTCATATTCACCCCGTCTTCACGAGGACAATAAATAAAAATTATAAGGGGATAATGTTATGTGACTAAGCCCCATAAAAAAATGTTAGTAAATAAAATAAGAGCATCGAAACTAACTACATGTGAAAAAGAAAAGGATGTTAAGAAGTAAAAAGAATCATTTAAAAATCACCTTAAGTATAGGTGAAAAGAGATGGACAAATAATTATTATGAGGCTATATATTATTCAAGCAAAAGTTTAGCTTAAAAAATATTATATTGTTCTAATGCACATGTAATGATAGGATGCACCCATTGTGTACCCATCCCTTCAACCCTACATAAAGGGTTTTTTTTTTTTTTTGAAAAGGCATATGTAACTTTGTTGGTTTAAAAATCTATCGGTTGGGTAGGTCGTGGGGAAACAGCAGGCCAACGGTGTGCGGGGAAAAGCCCCTCTTTGAGGCAATGAAGAAACCCAGTTTATTGCTAATCTATCAAGCAAGAATATGTGCAAATCTACACTATTCTAACTTCAGGGGGTTTGGGATCTCATCCTAGTAGAGGTAGTTCCAACAACGAACAAAAAGGTAGGAGAGAAGGAATGAGGAAGGATAGATCTGAAGGAAGAAAATAAATGAATTCCAAGACAAAAAGGTAAGAAGGTTTATGCTTTGGGCTGGTAGTAAACAGAGCCAAACTTACTTACATAAACAAATGATAATAATAGGAATGAATCAAACAGAATAAAAACATAGATCTAACTTAAGAAATATCTAGATGCAAATAACACATATATTAAGCACAAAGTCTGAACATATGTATTAATATTTCTTCTGTTACAAGAAGACAAAAACCAATCAACAACTATTTACAAAATATCTTACAAGATATTTACAAAATATCTAAAAAGTCAAAGGTTGACTTTGGGCAAGTTTTTGGATGGCAACATCCCATGATGCAACATGGATGATGTCATCGTAAATGCCAACAAGCTTTTTAAATATTTTACAAAAATGATCAAAGCATACATAAGAGGAGAAACTACTCCTCATCATCTCTTTGCTCAAACTTGGTGTCTTGCTTTTGATCAGGAGAGAGGCGATGTGACACTGCGCTCAATATTCCATAAACTTGTTGATCATCGCTTGAAGTTGATCATGATCTGGACCTTTGAAATGGTCGCCAATGACTTTGCAAGTTTCTTTCTCATTCTTGAGCTTGTCAGGTAACCCGATGAACTCCTCGCATGCATCGATCAAGAAGCCAATGAAATCACGGCAGGCCAAGAGGTTATTGATTGACTCTCGGTCAAAAGTGACCTCTGGTGCCAAACCTTGAGTGACTATAGCCTTGAAGCATTGGAATGTATCATCTACTTCCCTCAAGGTGAATGATTCACTGAGCATCCCTAGAGACATCTTTGTAATTGTCTACTCCATGTTGTATCGTGCATCCAGGGCTTCATCCTTGATTTTATCTATCCTCTCCAGGATATATTCCATTTGATCAACCCGGTAATCTAATGCAACGAGAGCTTTATTATGTGCTCATGGGTGATTACAATAGGTCATCGATTGAAGCAATTAGCCATTGCTTGGAATGTTTCATGTTGCAACCTGGCATTATCCAACTCCTCGGAGAGGGAACCTGCTACTGCTTGTAGCTCCTTATTTGCTTGATCTATATCCTGGTAGAGCACTTGTGAATTTCCTAATCATTTCCTCACTATCTCTGAGGATTCGCTCAATCCAGGAGGATACTGCTGCGCCTTGTTCACCAATCTTAGCATATTCATTTATTTTATCCTGACTGAGAACTTCAATGGGTTCGGCGACAGTCACAGGAGGAGCGTTGCCCATTTTCTGCAATGCTTGGAGGAGATGTTTGTTTTGTTCCTTGAGTATTCTCTTCTCCTCTTTTACTTCTAGATCTTCTTAAAGAAAGGGCATCCACTTGAAGACAAGGCTTCTCCTTGTAGGCTTTTAGATGAGGTCCCCATTGTGACTTGAGTCACTGTGAAGTCTGTGGGAGACAGATCCTTCTTTTCCTTGGTGGGGTCAGGTAAGCAATCTCCATGACTCTCTCCCCCGAAGTGCTTTTTGAAAAGCGAGTTATTGCTTTTTGCTTCTTGGGTCCCTTCTTCGGAATGACGGAGAAGTCCATGGGTGCGATGGGAACCTTTCTCTTATGCTGGCCCAGATGGTTAGAAATCCAACTAGGACTTATGGGAGTGGGAGTAGAGGAAATAGAAGAAGAAACGGGAGTGAAAGGGGGAGCAACTGTGGAGGCCTCAGGGAAGAATGTTGAAACACTCGGTGGTGGCATTGATAAGGAGTCCAATGCACCGTTGCTTGTGGGGCTTGGAGTTACTATAGGAGAAGAAAAGGACATGGAAATGGAAGGGATCTGCAATTGGATGGAGGGAATACTGGGTGACAGATCTGCGAGAGAGGAGAAGATGGAAGAGGTGGGAGATGGAAGGGAGGAAGGAAGGGGAGAAGACACATCCATAGGAATAGATGCTTGAATGACAAGAGGAGGAGGGGAAGAAATGGAAGAAGGGACGTTGGGTACCTCGGTAGTTGTAGTTGTGACAACATCCTGAGTGGATGTATCCATTGAAACCTCTGTTGTTTCTTCTTCTTTACCTGGAGACACCAGGTCGACCACTTGCTTCTTAGAAGTAGAAGGAAGGCCTTGAGAGCTTCTTCTTGTTTACTTGATTCTCCCTCCTTGTCTTTTCCTTTTCCTTTTGGCACTTGGGCTAGTCTTGGAGGTGCTCTTCCTGAAGGAGAAGTAGTGAAATCTACTCCGAGGTAGGTGAGACCATTCTGTTTGCACCAATGTTCGGTGTGTTGCAACGTGGGCTTAACCCTTTCTGAATGGTTTTCAATGCCTTTGGCTCTATCGATCTCCATGCGAATGGCCAATCATCCCCATCTGTGTCAAGGTAAACTTGATCAATTTCTTGATCAGTCTCTTGGAATTCCTTTGGGACAATAACAATGCCATAGTGGACGATATCCTCCAGGGCCAGGTCGGGAGTGATCCTTTCACCTGATATCTATCTCATGTGTCAGGTCGATCCAAATGTCCTCGATCTCGGGAACATGGATAGGATCAATTTTTTCCTTTGGGAGGCAACTCCGCAGTCGAAGGTTGGCCTTGCTGGGAAGTTGTGCTTTAGATTCAACAATTCTAGCTCAACGATACATCTCCCGTGCTTTGGTAAGTGTGGTGCAGGTGTATCGGCCAACTGTAAGGGGGAATGGAGTTCCTCCTTTCTTTCTCTTCATGCACTTCTCATGATAAGTGATTAGTTGCCTTGACAACTCCAAGAGGATCAGTTTTGGCCCTGCATACCTTGGCAGCTTTGTTGGCTCAGCTTCGAAATTCATAGCTCTGAGATATGTGAATGTGGGGAATTACGTGAACAACGCTCCCCATTTCTTCATAGCAGTAATTACATTCAGCTGGTTCGACCATGTCTCATGTTCGGTCTCAGCAAGTAAATCACCTCATAGAAGAAGGTGTCATTGATTTTAGAGAACTGGGAGATGTTGGCCTCGAGCTTTAGCTCTGGGTAGAACTCATATATCTTGACTTGGGGCCATACCCCATTACGAGCTAACCCCGTGAAATCTCTTGCTGATGCAACAACGTATACAACATAGGAATTCATGTAGAACTTCCCAATTATTAGAACTTGTTGGAGCTGCTGGGAGATGGTGTCATTGATGATTTCGCCCCAACCAAAATGCTAATCAGGCACATTCTTACTCATGGTCTCCAGATACCTCAGCATCCATTTGTGGAAATAATGGGCATCAGGGAGCCCAAATACTCTATTTAGGAAGGTGATTGTATCACTCAACTCCTCATTGAAGTCACTACGGTGGATGGTCTGTGGCCATCTGCTCACCGGCTTCTTGTTCTTTAGATAAAGCTCGTTCATCATTTGCATGCATTTATCCTCATTATCATCCCAGCCTTCTTGCAGTCTTCTAGGCTTATTTCTACATATTGCCTGTGATGAGGAATGCCCAGGGTCAGTTCAAAGTGACGAGTTGTGAGGTCGATGATCATCTTTTGTTCTTTGTCTTCGACACATCTAGTGTCCTTGTTATAGCAGCAGGCAACCAACATGATGAATTCATTATTTACGACACTTACTGGCCTGCTGCAAAGTGCAATCCACTACCCACCAACTTGTTCATCCACGGGCCACTGCTTGCCTGGTTGGTCCTCGCCCAAAATTCATCCATGTCAATATGGCCCAGCTCAGAATCTCTGATGTCAAGGCTGCACTCTGCATATGATTCGGCATCCTGACTTTCTGATATTTGTACTTCATCTCTTGTTCCGACTGCTTAGCTTTAGCTTTAGACTTTGTTGGTTTCTTGCTTGATGAAGACATGTGTGAGCTCAAGGATGGATGTTGTTGTTCTGCAAGAAGAATCAAGGAGGTCCAACATAGAAGAGCCATGTCAACCATCATGTTATTCATAATGAAAGCTTGCAGAATGAAGAATGAGTAATTATAAGGCTTAGGGCGCAGGCGCGGAGTTCATAGCATGATTTGCATGAGTCCTAAAAATGTTGGGCGCACTTTTTGGGGTGTTGACATAAAAATAATTATGTCGGTGTTGATAAGGGAAAAGTTGCGCCAAACAGAAAGGGCACGGTTTTATGGATGTTAACATGCAATTTTGGCTGCCAAAGGGTAAAGTGCATTTAGGAAGGTGTCAACATGAGGAAAATTGCGCTTAGTGTTGACCTGGGAAAAGCTGCGCCAAGTAGAAAAGTGCAATTTTATAAGATGTTGCATGAAACATTTTAGTGCCAAGGATAAGGGCGCGGGGTGTGGTTTTATAGCACACAACATGGCATGTTGATGTTATGGGGTTGCCTTAGGAAGAATCATTGTCAGGGTGCCAAAAAATTTGTGTTGCGTGGGTTCGAGTGCGCGAAAGGCGCAACATCAAAATATGTTGCAAGACAAAACAATGCGCCAAGGGAAAAAATGCATGGCGCGGTTTTGAAGCACTCAACATCTTTTGTTGATGTTGTGCAGATTGCACCTTATCCCCATGAAAAAAGTCTTAAGTGTTATTTCAACTGGGCGCGGTTAGGGTTATCTTTGCAAGAGGGTAAAGTGTGCCAAGGTGCAATTTTGGAAGATGTTGCAAATGAGGACAGTGCGCCATGATTTAATCAATTAACAGTTTGGCTCACTTTTCTTGATTTCTCTTTCTCTTTCGTTTGGATTTATCAGATGTCAAAGAGGCTTTGTTTTAACAAGGCAAAAGCAGATGGGTTTTGAGTTTTTCAGAGGCAGGGGTCTTCCAGATTTGCAGATCTAGAAAATGGCTTCGATATGGCTTGCAGATTGTGTTAGGTATATTTCTTTTAATTTTTATCTTTTACACCATCCTAATACCTAACACAACAAAAACAAAAACAACAAAAAGGAGAGGAGCCACTTACCTAGATTTATAAAAGATGAAGGATGACATTGGGGTCCACAAGCTCGAAAAATGGCACACGGGGGTGACAAGGATAGCTGACAGGCACAGAGAAAACACTTTTTACAATTTTCAATTCATGAAAATGACAGGTGTCGGGTGCCTATTTATAAGAAAATTGGCATTTATTATTTCACCAACTTCTTTTGGCATGACAACTTTTAGAGTGTCGACACGATAAAAAGTGCGCCTTAGTGCAACCTCAAGGATGTCGACACAATGTTTCCAACGCCTTAAGCGTAAATTTTATGATGTTAACATGATAATTTCAGTGCCAAAGATAAAAAAGGGGGCATAAATTTCATAATGTCGACACGACATTGAGTGTGCCGAAGGATTTTTAAGTGGTGCAAATTTTGGTATGTCGACACGACATTTCCTGTGCCTAGTAAAAAAAAAAGGCGTAATTTGAAATATTTTGACACATGAAAAAAGCGTGCCTAGGGAGAAAGCTAAAAATGGCTAAGTTCTAAAAAAATTGATTTTCGAAAGGGGTTTTGGACCATTTTGAACGTTAACAGACTTCCTTCGGGGACCAAAATGGAAATTTTGGTATGGTTACCTACAAATTGCCCTTGTCAATTATGCAGGATAACATCTGGCTCTTTTTGGGAACTATCCTTAAGTGAAGCTTAAGGGTAGAGAATCCCAGATTTTCATGTGCCTATCCATTAGGTTACAGAGAGTCAATAAAAGGGCAACCAAAAGGGGAAGGAAGGGAACACACAACAAAAAGGAAGCAAACACACAACGAAAGCAAAGCGTATGCAAAAAGAGAGCAAGCTCTACTTCCTGAAAATCTTTAGGTGCTTTACCCGCTATAGGGAAGTGGGAGCTCGGTTCTGTCTAGATATGAGAGATAGAAACTATTCTCTCCGTTGAGTTTCTTGATCTTGTATGGCCCTCTCCAAAGAGATTCAAACTTTCCATGCATACCTTTCGGTTCTCTTCGTTTGTCCCATAGAAGAACAAGATCTCCCACTTAGAAATATCTTTGCCTAGCTTTCTTGTCAAACAACCTCTTAACTTGATTCTGATGTTCAGTGATCTTGTCGACCACTTTCACTCACTTTTCTTCAAGTTCCATCAGGTACATAATCCTCTTTTCAAGAGAATTCTAAAAGTTTCATCTTCAATTGCTTAAGCCAAGCACAGAGCAGGAAGTTCTACGAAATAGGGATTTCAACATCGATCCCATACAACACCTGGAAAGGTGACATGCCGAGAGACCTCTTTGGAGTGATATGGTCTGCCCACAAAGCATCATACAATGACTTGTGCGAGGATCACTAGTTTTCATCAACTAGCTTCCGAATGATAGTCACCGAGGTTTTTATTCTTGGATTACTGCACGACCATTTCCTGAGGATAATAATCAGAAGCATGAGCCAAGGTTATTCCATATCCATAAAAAAACCAATAACTTCCCGTGAAGAGAAGTTGGAAGCATTTTCAGCAATGATTTTGTGTGGAATGCCAAATCTCACAATAATATTCTCCTTGATGAAGTTACAAACAACTTCAGAAGTGGCATGCTTGATAGGTATGGCCTCCACCCATTTCATGAAGTAATCCATTGTTGTTAGGATGTAACTATGTCTAGCACTCGATTGAGGATTGAGTGCTCCAATGAAATCAATTCCCCATTACCTGAATGGTTCGTCAATAATGACGGGCCTGAGGGGAAACACAACCAACTTTGGTTTGCCAATGAACTGTTGGCAAAGTTCACATTTCACTACCTAGGTGGCTGCATCCTGAAATAGCATCAGCTAGTAGTACCTGGCCTGAATGATTTTATGTGCTATCACTAATGAGGAGAAGTGACCACCGCAGGCTGAGTCATGAAAAATTTCTAACAATTTTACCTCTGCGGCTTGTCAACACATCGTAGAAAAACACCGTCAATTCCACGTTTGTACAATCCATCATCCCATATGACATATCTTGTGGCTCTGAGCTTCACCGTTTACTTTTCCTTTGTGGTTAGGTGAGTTGGGCACTCTCCATAGGTGAGAAAGAATGCGATGTCAGAATACCATTCGTTGTTGGTTGTGACAAATAGAACCATGGGCAAAGAATCCACTTTCTCTAGTTCATTTTGTTCTCCATCAATGTGATCAGCTTTCTCTTGAGTACTATGAGTCTTCATTTTCAGCTATTAGGCGACACGAGCCTTACCTCTTACCAACTTAGTTGGCTTGATGTCTAGATCATATTCTTGGACCTTTGCGATCCAATTCCCTCGTAAGCTCCCTAACTCCTGTTGAGTCAGGATAGACTTAACAGCCATGTTAGAAACCAACACTACTGTATGAGAGTTTATAATATAGTAGTAGAAACTATTGATCGCTTTTACCACGGCAAAGGCATGCTTTTCCAATTGTGACATCTTCAGTTCATGAGGCTTAAGAGGAGAGCTCATGAAAGCAATCGGGATTCAATATCCTCAGAGTTCTTTTGCATCAAGATAAGGCTACATATGCGCGAGACACATAGGTAAAATGATGAATTCTTTGCTAAATCTGGGCACACGAACAAGAGCATGAGCGATGGAGGTTTTTATGTCTTCGAATGATTTTATGCCTTCCTCACTCCATCGGAATGTTTGGGACCCTTTCATCATATTAGATATATGACGAGTCTTCTCAGCAAAATCAGGAACAAAGCGTCTAAGAAAATTTATCTTTCCAAAGAAAGAGTGGATGCCAGTCTTGTTTGTAGGAAAAGTAAGGCTCTGAATAGCCTTGACCCTTTTGACATCTATCTTAGTTCTTTCTCTGCTGTGACATGTCCTAGCAGCTTTCCTTTGGTGACCCCAAAAACTGACTTCTTGGGATTTAACGAAATCCCGTGCTCTCGACATCTGATCAAGACTTGTTCCAAATGATTGTAGTGATCACCTCGTTTTTGGAGAACACAGTCAAGTCATCTAGATAGACTACGATGACTTTTCCCATCATACCTTTGAATGCAAAGTCCATTGCTCGTTGGAAGGTAGCACTAGTGTTGATCAAACTGAAAGGCATTATTTTGTAGGCGAAGGTACCCCAAGGGGTGGTGAATGGTTCTTTGTCTTGAACTGGTTTTCAGCGTGACTTCAATTTGATTGTAACCCGAGAAACCGTCAAGCATAAACAACATTTATGAACCGATTCTTTCAGTAGCACTTGATCCATTATTGGCGGTGTGGATAGTTATCTTTTAAGGATGACTTGTTCAAGTTACAAAAATCTACGCATATGCGTATCTCGCCCTTCTTCTTCCACACTGATGGAGCAATATTTGCAACCCGTGCATCGTGATGAATTGAAAAATAATTCTTGCATCTAGCATCTTCTGAATTTCAGCTTGGATGGTACCTAAGATTTTGGGGTTGTAATGCCTTTGCTTTTGATGAAAAGGCTTGACATTGTCCTTGAGCGGAATGTCGTGCCGAATGTCCTTTGGCTTGAATGACTTGTTCAGGATAGGACCATGCTAACACATCCATGTACTTTTTTTTTCAACTTAACAAATTTTCTCTTTTCCTCGGGCGTACAACACTTCTTGATATTCACGGAACGAGGATGTTCCGTAGTACCCAAATTGATGGATTCAGTTTCCAGAGAAGAGGAAGGATCATCCTATCACTTTTTCTTAACAAAACAGTCATGATTATCAAATAATCGTTCTAAGGAAACTAAACCTTTCGAGAATCTTATTTCCTTTGAGCTATATCACTGTTTCTTTTTCAGATTCATGTTCTTGACCGATGAGAGACTCACGACACATAGAATTCGATCCATTGAAATGGAGTTCTTTGAAATTGTCAGCTTTCTCCAAGAAGGCGATAAGTTGGTTGTCATCATTGAACACTTGCCAGTGTTGTGAATTATCTGGCACACTTGGGCGAAAAACCACCTCAATGGTATATGTATCTATTTTCAACCCTGGGTGAGGGAGCATGAGAGATGCTGAGATGACCAATGAATCAGCCATGTCATTTTGAGCTTGTGGAACTGCTTTGATTGAGAAAGCATCAAACTCTTCGATGTTATCCCATACGACATTGTGGTAGTGTCTGAGTCGGTCATTCTTTACTTGATATATCCCTTTTACCTGATTGACAATTAGCTCAACATCACCTTGCACTTTTAGATTCTTGATTCCTTTCTCTTTTGTAGCTTGCATGCCAAGTAACAAGGATTCATACTCGGTAGTATTATTCGTATTGAAGAACTGCAATTTGAAAGAAAAAGGAAAATCTCCTCTTTAGGAGATATAAGAACAGCCCAACACCGCATCCACTTGTCGCACAACTACCATCAAACTGCAATGTCCATACTTTGTTGAGATCCTCTTTTTGGACGAGAACGTCCATTTTATCTGATTCGGTGGACAAGAAATAATTTCCCATCCTTGACGATTCGAAAAGAATCTGAGCCTTGGGGTCATCAGAATTGGTGACTAGATATTTCTTTTGTGATTCTGGTTCCAATGTTTGCATCACCCCTTTGACAGAATCCTTGGCTTTGGACCAGTCCATATGAATTTCCCCACCAAATTCTTTATAGAAGCTCCTCCCTAGCAATATCCCATATGCTGCTGGAATATCAACTACGAGAATAGTCATTTTTACCCTTTTCTCAGGAAATGTCGCGAATGCAAACTGTGCATCCTTGATCTGACCAATCAATGGTACCTACTTGGTTTCCATGGAGTAGCATCTGCCAAAAGGTTTGGTAAGTGTGAGACCCAAAGCATGGGTGACCTTTGTTGGCATGACATTATCGAAACTCCAGAATCAATTATACAGTTGCTTAGTTTATGACCATTGATCAGGAGAGATAGGTAAAAAGGTTCAATTTTCCCTGACGTGGAAGTCAAGGCAACATTTGCATGATATGTAGGAGGGGTGGGAAGAATTCCTTTTGGGGAAATAGGAGGGAGGATGGCAGCTTGGCTTTAGATATACTTAGTTAATCTTATAAGCTGCTCTGGGTTGGGTGAAGGTACTCAACTTCGACATCCGGATCTTGGGTTAATTTAGAAAGCTGATTTTCGGATCTTTGACCTGAATTTTGCAAGGTTTTGAAAATAACATAAAATGTCAGAATCTTAGATCTACTAGAAATATATAAGTTTTTGTAAAAAATTAGTGAACTAAAAGCTCCTATCTGGTCCAGATCTATGGATTTGTATAAGGAAATTTTCAGTTTTGATCACTTCTACAAAAATTTTGATTTTTAACAAAGAGTTAAAATTTGCAATTTGGTAGTGATTTTTATAGTTTTTTAGTTATTTCCTTAGTTCGATCCCCAATAGAGTCGCCAAAAACTGTTGGTTTAAAAATCTTTCAGTTAGGCAGGTCGTGGGGAAACATGCCAACAGTGTGTAGGGCATAGCCCCTCTTTGAGATAGCAAAGTAAAACTGGTTTATTGCTAATCTATCAAGCAGGAATCTGTGCAAATCTACACTATTCTAACTTCGGGGTTTGGGATCTCCTCCCGGTAGAGAGGTAGTTCTAACAACGAACATAAAGGTAGGAGAGAAGGAATGGAGGAAGGATAGATCTGAAGGAAGAAAAGAAATGAATTCCAAGACGGAAAGGTCAGAAGGTTTATGCTTTGGGTTGGTAGTAAACAGAGCCAAACTTACTTGCATAAACAAATAAAGCAATACTGATGAACATATGACAATAATAGGAATGAATCCAACAAAATAAAAACATAGATCTAACTTAAGAAATATCTGATGTAAATAACACATATATTAAGCACAAAGTCTGAACATATGTATTAATATTTCTTCTGTTACAAGAAAGCACAAAGTCTTTCTCTCCTTCTCTTTTCATACAAAAATGTCCACCTTGAATACAACAAGTATTCAAGTATTTATAGAAGGAGAAGAGGAAAGAAGACAAAAACAAACCAACCACTATTTACAAAATATCTTACAAGATATTTACAAAATATCTAAAAAGTCAAAAGTTGACTTTGGGCAAGTTTTTGGATGGCAACATCCCATGATGCAACATGGATGATGTCATCGTAAATGCCAACAAGCTTTTTAAATATTTTACAAAAATGATCAAAGCATACATAAGAGGAGAAACTACTCCTCATCATCTCTTTGCTCAAACTTGGTGTCTTGCTTTTGATCAGGAGAGGCGATGTGACACTATGCTCGATATTCCATAAACTTGCTGATCATCGCTTGAAGTTGATCATGATCTAGACCTTTGAAATGGTCACCAATGACTTTGCAAGTTTCTTTCTCATTCTTGAGCTTGTTAGGTAACCCACGAACTCCTCGCATGCATCGATCAAGAAGCCAATGAAATTGCTGCTAGGCCAAGAGGTTATTGATTGACTCTCGGTTGAAAGTGACCTCTGGTGCCAAACCTTGAGTGACTATAGCCTTGAAGTGTTGGAATGTATCGTCTGCTTCCCTCAAGGTGAATGATTCACTGAGCATCCCTAGAGACATCTTTGTAACTATCTGCTCCATGTTGTATCGTGCATCTAGGGCTTCATCCTTGATTTTATCTATCCTCTCCAAGATATATTCCATTTGATCAACCCGGTAATCTAATGCAATGAGAGCTTTATTATGTGCCTGCAGGTGATTGATGATGACGACCCTTCAATAGGTCATCGGTTGAGCAGTTAGCCATTGCTTGGAATGTTTCATGTTGTAACCTGGACATTATCCAACTCCTCGGAGAGGGAACCTACTACTACTTGTAGCTCCTTATTTGCTTGATCTATATCCTAGTAGAGCACTGTGAATTTCTTAATCATTTCCTCACTATCTTTGAGGATTCACTCAATCCAGGAGGATACTGCTACGCCTTGTTCACCAATCTTAGCATATTCATTTATTTTATCTTGACTGAGAACTTCAATGGGTTTGGCGGTAGTCACAGGAGGAGCGTTGCCCATTTTCTGCAATGCTTGGAGGAGATGTTTGTTTTGTTCCTTGAGTATTCTCTTCTCCTCTTTTGCTTCTGGAGCTTCTTGTAGAGAGCATCCACTGCAGACAAGGCTTCTCCTTGTAGGCTTTTAGATGAGGTCCCCATTGTGACTTGAGTCACTGTGAAGTCTGTGGGAGACAGATCCTTCTTTCCTTGGTGGGGTCCGGCAATCTCCATGACTCTCTCCCCCGAAGTGCTTTTTGAAAAGTGAGTTATTGCTTTACTTCTTGGTTCCCTTCTTCGAAATGACAGAGAAGTCCATGGGTGCGATGGGAACCTTTCTCTTATGCTTGGCCCAAATGGTTAGAAATCTAGCTAGGACTTATGGGAGTGGGAGTAGAGGAAATAGAAGAAGAAATGGGAGTGAAAGGGGGAGCAACTGTAGAGGCCTCAGGGAAGAATGTTGAAACACTCGGTGGTGGCATTGACAAGGAGTCCAATGCACCGCTACTTGTGGGGCCTGGAGTTACTACAGGAGAAGAAAAGGACATGGAAATGGAAGGGATCTACAATTGGATGGAGGGAATACTGGGTGACAGATCCGCGAGAGAGGAGAAGATGGAAGAGGTGGGAGATGGAAGGGAGGAAGGAAGGGGAGAAGACACATCCATAGGAATAGATGCTTGAACGACAGCGGAGGAGGGGAAATGGAAGAAGGGACGCTGGTACCTTAACAATTATAGTTGTGACAACATCCTGAGTGGATGTATCCATTGAAACCTCTGTTGTTTCTTCTTCTTTACCTGGAGACACCAGGTCAACCACTTGCTTCTCAGAAGTAGAAGGAAGGCCTTCAAGAGCTTCTTCTTGTTTGCTTGATTCTCCCTCCTTGTCTTTTCCTTTTCCTTTCGGCACTTGGGCCGGTCTTGGAGGTGCTCTTCCTGAAGGAGAAGTAGTGAAATCTACTCTGAGGTAGGTGAGACCATTCTGTTTGCACCAATGTTTGGTGCGCTGCAACGTGGGCTTAACCCTTTCTTGAATGGTTTTCGGCACCTTGGCTCTGTCGATCTCTGCGAATGGCCAATCATCCCCATATGTGTCAAGGTAAACTGACCAATTTCTTGATCAACATCTTAGAATTCCTTTAGGACAATAGAAATTCCATAGTGGACGATATCCTCCAGACCCAGTCGGGAGTGATCCTTTCACCTGATATATATCTCATGTGTCAGGTCAATCCAAATGTCCTCGATCTCAGGAACATGGATAGGATCAATTTTTACCTTTGGGAGGCAACTTCAGCAGTCAAAGGTCAGCCTTGCTAGGAAGTCGTGCTTTAGATTCAACAATTCAAGCTTAGCATACATCTCCCGAGCTTTGGCAAGTGTGGTGCAGGTGTATTAGCCAATTATAAGGGGAATGGAGTTCCTCCTTTCTTTCTCTTCATGCACTTCTCATGATAAGTGATTAGTTGCCTTGACAACTCCAAGAGGATCAGCTTTGGCCCTGCATACCTTGGCAACTTCGTTGGTTCACCCTCAAAATTCATAGCTCTGAGATATGTGAATGTGGGGAATTGCGTGAACAACGCTCCCCATTTCTTCGTAGCAGCAATTACACTCGGGCTGGTTCAACCATGTCTCATGTTCGGTCTCAGCAAGTAGATCACCTCATAGAAGAAGGTGTCATTGATTTTAGAGAACTGGGAGATGCTTTGGCCTCGAGCTTTAGTTCTGGGTAGAACTCATATATCTTGACTTGGGGCCATACCCCATTTTGAGCTAACCCTACGAAATCTCTTGTTGATGTAGCAGCGTATACAACGTAGGAATTCATGTAGAACTTCCCAGTTGTTAGAACTTGTTGAAGCTGGGAGATGGTGTCACTGATGATTTCACCCCAGCCAAAATGCTTGATCAGGTGCATTCTTGCTCATGGTCTCCAGATACCTCAAGCATCCATTTGTGGAAATAATGGGCATCAGGGAGCCCAAATACTCTATTTAGGAAGGTGATTGTATCACTCAACTCCTCATTGAAGTCACTATGGTGGATGGTCTGTGGCCATCTGCTCACCAGCTTCTTGTTCTTTAGATAAAGCTCGTTCATCATTTGCATGCATTTATCCTCATTATCATCCCAAGCCTTCTTGCAGTCTTCTAGGCTTATTTCTACATATTGCCTATGATAAGGAATGCCCAAGTGGTCGTCTGAAAAGTGACGAGCTATGAGGTCGATGATCATTTTTGTTCTTTTTCTTTGACACATCTAGTGTCCTTGTTATAACAACGGCAACCAACATGATGAATTCATTATTTGCCTGCTGCGCCGCAAAGTGCAATCCACTGCCCACCAACTTGTTCATCCATGAGCCACTGCTTGCCTAGTTGGTCCTCACCCAAAAGTCATCCATGTCAATATGGCCCAACTTAAAATCTTTGATGTCGAGGCTGCACTCTGCATATGAGTCAGGCATCTTGACTTTCTGATATTTGTACTTCATCTCTTGTTCCGACTGCTTAGCTTTAGCTTTAGACTTTGTTGGTTTTTTGCTTGATGAAGACATGTGTGAGCTCAAGGATGGATGTTGTTGTTCTACAAGAAGAATCAAGGAGGTCCAACACAGAAGAGCCATGTCAACCATCATGTTATTCATAATGAAATCTTGCAGAATGAAGAATGAGCAATTATAAGGCTTAGGGCACAAGGCACAGGTTCATAGCATCTTGTAGAGGCCTAAAAATGTTGGGTGCAATTTTTGGGGTGTTGACATAAAAAAATTTGCGCGTGTGTGACAACGAAAAAGTTGTGCCAAGCAGAAAGGGTGCGGTTTTAAGGATGTTAACATGTAATTTTGGGTGCCAAAGGGTAAAGTGCATTTAGGAAGGTGTCAACATGAGGAAAATTGCGCTTGGTGTTGACCTGGGGAAAGTCAGTGCCAAGTAGAAGGGCGCAATTTTGCAAGATGTTGCATGAAACGTTTTAGTGCCAAGGATAAGGGCGCGGGGCACGGTTTTACAGCACACAACATGGCATGTTGATGTTATGGGGGTTGCACCTATGCCTTAGGAAGAATCTATTGTCTGGGCACTGAAAAAGTTGGTGTTGCATGGGTTTAGAGTGTGCCAAGGCGCAACATCGAAATATGTTGCAAGACAAAACATTGCGCCAAGGAAAAAACACGTGGCATGGTTTTAAAGCACTCAACATCTTTTGTTGATGTTGTGCGATTACTTTGCACCCCATGAACGTTGCTAAGTGTCATTTCAATTGTGCGCGGGTTAGGGTTATCTTTGCAAGAGGGTAAAGTGCGCCAAGGCGCAATTTTGGAAGATTTTGCAAATGAGGACAGTGCGCCATGATTTAATCAATTAACAGTTTGGCTCACTTTTCTTGACTTCTCTTTCTCTTTCGGATGACAAAGAGGCTTTGTTTTAGCAAGGAAAAAGCAGATGGGTTTTTTGAGTTTTTCAGAGGTAGGGGTCTTCCAGATTTGCAGATCTGGAAAATGGCTTCGATATGTCTTGCAGATTGTGTTAGGTATATTTCTTTTAATTTTTATCTTTTACACTTGTCCTAATACCTAACACAACAAAAACAAAAATAGCAAAAAGGAGAGGAGCCACTTACCTGGATTTATAAAATATGAAGGACGACGTTGGGGTCCACAAGCTCGAAAAATGACATGCGGGGGTGACAAGGATAGCTGATAGGCACACATAAAACACTTTTCACAATTTTCAATTCATGAAAATGACAGGTGTTGGGCACCTATTTATAAGAAAACTGGCATTTATTATTTCACCAACTTCTTTTGGTGTGACTTTTAGAGCGTCAACACGTTAAAAAGTGCGCCTTAACGCAACCTCAAGGACTTCGACACAATGTTTCCAGCACCTTAAGTGCACATTTTATGATGTTAACATGATAATTTCAGCGCCAAAGATAAAAAAGGGGGCACAACTTTCATAATGTCAACACGACATTGAGTGCGCCGAAGGATTTTAAGGTGGCGCAAATTTTGGTATGTCGACACGACATTTCCTTCGCCTATTCCAAAAAAAGGCGCAATTTTGAAATATGTTGACACATGAAAAAGCATGCTTAGGAGAAAGCTAAAAATGGCTAAGTTAAAAAAACTTGATTTTCAAAAGGGAGTTTTAGGCCATTTCGAACGTTAACAGACTTCCTTTGGGGACCAAAATTGAAATTTTGGTATGGTTACCTACAAATTGCCCTTGTCAATTCTGCAGGATAACAAACTTTATATGAGAAAAAGAAGGATTAAGAATTGTATGGAACTAAGGTAAAGGGCGAGAAGACCCATAACACTTTGAAGAGCAATGAGACGGGTTCCATAAAGCATGGATCCAGGGGAGACACAAAGTGCACTCCTTGGTGTCTTGCCGAGGTTAGTGAGTGATATAATTTTGTGTTTAACCCTCGATGTTGAGTGTGGTCTTGGTGTTGACTTAATTTAAAGATATTACATTTGAAGAAGTTTTCCCATACATGTATTTCAATTTATGTTATCCATGAAATATTTCATTTTTTGATATTTACTTTACAATTCCTATAAATTTGTGTATTTATTGGTTTATAAGTAATATTTAATTGATCTAATTAAATATATTTATTCAAAAATCAGATTTATATGTATAAATAAAATAATTGTGGAATCAAGGACATGATATTTAATAAAATAATTCTCGAATCGGGCACATGATAGAAAAGAGGGAGGATGAGTAGTTGTGTGGAAGACGAATAAGCCCTAAATTCACAACATTTTCATTGTGATTTTTCTATGTAGTGGGGTGTTTTTTTAGAGAAACAATGTGTATTTCAAGAGTAATAACATTCCATAACTCTCAATAGTTGGAACATCCTTCATAGTATCATAACTAAGGTATTTTTATCATTAAATTCAATTTTAAGGGAGAATGTATGTTATTAATGAATTTAACTAACAAGAATGCAACCACATATGACCTTTGACATTATTATACAAAGTTTGATTATAATGAAAAATGTGTATAGAAAAGAAAATAAGAGAGACATAAAATTAAACATACTAAGGATTTATGCTTTTCTATTCCAAAACAAATTTAATCAAGGTTTTAAGTAAAAATATAATTAAATTTTGTGAAAATGTAAGACATTGAATCCATCGAGGTAGAAATAAAAGTGGGTATTAAAATGTCTCAATGGAAAATGCTTACTTTGGATACATGGTAAAATAAGGGGTATTTTATAATTGAAAATTTGTATTGGAAGGGGGTGTTAATAATAGAAGATTGAGATGTAGATTTGGAAATAGGGGTATTATTTATAATTCTACGACCGTACGTGATAGATAAGTTTTCATAGTAAATCCCTTGTGCAAGATCACTAAAGTGAAACATGTAACATAGAGTGCAATCAATGTCCATATATAAATAATTGATATTGAAAGTTTACAAATTGAAAATTAACAAAGAATTTATGGAGTGCCTCTATTTTACTTATGATGACATGAGATTTCAGGTGAAGCACTTGAAGAGAGGGATTAAAACTACACGATATAGGATTGGGGTTGAACAATGCCCAATTTTAAGTAGTATGAAATAAAAGGGATTGGTTATCACCACAAAGTGTCACTTGACCCAATGTAAAATTAATAAAGCGAAAGGTCAAGTATCACTTGACCCAATGAAAATATAAAAAATTAGGTTCCACTCGACCCAACTACCTTTAAAAGGAAGTGAGAGGAATGGAGTCCCAGGATGTCAATACACCCATATGTATTAAAGGTGTGTTGGCATGTGAAATTTCTAGTCATTTTTGTTGACAACCCAATGAAAAATTTGGTCACCTCTCAAGAAAGTTGATCAAATTTGTCTCTTTACAAGTATTAACTTGTGTGAAAGGTTTCATAAGTTGTTTGTGGTATTAAAAGTCCAATTTATAACCACTTTGGAAAGGTCTCTGAATTTACTTTATGTCAGTATGGTTTATGGAATATTTTGGAAGCTTTGGACTAGTTTTGGGAGCACATTCACTTCGACGCTTTTGAGGAAAAGGTGTTTTTGGTCATTAGAAAAGGGTCATCTTTTGTGAAAGGTTTCGAGAGCCTAAAATGGTTTCAGGATCCCATACCATAGCCATTGGAAAGGTTTCAAAGTCTACATGTTGGTATATTTGGAGTAAGGTTTTGGAAGTATCGAGAATGGAAAATTTTTAGACATTAAGGCACCTTGGTCTTTACAAAAGAGATAAATTACACATAAGATTCTAGGAACCTCAGTGAGTCATAAGCATAACCAATAGTTAAAATAAATATCATTTTGTCCTTTTCATGGTCAAAGTATTGGTTTTATTCCTACTTATCTCAAGCTCACGTGACATCTCAACTTGCGATTGTTCCTTCATCCGCAAAAAGGAAAGTTGTATAAAAATAAAAAATAATGCATTTTCAAGTCTTATAAGTGGTTGATTAACTAAAAATGGAATAACTAAGTAGTATATAGATAGTTAATCTAATCTATGAATAACTATAAATAAAGTAAATAAATGTAGTAAAGAGGTATGAAAGAAAACTAAAAATTATGCAAAAGTACATGCTAACCCTAATGTGCTAAAGAGAGCAAGGAAAGAACTCAGTTGATAATAGATGCTTGTCGAGAGAGAGTCGCAGAGGTAATTGGAAAAATCAGAGTAGGAATGACTATGTTGGGATCCCGCAGAAGACATATTTGGGTGATGTGACTGGACTATAGGGCATAGGAGAGGACTGGGGTGCCCACGGCACTCGGTAAGCAAAAAGGTGCCTTGTCAGGGAAAAAGGTTTGGAACTGGTCTTCACATGTCTAGGAGATGACTGTTATCCTTCACTGCTTGTCACATTAATTTACTCGTATTGCAGACCGAATTCCCAAATATTCCAAGAGGAATAATAACTTGCAAAAGAATCGAAAGGAAGTATCAAAACCATTAAAAAAGAAAGATGCAAATGAATGGGTCGACCGACCTCACCGCCACAACAATAGGCTTACTACTCCTGAGCACTCGCACTACATTTCAAACCCAAATGTAGTTCTGGTGAGTGTGTGCATGTCATGCAAGAGAGATGCTCTTATGCCACCACACTTTTGTGTAATAGCGAGAAATAACTAAATGTATAAAATGTAATAGTATGCGTGCATGGAATAGAATAAACTCCTCCCCTATGAAGTGTGATGTAAACTCCTAGATTGTGCCTTGATGATGGAGCTATGTGGATGCAAATGTAATAGATGGATGTAACTCTAGATGAGTGATAGTAGTAGATGATGTTAGGTCCCTCATTATGGTCTCATAACTTTATATTTATAGGGTTCTCTTGATCTAATTTCGTAACAAACTCGAAAATGCCGACCTCAAGAAATATAAATATGTAAAATGGCTAGAAAGATCCTAGGATCGAGGTGCCCTAGGTAGGACCCGGGCGCCCATGGATGCCCTAACACTAGCCCTGGCACCCCGGGGCTTAAGGCTAAAATGACGAGAAATGGCTAAAACCGATTGGGCATGTGGACTAAAAATTGTGGGAATGACGAAGTAAATTAAAATAAGATGGCCAAAAGATGGGGGTTAATTAGTAATTTCTTCTATCAAGAACCTACTAAATAGTAGTATGAGACCGAGATAAATAATGTCTAAAGTACATGATTTTGTGACTATATTTATTCCCCACTTTATGTTGGTGAGCTAAAATCATGATAACATAAAGTAATTAGAGATACATACCTGATGCCCATGAAGAGTGTAGTAGAAAATACATCGAAGGACTAGACAAAAGCGTGGAATGACAAAAATATGGAGAAACGTGGAAACTAAAGATGAAAAATGCGTAAAAAAAGTAATGAGAGTGAACTTAGGATGAAACATGTGTGTATCTTCCATAGTGTGTAGTGTACTTGCTTGGTTAGTAAAGCATGTGTACTATCGCGGAATGTTGTTTTTGTTGTCATTGTTGTAGTTGGCCCCATTTGACTGCTTGTTTCTCATACAACCGGACCTGCAAGGAGAAAATGATCAAGTAGTCAAATATGTATGTATGTAAGTGTAGAACGTTACATATAAGATGCATGTAAATGTAAAGGTAAATGGAATATGTGCACCTGATCCATGTCGAGAGAGAAAGTGTAGAAGGATATCCTGTACTGTGAGTTTTTGGGCAATCTCACACCACCCTGGCCAAAGAAGTGTAGGGAGGAAATGCTCTGTGTCCTCCAAGCTCTAACCACTTCTGCTGAAATGTGTGTGAAGAGATATCTGTATCATCCTATTTTTTGGGCGATCCGACGCCACTGGCCAAAGTAGTGTAGAGAGGCACACCCACTGTAACCTCTAAGCCTGTAACTTCTTCCCAGAATGCTAAGGACACCATATCTTGTAAAAGCCACTGTGTATGGGGTTTGTAGACTGGTATGAACCCATTCGCTGTATGTATAATGAACTGAACCGGTGTAGAATCTTTGTGTTAGTATGTAAAAAACCCCAAATGATGTCCCCCTCTTTGGGGGCACATGTGACGTCGCTGATAGGAGAATGCAAACCCAAAAGAGGACCAACCACATGCAATCTATAACTCTACCTTGCAAAGGGAAGCGAATATGCTTGGTAGAAACCAAGGCTCACATAAACAAGGATGGCTAGTCAAAACAAGTAATAATCTTGGTAGTGTATGTAATCCTATACAATGTATAATCTACGCAAACAATGTAAGCATCATAGTGTAAACATGCAAGAAAAAAAGTGGGCTCTACAAAGTGGTTAGCAAACATGGGACATCACTCACAATGTCGAAAGACACGCAAGGCCATCATGGCCGCAAACAACAAACAAGTGTGCACACAAAGCATAAGGTGAAGCCCGTAAACAAGAAGCAAATAAGAGTAGAAACAAGACAAATAAAGAAGTAGTCATGGAAACATGTAATCCTGCAAAACAAGTGTTGCACATGGAAGACACGTTAGCATGTTAGAGAAATAACCAATATGTCAAAAACGTGTATGATCAAGTAATGTAAGATGCTAAGTACAAAATGAAACAATAACACCTGAAAGAGATGAATGTGGATGCCCCCAATGACCAATATAGGAAGGGTAGAAGGTGAGCATCCATGTCGTGTGTAAGAGTCATGTATCTGTGATCACACTAAATAAAGACATGAACGTGCATGTGTGGATGATATAGATAATGAAATATAAGAAATCAATCTAACATGTGTAGTAAAGTGATCATGCAAAACACTAGTAAACAAGAGTAAATTCCCCAAGACAATGCAATATGTTGTGGATGGATGGAATGAAATGCAAGATGGAATGATAGGAGCCGTATGCCCCCTGAGTGGATGGAAGTGTATGTAATGAGGTTCATTTTTTCTCCCTCGCAGTCAAGAATGAACCATAAACGAGAGTGCATCATCGGGAAATGGTCGAGTAGTGTTTGTTGTGTCTAGTGTGTTGTGGTGAATGTGTATGTGTAGTAATGAAGTGTGACATATAGAAAGGATGTGCGTGAACCCTATAGCCAAAGCGTATATCATGACTTAATGAATGGATGAGTGATGATTTATCCTAAGCGTATATCACTATATGATGAATGGATAAGTGATGATTTAGCCCTAAGCGTATATCACTATAAGATGAAAGGAATAAGTGATGATTTAGCCCTAAGTGTATATCACTATATAATGATTGGTAAGGAGTGGTGATGTAACCTAAGGTGTATACCACTACAAGATGATATAATAGAGGTGGTGATCTAGCCTAAAGCATATACCACTACTAGATAGAAAGAGTGAGTGATGATCTAGCCTAAAGCATATGTCACTAGCCTAGGAATGTCATAGGATGAAATGTCACATGGTGAGTGTAAAGTCCATTTGATTTGTAAACCCTCGGCAGTCGAGTATGGACCAAGGAACTAAAGTGCGTCATAGGGTGGTGAGTGCAGCACGTAGAAGACAACGTAGTACATATGGTGAGAATAAACGACCATGTGATGAGTAGCGTTTGTAAATGCACTATGTGTGTAGAATGCAATGCTAACGTAAACAACATGTAATGTAACATATGCAGTAATATATAATGTAGGGATGAAATGTAAAGCTAGACTCATATGTAATGTAACCTAACATAGTATGTAGAATATATGTGATGTAGAAATGCACAATGTATGATGTGACAATGTACGTAGATAGCCTAATGATGTATGTAAGGTGTAAGATGAATAACGCATGATCCTAAACACGTAGATGATAGAAGTATTGGGAAACGAGTAAAAATGTGTGATGTATGAATGCGTAAATGTCAAAAGGTTGTGTCTACGATGCGCAATGTGTGATGGAATGAAAATATGTAATGCCTATAGTGTGGTGTGTGGGGTTTAGTGTAATAGTACTTCCTCAACAGTCAAGTGTGAACTGAAGCACGAGAGTGCGTCATCGGGTAGTGGTCGCATTGTGGTAATCTAAGTGTAGTATTTCTTAAGATGCATTATGTTGAGTGGATTTTAATTGGTTTACCTAAAAGGGTGGCAAGGAGATATATGCCACCACCAATTTTATCTCGTGAATGTATGGACCAAGCCAATTGGGCTTAAATTTACCTTTGAGAGGTGCCTCAACATTTGTATTTTTTTATTTTATTTCAAGATGAGGTCATTAACATTGAATTCTCGAGAGCGAGTCTTTCGATTATAGGCATGAGCAATGCGATATTGATATGTGCGGAGATGTTTGAGTGCTTGGACATGACGTGAGTCCAACATTTCTAGTTCATGTAATCAGTTTTCACGATATTCATTGTCTTTGAGGATGCCTTTGAGAGAGATTCACAAGGACGGTATCTCAAGTTCAAGTGGGATAACAACCTCAACACCATAAACCAATGAAAAAGGGGTAGCATTAGTAGGTGTACGAACACTAGTACGATAATCCCATAACAAATAGAAGAGTTAACTATGCCAATCAGTTCCACTAGAATCGATGGTCTTGCGTAAGATTTTAACAATAGTTTTACCGGTGGCCTCGGTTTGGGCATTGTCCCATGGATAATATGGTGTGGAGAATGATAGATTAATTTTAAGTTTAGCACAAATTTTTTTAACATTTTTCTTTTTGAAGGAGGTCCACTATCGGTGATGAGAGCATAAGGAACCCAAAAACGTGTGATAATATGCATGGTGAGAAAGTTACAAATGTCTGCACCAATGGTGTTTCATCGAGGAGCCACCTCAACCCACTTTGTAAAGTATTCAGTAGAGTCATAAGGATGTATTTATGTGTTTTTTTGATTCAGATTAATCATATCGATGAGATTGAGTCCCCCCAAAGGGAAAAGGCCAAGTAGAACAATGGATTGGAGATTGTGTGCGGGTGTATGGTGGAGATTTCCATGTTTTTACATTTATCACAACATTCAGCATATTCAAGGCAATCTTGTTCCATTGTAGGCCAATAATACCCTTGGTGTAAAAGTTTTTCGACATAACTTTACCCAAGAAATGACCACCACATATGCTATCATGAATTTGCGATATGGCAATGAGAATATCTGCAAGTGAAAGGCAATGAAGAAGGCTGCCATCAATAAAAAATTTGAATAATTCGGTCCCCATGATAACATAATGAGTAGCCTCACAACGTAACCGGTGAGCTTCATGAGGTCAGTAGTTTATGCAGGACAATTTTCTTATATAAGTAATTATAAATAGGCGTGAACCATTCAACAATGTCTTGAATGCGGGTGATAGCGTAAGCTACAAGAGGTAATACAGAGATAGAGAGATTTCATAAGTGCATAATGATGAAAGTGGCTTGTTCATTGGTGATTTCTTATAGGATAAGTGACGTGGAACTTGCCATGGCATCTGCATGGTGATTGTATTTACAAGGAATAGAGGTGATAGAATAAGATTCAAAGGTAGCTAAAAGATATTTTACAAAGGTATTATATGGAATGAGATGTTCTTCCTTTGTATTATATGTATCATTAACTTGATTGATGACTAATTAAGAGTCACCATGGATGCATAAGTTGCGAATGAGGAGATTTTGAGCGGTAAGCAAGCCTAAAATGAGGGCCTCATATTCAACAATGTTATTTGTGCAAGAAAACCCTAATCGATATGTGAAGGGGAGTGGATCACCATGTGGGGTGATAAATACTATCCCAGCCCTAGTGCTAGGTCGACAAAGACAACCATCAAAGTACATTACTCATATATGTGATTCAATGGTATAGGTAGTGAAATCATCATGAAAGGAATCAGAAATAGGTGATGTATCGAGAGGGGTGCCACAACCAACTAATAAGAGATAACTTGTCCTTTGATTGCTTTTTGTGGTATAAAATTAAAATCAAATTCGGTAAGGAGCATGACCCAACGTGCCAAATGTCCTGAGAGATGTGTGTGGGATAAGAGGTAACACAAGGGATTGACTTTGGTTATAATATGTACCTCATTGTTAAGGAGATAATGTTGTAATTTGTTCTGCAACAAAGACAAGACTAAGGCATAATTTTTCAATGTAGCTATAGTTACATTCGTAAGAGAGTAGGGTACGACTGATATAATATATGGCTCTTTCACGTTGAGAATCATCATGTTGTGCCAATAAGGCACCTAATGCATGAAACGTAGCAGAGATATATAACAAAAATGTCGATCAACTATGGGAGGAACTAGAACATGGGGATTTAACAAGTAGGATTTGATATGATCGAATGCTTGTTGACATTGCTCATCCCAAAAAAATTAGTATCTTTCTTCATGAGTCGCGTGAACGGTTGGGTCTTATAAAAAAGTTGTGCGATAAAACGTTGGATAACTTGGATTTTACCTTGTAGAGAACGGAGTTGGTGGAGGTTCTTGGGTGGAGGCATGTCGATAATGGCTTTAATTTTTTAGGGTCAATCTCTATGCCACATTGGGAGATAATATATCCGAGGAGCTTGCCTGTTGTGACCCCAAAAACACATTTTTTTGGATTTAAACGTACACGATATTGGCGTAATCATTCAAATAGTATGCGTAGATATTTTGTGTGGGATAAACGTCGCTTAGATTTTTCTAAGATGTCATCTACATAATCCTCAATGATCTTGTGAATGTAGTCATGGAATATATGGGTCATTACGTGTTGATAGGTAGCCCCTGCATTTTTAAGGCCAAAGGGCATAACTGTATAACAAAATGTACCCCATGGCGTGGTGAAGGAGGTTTTTTTACTAATTAGTTAGATTGATCTTGATTTGATTGTAACCCACAAATCCATCCATAAAATAAAGGATGTCGTATCTGGTGGTAGAATCAACAATAACATCGATATGTGGCAAAGGAAAACTATCCTTAGGGAAATCTTTATTTAAATCATGAAAGTCAGTGCAACAATGAACGTGACCATCTGGTTTCATTATGGGGACAATATTGGACACCCATTCAGATAGTCAATAGTGCGAGATAAAACCTGCATCTAAAATTTTTTGAATTTCTTCTTTGACTAAGAGGGCTACTTTAGGATGCATCTTATGAATTTTTTGTTGACGAGTTTGGCACCTGGGTTAAGGACAATGTTATGCATTATGACAGAGGATCAATACCTGACATATCACTATAATCCCATGCGAAAATATCTGAGAAATCTTGAAGGACTTGCTTAATATCCTTTTTTCAACAGGGGTAAGAGAGGCGGCTAGTAAGACTATGCATGGATTCTCATACGTGCCCAAGTTGTATTGTATTGTTTCTTCATTAAGAAGGGTGGAACGATCCTTAATATATAGATTAGTTGGGATAATGTATGGTGGATTGGCATTGTTAGAGGGGATATCAGACTCTCTGTGAAAACTGTATTAGTGGGAAAGGAAGGGTGATGCCACTTATGGTGGAAAGAGGGAAGATGATCATAAGCACCCATATAATCAAGTAATGCATTATTAGTAGTAAAAGTATCGAGGTTATCCCAAAAAATAGATGCATCATTACTAATGAGTTCTGGATGTAATAAGGGAAGTGACGTAACATGAAAGGTGGTATAAGTATCCAAAGGGTGTGTAGAAGGAGGTTGGTACCCTAGCCCAAACTTGTGTGTCTGTATGGCCGGAGTTCCAAAGCTCGTGATTTTATGTTCTTGTTGATTAGAGAATCCAAAACGGTGGAAATATTCATACCCTAACCCATATCTAGAGAAGTCCTGACTAATATAAGATTGATCGGGTAGATCAGTGGTGTGTTCAACAGTTACAATACTCAAAAGGTGATGGATCACCGACACATCGTAAATGACACCTTGATAATGAAATTTAAGTCATGCATGTAATGTAGAAGGGACCGTGTGCATAACATGGATCCAAGGTCTCCCAAGGAGAATATTGTAGTTAAGGTCATTGGGCATGACATGACATGGGATATTAATTGTACATGGACCGATAGTGACTGGTAAATGAACAATGCCTAAGACATGCTTGGGGATATTATCAAAACCATGAATACATATAGACAAAGGGAAGAGAGATGCTTCCAACATACCTATATGTTGAAGAAAAGTGATGTTCTGATTTTAAGGCCAAATCCATTATTGAATAAGGCACGTTTGATACCTAATTTGTTAATACAAACTTGGATATACAAAAGAGGGTCATGTTCTAAAAATGATGATGATGGTAGATCATCG
Organism: Taxus wallichiana var. yunnanensis; assembly: GCA_018340775.1. Classification (NCBI taxonomy): domain Eukaryota; kingdom Viridiplantae; phylum Streptophyta; class Pinopsida; order Cupressales; family Taxaceae; genus Taxus; species Taxus wallichiana. The sequence continues at coordinate 793,747,541 of CM031235.1, read as the reverse complement.
ATTGTGAAAGTGATTTGATCCTCATTAAGGGATAAAGCTGAAGTAAACTTATGATATACATATTTAGGTGATGTATGGGGAGGAATGTAATGGGTAGCTAAGTACTTCTTAAGGTTATTGAGGCAATCCGGATGATTTTGCAAATAAGCGTGAATAGATATGTTCATGATGAAGTGATTCTAGGATAACTAAGGAAAGAAATATGAATGAATAAGAAACAAATGAATGAAGGGTCTACCAACAAGAAAGATATAGGGATAAAGAAGAAAAGAACCGATCGAGAGATATTCATGATGGTATAATATAAACGAAAGCCCTTGAAGGTGCCATGAAGAAGGATTAGGTTCACCAAAATTCTTAACTAAAAATAGTCTATAGTATGTAGTGCAAAGATAGTTAATCTAATCTAAGAGGACATAAAACGTAGTAAGTAAATGTACCAAAACAACATGTAAATTAACTAAATGATTAAGCTAATAGAAATAAACTCTAATACATAAGAAGGAGGTAAGGAAAGAACTCAGTTGATAATAGATGTTTGTCTTAGAGTGTCACAGAGGTAACTAGAACACTTAGGAGAAGGAACGAGCAGTGTCTTTGAGGTCCCATAGAGGACATATCTAGGTGATGTGGGACAGACTGGAGTACTTGGGAGAAGACTGGGCTGCCCACAGGTGCTTTGGTAAGAAAAACAAGTGCCCTTGTCTAGGAAAAAGTTTTGGAACTGGTCTTCAGAATTATGGGAGATGACGGTTATCATTCATTGCTTGTCGCATTAATTTCTCCGTACTACGCCGAATGCCACAAATATTCCAAGAGGAAGAATAACCTATAAAAGACTCAAAAGGAAGTATCAAAACCATAAAAAGAAAGATGTGAATGAATGGGTCAGACTGACCTCAACTGCCACAATAATGGGCTTACTACTCTAAGCGTTGCACTACATTTCAGACCCAAATTTAGTTCTGGTGAGTGTGTTCATGTTGTGCCCTACGTGCTCTTATGCCAGTTGTACTTTGTGAAATAGAGATCCATAACTAAATGTAGAAAATGTAATAGTATGTGTGCATGGAATAGAATAAAATCCTCCCCCTATGAAGTGTGATGATGACTCCTAGACCGTGCCTTGATGATGGAGTTACGTGGATGCAAATGCACGATAGATGGATGCAACTCTAAATGAGTGATAATAGTAGATGATTTTAGGTACCTCCTTATGGTCTCATAACTTTATATTTATAGGGTTCTCTTGATATCATTTTGTAATTAACCACTGAAAAGGACAACATCAAGAAAGATAAAGATGTAAAATGACTAGAAATATCCCAAAAAGTGCCGAGAAGATTTGAAAAGATCAAGGCACCCCGTGGGACCAGGGCACCCATTTGCACCCCAACACTAGCCCGAGCAACCTAGTTAAGGCTAAAATGAGGGGAAACGACCAAAACGACTAGGCATGCAGACTAAAAATGGCGGGAATGACGAAGTAAAATAAAATAAGATTCCAAAATATGGGGGTTACTAAGTACTTTCTTCACTCAAGAACCTTCTAAATAGTAGTATGAGACCAACATAAATAATGTCTAAAGTGCATGATTTTTTTACTATAGTGGTTGTATTGAATTTTTGTCCCATTTCTAATCAAGATCATATATAATACCCCCTGGAAACTCTATGTTTTGGCCTTAGACCCAAAAGTGCACTTTATGTTTTAATTCTTTGTTGAGTTGTTGATGTCAGCAACTTAAGTGACTTGGGTACACTTATGGAATATGGAGGTATTTTGGCAAGTTCAAAACATAGTTTTACCCACCCTCATAAGTGCACCTCAACCTGATTGGCCCATTTCAAACTCAAAAAGTAACATCAAAATAAAATCTTGGCTTGTTTTAAGTGTTCTTATGCAAACCCCAAGGCCTTGGGTGCATTTTCCCCCTCCTCATGCATTGAAACACTTTTTAAATGATCCATTAATTACAAAAGTCTTCCCACTTCCCCTTGGAGTAGGAGTTTGCATATGGGGCACATTTTTTTATTCTTACAAATCCAAAACCCCTACACCACTTAAATGACTTTTTGAATTCCATGTCTTCCATCCAAAACCCCAAAAAATTAGATAAATTTCATATGAGGAACATCATGAAAAATTAATTTCTCCTCCCGTTTTTCCGTGAAAACCAAACTTTGTGTACCTTAGTTGTGCTCAAACAAGATTTTCTCAAATCTTGAGCTCCCATTGTCAAATCCTCTAAAAAATTTGCACAACCAATATCCATAAAAACACATTCACTTTGATCTATCATTCATATGCAATAATGGCTTGAGTTATTTTGTCTCCACAACAATATTGTTGGTACAAATGCATATTTTACCCTAGCCTTTCTCAAAACTCAAATGTTCATAGCTTGTGATCTCCAAGGCCAAATTCTATGAATTTTTGGCCATGATTTCTCCTTAAAAATTCCTTCAATTTGATCTATTTATAATTTTATGTATTGAAAAGATTAATTTTATGTGATTTTATCCATTTTTTCTAGCAAACACCATTCAAAAACTCATTGTGCAATACAAACTTGTTTTGAAATTTCGATTATTTACAATGAGAGATATTTGTGAAAATTGGAGCATCTCTTCCTCTTGGAAACATATTTCAAACGAATTAAGTCTCATGTGGATTTTATAATTATTGATCTCATGGTGATCTAATCAATGTTGTAGCTGAAAACCCCATTAAAACCTCAATTTGTGCCCAAAACAACTGAAAATGTTTTTGCATTTTCCTAGTGACTCATTGAGCCAAATTGTCTCAAAATTGGAGCATCATTCATTCTCTCAAGAAAATTTAAAATGAATCCCTACATGATTTATTTTGATGTGTCCTTCATAGATGGTGACCACATCCATGTTGCAACCAAAAACATCATTGAGGATCCTTGAAAACACCTAAAAAGAAGAAAAAAATCATTTTCTAACCTAATCTAGAGAGCATAAGAGGATTGTTGAGCATGAAACATCTAGTTGAATCAATTGAAGGCTTCTATGATGAAAACCATGGTTTTGGTGTATTATTAATCTCCTTACCATCCTCTATTCAGGAGACATAGTAGGAAGTACTCCTATTCTTCAAGAAGACATTGTCCATTCAGTCAGTGCTTGATTCCATCTCACAAAGAGGAAGTGTTTCCATTCGAGAGAATTCCTATGCTGTTGTTGAGGATTCTTAATAATATTTAATACTATATGTGTGAAATGAAAAGTTGAAAAGCTATGGAATGAGGCTAAAGAACCTCAAATCTTAACTAACTCAACTATGCACCATGAGATAAGATATAAACAAGAGTTAATCCTATACATGCATCATAACTTTGACAAAAACATCAAAACCTAGCATATATACTACTCTCTACTCTTTTGAAAGCTATAAAACATTGAACCTATGAAGATCCTAGCAATCAAATGTGATGTTTGATATGAAACTCAAGATTTTTAAGAATGAGAGCTCACCATTAATGGCTACAAGGCCATATGATTATTCTCATTTACTCAAACTTGGATAATGGGTGGTGTATTAAGATATTAACTATAATGGAGGAGGTCTTAACAATGGAGTATGAAAAAGATCAAATGTCTTATAGCTTAAAGCTACCACAAATGAGGTCTAATGCCTTTCCAAAGAGTCAAGAGCTTTGATATGATCATCTAAAGTCTCCTTGAAAGGGATGGCTTAACCTTCTATTTATAGTTTTTGGTTTGGGAGAGATTGGAATTTGGGTGCATGTGGGACTAAAGTCTAAGAAGGATTAGGTTATTTAACCTTGGTTTAGGCTAGTTAACTAGGGTTTAGTCTAGTTATTTTTGATTAACGAGTGATTAGAGACTCATTGAGAGTTGGGAGGAGTTTGATTAATCATTTGTGACTGATAGATAGCCTAGGAAGATTACGATGGTTCAGAGAGAACTAGGGAGGTTTTGAATGGTCGAAAGGAATAATGTTTAGCTAATAAGAGAGATATTAGCCCAATTAGCTGATTATAGGAGGAATACAACCAAGAAGGTGTTGTAAATAGGCATCCGAGAATGGAGCGAAGAGGGGTTGATTAACAAAGTGTCGTTAATTGATGAATTGGAGGAAATGCTAAGTGTAAGCATATTTTAGGTGTCTACATTTTCCCCTCTTTGGGGTGGCGTAAGTGACATCACTTCAAATATAGTAGACAAACATAAACAAATAATTTTTTTGAATGGATAGAAGAAAAATGAGTAGAATGAAGGATGCCCCCTCGATTGTCAATGGGGTGATGGAAGAACTTGATTGACGATTAAAAATATGACATAAAGAGAACAAAAGAAAGAATAGTGTGAAGAAGAAGAAAAGAAAGGGGATATAGAAGAAAAGGAGTATGAGGAAGAGGGAATGAGCTAACATCCATCCAGTGCCTTTTAAACAAATTTATTTTTCATCATATTGCTAGTGATCTTCATCATCGGTCCTTATTAAAAAAGAATGAACAAAAGTGTAGTATGACATGAAAATCCATATATGAAAAAATGTCCATTGCTAAAAGCACTAACTCCATGCAACATACAAAATGCAATGCAATACAAGAAAGTAAACAAGCTAACCTAACAGAGAAACATAATGTAATGTTTTTATTATCAAGCTTCAGTTCGACCTGTGTGAATTAATGACAAGGGTTGACAATGGTTCCCCAAGCAAGGATACATGCAAGGGGAATAACAAAGGACACTTGGGTCTGATGAAAAAGTAATGTGCACTACAAAACATTATCGAAACTCATTGTGCCCCATAGTACAAACGAGCCTAGCTTTTGTTGATGGAGGTAGATCAAGATGATTTGTGAGTCACACACATGAACAAGTGAACCAAATGTGTGCAATGAAAAGTTGAAAAGATATGGAATGAGGTTAAAGAACCTCAAATCTTAACTAACTCAACTATGCACCATGAGATAAGAGATAAACAAGAGTTAATCCTATACATGCATCATAACTTTGACAAAAACATCAAAACCTAGCATATATACTACTCTCTACTCTTTTGAAAGCTATAAAACATTGAACCTATGAAGATCCTAGCAATCAAATGTGATGTTTGATATGAAACTCAAGATTTTTAAGAATGAGAGCTCACCATTAATGGCTACAAGGCCATATGGTTCTTCTCATTTACTCAAGCTTGGATGATGGATGGTGTATTAAGATATTAGCTACAATGGAGGAGGTCTTAACAATGGAGTATGGCCAAGATCAAATGTCTTATAGCTTAAAGCTACCACAAATGAGGTCTAATGCCTTTCCAAAGAGTCAAGAGCTTTGATATGATCATCCAAAGTCTCCTTGAAAGGGAGGGCTTAGCCTTCTATTTATAGTTTTTGGTTTGGGAGAGATTGGAATTTGGGTGCATGTGGGACTAAAGTCTAAGAAGGATTAGGTTAGTTAACCTTGGTTTAGGCTAGTTAACTAGGGTTTAGGCTAGTTAAGCTTGATTAGCGAGTGATTAGAGACTCATTGAGAGTTGGGAGGAGTCTGATTAACCATTTGTGACTGATAGATAGCCTAGGAAGCTTACAAAAGTGGTTCAGAGAGAACTAGGGAGGTTCTGAATGGTTGAAAGGAAGAATTTTTAGCTAATAAGAGAGATATTAGCCCAATTAGTTGATTATAGGAGGAATACAACCAAGAAGGTGTCATAAATAGGCATCGAGAGTGGAGCGAAGAGGGGTTGATTAACGAAGTGTTGTTAATTGACTGAATTGGAGGAAATGCTAAGTGTAAGCATATTTTAGGTGTCTACACTATCAAATCCAAGAGAGCTCATGGTGTGATTTTTCTTACCGAATCTGGGGCATGGGTGATGCAAGTGCATGCTTCATAATGATTACAAGGTAAGTTTTTCTCATGTGGGAGACAAGAGACCGTGTTTACAACAAAGAGTTAATTTGTGTAGTCTATCATTGCTCACAAAGATGAAGATTCAAAAGAGATATTTCCAAGCATGACCAAAGGTGATCATTCGGATTAGATGTGCAACATTGTTTCTAAGTATGAAAAAATACATGCTCTTATCGGAGAAGTTATTGAGGAAGATGTTATTCAGTTGCAACATTCATCTCCACAATGAGGGAAGAGAATAACTTCATCTTGGATCATATTCTTTTGATCACACCTTCTCTCTCTTCTTTTCTCTCTCTAATATTCTATTTCTCCATTGAGAAATAAATTTTGTAAAAGTGACTTAAGTCACTTAAAGTTTCTATTTCTTCATTGAGATTACACTTTAAGTTGAAAATTCACATGGGAATGTGAAGAGTCACTTGTTTTGGCTATAAATTGGAATTCTCTCTCCATTCTAAGGGATCAAATTTTGCTCTCTCTAGTAGGTTTTATTTTTCTATTATTTGCATTGACATTTTCTTCCAGGTCTCACCGTATTACTCAAATACGTACATGATGGAATTTGTAAGAATTTGAAGGAATTTTTGCCTTCTTTGTGGAATGAATATATCTTGATAAGGTTTTGTATTTATCTCGCACGATCTATTTCATTATATTGTTATGATTTTGTGTTGTGTGTGTTTGTTACCTCTAATTGAAACTGTAATGACCTTTAAGTTATAGTTAATGAAATATGATTTCAACTCATTAATATAATTCCCCTTATTATTTATCTCACTTACCTTACCTATAAAGTTATCATCCTCTAGTCTACGACTACAGTAATAATAAGGGTGTTTCGCACATTCCTCGATCTCTAACCACCCCAAATATTAGACTAATGTACACGCTTTCCAACTTTAAATAAATGGGAGCCTCCCCATTCCCAAGAGGAGGAATTTGTCCCACGAGTGTTGATGAAATTTTATATTTTTCCTATGGAAAAATATTACACCAACAATTTCTAGCGAATCTACTTGGGAATCGAATAACCCTATTGTCAAGTACCCTTTTCCCACAAAATACAAATAAATCATATATTCTAAAAAATGTTATGTGGAATCATATCCCTTGGCCAATCTGAAAATATTTTTTTCCACTTGAGTGATTCTTTTTTTTTTTTTTTTAAATGACATATAGAAGATATACAAGAGGTGACCGAGCAAGTAACGTTATAGATCCTACATTTGAGCTGCAACAACAAGTTGATTTCAGACTTTCTCCTATAGCGTTTCAAAGCCAAGATGTTGGAATTCCTCTAGAATATCCATTTTAATAGGATATGGTTATTCATGTTACATATCCCTTTTCTCCACCACCAATAAATAATCTTCCTTCAAAGATGACTTTTGCACCAATACCTTAGGTTTAAAACACTGGTATGTTGGATTTAATGCCTCCACTTCATGAAATAACAAGAGGATCAAAAAATAATTTTCTGAAGCTCTATGGAGATGGAAAACAACATCCAAATGGGAAAATTATATCCTTTATCACAACATGTGGTGTTATTTGAGTAGAACATGAAGATGTTTTTATTTGGCTATTCCTAGAGTCATTATAAGATTTTACTTTGTAACGGTTCTACAATTTTCCATCTCACTCAATCACCGATTGAGAAGATATGAAAACTAACTTTGAAGCAAGGTTCAAGCTGGTAGAATATCATCATGCCCTTCTTTATCAATTGGCTCAAATGAAGAAGGAACCACAAGAACCCATGAGAGAATTTGTGGCCAAATTCAATAAGTTGATTAATAAGATCCATATGAGTTCCCACCCTATTGCAAACAATCAAAAGAGAGTCTTCATAAATGTCCAATTTCCTGAAGTTAGGTTAATATTGTGTAGAAATCAACAAAATAATTTGGATAATGATCAATGAATTTCTTGTTATCACCAAATCACAACACCCTCTGATTGCTTAGCATGTGAGTGTGTTAAGGCAAGCAGTGTGACTAGGTAACATGGAATTGCTTCAAGGTGTGGGACCTTGCAGTTGAAACAATTCTCCAGAGAAGGTTGGTTCCTCTTCCTAAACTAATGCAATAGATACCTCTAATGGAAATAAATCTAGCTACTTCTAGCCTATGAATTCCAAGGGACTAGGGAGAGAGAAAAAGCATGAAAATGAAGAAATCTAACTACATGAGGTGATGCACCAAAAGGGGATGTAGGGAATCTCTTGAATGTGTGGAAATGATAGAAAATGAAGTGCAGAGAGGGTGGAACAATCACCATAGTCAATAAAAACATCAAACCAACATCTCCATGAAAGCACAATAATAATGAAACCTGTAAGATAATTAAAATTGGCACAATACATTGCAAGTAAAATGAAGAGGTAAGTAGAAAAAAGACACAAGCAAGGGAAGAAAACATCCACAAGACTCAAATCCACTTTGATTCATTGATATACACAATTCACTTAATTACAAGAGAAAGGCCAGGATCATCATGCAAGATGTCTAGAATGAAGGCCTACAACACATTAGCTTGTTCCTAGACAAATTTTGGCAGAGTTTCGGTAAGTTGAGAATCCCCCTTGCAAATGAAGAGGCTTTACAATTTATAGAAGAAATTGGAGAGGAGAGAGAAAATATAAATTCTTAGATGCATGCATTCCCCACCTACCAAGTGAAAATTTTAATTAAAACATCATGAGGCACATGCATATCCCATCCCTGTTGTAATCTTTCTTATGGGACAAGAAATTTCCTCCCATGCTCCATTAATGGTGGTAGCCTAATCTTTGGGCATGGTGACTTTGAATACAAGATAAGAAATGTTTTTACCCTTTTGACATCACCAAATATGATATTTGAATATTTTGGTGCATAGAGGACTCAGAGAAATTTCTGGAAAGTCTAAGAACACGTGAAATGGAGCTCTGAAATGAGAGTTATGACATTTTCAAGTTTCACGATTCGGTGGGAAAACTAGGGACCATTACTGCTACTTCTCCTTACCTGAGATGATCCGACCCTCTCTTACTACATTCACCATCGGTCCTCTCAATCTACTTTACTTTTCTTATTTTAAGATAATTAAAGTAGTCCATGTTCACCGCATGACTCTACTTCATCTTTTTCCTTCCCGTGGTGTTCTAGGATTACATTCTGCCACCTCACCCTTAGTTGTGCGTCCTTTCCACATTACTCTACTTCTCTTTTTTTTAGAGAAGTAAATTAATGGTGATTCACCGATTACTTCACCATTGCTTTAACCTTTCATTTCAGGGAAAAGGAGTTGCATTATTGCCTTGGGTGGCGAGCTAGCTCACCTCTCGGCTCACCCTTGAACTCACTTTCTAGCTTGGCTTGTAGCTCGGCTCATGGATCTGTGGAAGCTTGGTCTTCACACATCGGGATCTTTCATTGTTTCCACTTACCATTCATTTCAGGTTTTTAAATGTCTTTTTCTTCGTATGGATCTCTGTAGCATAAGACTTCTTATTTCCAAACACCACTCAACTCCATTCTAACTCACCCCCTTATGCGGCCATTTCAGTTTACTTTGCTTAGCTTGGGCCTTCATCACAAATCTTTACCCTTACATTCACCGATGACTCAATGGCCAATTCTTCCTTTTGTTAGTGATCTCATTTACTTATACTTTACAAGCCCTATTTTGAAATGAAAGGCCTTTCCTTTCATTACACCTCTTTACATTGCATTACAATGCTCCCACATTACTTTACTTCACTTGACTCGATCGGAAACAACTCACCTAAGACTTCGGCTTCATTTTCACCACTTAACTCATGCATCAAGTGACCCATTTATTGCATCAATTCTAACTTGTTATACTTCACACGGGCTCGCAACCTAAGTCTCTTTGTGGCCTTTTCATTCTACTCGATTTTCTTAACTCACCGAATAAGCAAAGACTCCCCTCATTGAAATGTCGATTTGCATTATGGCTTGCCAAATTGCTAGTTCATCGGTGTTTTCACATTATTTTTCTTCCCTTAGTGTGAGACAAGTAATTGGCTCACCAATCGCCACCTAACACTACAAACTCGGTGGTCCATCCTTGTTTAGCTTGCCTCACCGAGCCCACTCACCGACTCGACCCTTGCAGCTTTCTTCCGTTCTTGTGAGATCATTACCATGCCTCCACCTCCAGCTAGGCTCCACTTCATTCACCAAACTACCTCACATTTCTCATGCCCATATTTCCATCGCCCACTCGATGCTACCTTGGCCAAGCTCAGGGAGCTCGACCCTAACTCACTAGATCCCCGCAGAATATAATTCATCATCTTGGCCTCACCGAAAACTTCGTGTGCCTTCACCATGTTTGAACCAACTTGAATGCTCTCTCAACGAGTTCCTACATGTTCCTTGTCGATGCCATTTTTGTGCACGACCGAGCTTGGGAGCTCGGCCCACCTTCCTCTCCTCACAATGACAACTTGGAACTCCCCTGAGCCCAAAGGGCTTGGCCCTAACTCACCACATCATTGGTACTAACTCACCGCAGCAAGTCTTCTCCCCCATAGCTTGGTTCCCGCCCATGAGCCCCAACTTGCAGCTTAACCAACCAGCCTGCTGAGCGAAAGCTGCTTGCGAGCTATTTTTAGCTCAACAACCCCTTTAGGCCTTTTGCTAATTTTAAAACATTTTTTAGATTTTATAAGAACATTTTGGTACTGACGAGGCCGAGGGGAGTAATAGGACACCCCAAGGCTATTTTTCACTTCTTTTCTTTTTTTCCTGTTTTAAGCCGGATGTGGGCCCATGGGGCCTGCATTCTTCTTTTTAAGTTGAACCTTAAGGGTCAAAACCCAGACGAGGAAAAAATCCTCTTGTGATCCTAACACCCTCAACAATGCTAAATGTGCTCCTAGAATAACCGAATGTTGCACGCAACCTTGAATCTGCCCTTAGGTGCCCCGTCTTTGTTCTCGGGTCTAGTCACACACCTGTTGTCCATTTTTCCTGGTGGAAAATGGATAAAATTTCTATTAAATTGGGAGATGATCTTATCACGTATAGAAATATTAAGTACCATTCAACAAAAAATAAATTCTAGAGCTCTCTGGATGAAGGCACTTGATTCTTTACTACAAAATTTGGTCAATGATATGACTACACTAAAGAAGCAAATGACTCAACATTTCCCATATCGAACCATATCCCAAATCAAATTGCAAGAAAATCCCAAAGGATTTATTTTTAGGCTTCTCCTATTAATGTAGCATGTGGAACCCAATAATACGAAGAAGATGAAAATTTTGAATCAGAACCTGAAGGAGAAGAAGAAGTTGGATATACAAGGATTAGTTATTCTAATACTCATCTAACAAATATTTTGAGGAATACATGTGTCATGCCCATAATTTTAACACACAATTACAACAACAATAAAACCATAATATTTTTTGTTGAATTTCATTACTTGATACTTGACATCACATGAAATCACTTAGGATAATTCAACATTACACAAGACATTTATACCAACATGAATTCACACGTACCACAAGATGAGAAGTGATTGGACTCACAAGGAAAGATGACACACATGACCAATCTTATCTAAGAGGCTTACTGATGTAGGAACATCATCTCCTTCTCTGTAAATATGATGTGATGCCATTAAATTTTGGTTTAAAGGTGTGTTGTAGGTCTAATGAGTCTTTGAGAGTCATTTAGAGGTTTTAGTTGGATTCTAGGCCTTTCAAAATTTAAATTATTCACTTTCCCTCCAAAAGTGAAAGTTAGAGTATTGGAGGCCTATTTTAGCTTGATTGAGTAAGTTTGGTATGGTATAGTGTTGTGTGTGGGAACTAAGGTACTTCTCATGCTTTCAATGGTCTTAAAAATAGAGTCAATAGGCTGCAAAGATATTTTTAAGCTCATGGTCATGTATTACTATGAAAAGTGAAGCAAGAAGTGCTTGCCTAAGTGACCAAAAAGGAAAGTCAAGAGGTTGTGGAAGAATACATGTTACCTTATAGACTCCCAGGGATGTTTTAATGAGGTTTAAATCCGTAGTTTAGCTTGAGACCCTTAAAGGCGAGAGTAACCTTGCCCCACTACACACCTACAAGTAGTTAAGAGGAGTTCATTTACTTTAAGTACTTGAAAGGATTATTTCTTCCTCACTGGTAAAGGAATCACAAAGGGAATGGTATACAAACCTACAATATTAATTTGTAGTTTTAGAGGAATATATAAGACAATATATGAAATAAATTTACCTCCTCGAGTTGTCAGAAACCCCTCTCGGGGTTAGCTAGGGATCATGTTTTGAAGGCTCAAAACGATGAGTTAAATCCTAAAACTTGGTAGATATGATGCTAAGGAGATATATTAAGATATTAAAAAGGAAATTTGAATGTTCATTGGGTTCATGTTGAATTGTGGGTGACAGTCTAGGGAGAGATATCAAACATAGACCTAGGCATAATTGTGTAGATCAATTTTACAAAGGAAATAGAGGTTATAATTACAGTTAAGCTCGAAAATTGATACCCAATTAGAAGAAGAAAATGAGTGATTGGAAATGAATTAGTTTTGTCTCGAGTAAAAATTCAAAGAAAGTTAGGCATGAAAGTGTACTTGGACAGAGCTGGTAAGGGTTGATAAGCAAGAAAAACAAAATTCAAGATTGGGAAATGAGATGAATGAGATGGGTGATGAAAATTGGCAGACACCTTGTTGATGTAAAATGGTTATTGGTGTATATATTAAAAATATCAGTGAGTTAAATGTGAGAAAACAAACAAATTTTCTTCTCTAATCTAATTTCTTCAACAATACACCGAGATAGATCGATGAATTGAAGGGGGAAAGAGATAAATACATGGAATTACCTACAAGTTGCAAAAGCCCCTCCCTTGATGTGTTGGATTTTCTCTTAGATTTATTGTTGATTGCTATTGGATTGCTTCAGATTTTGGTGGAGTCACTTGAGCAGTACCTCCCCTTGATTTGTCTTTGAATTGCTTGATGAATAATGGTGACTAATAGATTGGATGATAGAGTGATGATAAAATGGATTGATTAGATGTATAAAAGAGTATATTTTTGTTATGGATTGAATCACTTCTTCCAACTAGCTCTCATGGAGGAGGAGAGCTCAATTTATAGTTAATGGGTGGAGGATTCAATGGCTGAGATGAAGCCATGTTGGATTTTCATCAAGGGTGGAGAATGCATGTGAGGATTAGAGGATTCTAGAGTGGAAGAATCTAGAATTTGAATTCAAAATCATGGAGGGAAGAAGCTTCTTTTGAATTAAAAATTCAATATAAGGATAAAGTTAGAGAGGATTCTAGAAATAAAATCATCTAGATTTAGAGGTGGAACATATGACTAGGCTTAGAATCGACTAGATTAATAAAATATGATTAGAGGTGAGATTACTGGAAAGGATAGGTGTAGGGATGTGTAGGGTAGGTGGTGTTGGACCATGATTTCAATTAGACTAAAACATGTAGGATTTAATCTCCATTACAATCACTAGAGTTAGGATCTATGAAAGGCGGTTAGTCCATGCCACGAAAATCATGGGGAGTGTTGGACACACATGCCAAAAATTCCTCCAAAGAATACCCGAGTGAGTTTCAAACTTGAGACATGTCATTCGATACCATTTGTTTTCATGTTACCCAAAATAATGACACGTAGCACCTTCCTTTGCCATTGATATTTTTCCACTTATCCTATTGAATTTTCAACCTTGCCTAAACCCAAAAAGCTATAGCATTTGGTTAATTATATGAACCTCATGTCCACCGGCACATCTGCTTAGAACTTGTTGGAAATATGACATGTGTTTATTTTTTTTTTTCTTTAATTTTTTCACGTGTCTTATCCATCTTTGGATGCGTGTCCTTGGTTTTGACTATGTCTACTTGTTGTCGTTCGTCACGACCTACAAAACTTCGAATGGCCATAACTTCCTCCAGAGAGCTCCAAATTGTGCATAGTTGGACTCGTTGGAAAGGTCTCCTTGAGTTCTCAAATTTACATACCTCCATAACCTCCAAAAACTATTACACATGCTGGAATAATAATTTCAATCTGTAGAGCATCCGAGCCACACATACAACCTTCTTGATACGTCTAATGGGTCAACCTCACTATTCAATCCTGTAGCACTTTGAAACCATCGGAACCATCCTAAAATCCCATAGACCAATGCACATCAATATCAAACACCTATTTGCATGACATTTCACTTCTTATTTTCTCCAAATTCCATGTGACATCAATGAAAATGCTAGCCAATGCAATAGGGTTAAATAATCTCCCCTTTTTCATTTATGGCAACAAGGTCAGAAACTTTGATAGAAATCCAATGCATCAACATCTTTAGATATGCAAGCCAATGAATTCCAATAAATTCTTGTTTTCGTCACACTCTCTCCCCCTTTGACATATATGAAAAAGGTCCACACACATAAGAACATGAGTAGCATGAAAGAAGAACATGATAACACATGTTCTTACCTCTATATTATCCCTCCGGAAAGTTGCGGATGTTTTTATTGATAAACTCAATCAGCTACAATTATTTCTTGATAAACACCTATAATACTCCCCCTCTACTTTTTGACTTGTTCCTGGGTTAGAGAACTAACTCCCCTATCTAGACTCAACCTGAGCCTTCTTGGAGAAACCTTGGAACTTGAGTTGCTCCCCCTATCATTTTGAGATATTTAGTGACATGTAGGGGTTGATCTTACCCCAATTTGTACCTTAAATATTAAAAAACTAATTTTGGTAGAGGTTTATTCATTATATAAACTACTTCTTGCTTTATAGACACATATTCAAGCTTTATTCTCTACTCATTGACCCATTCCCTCAAAAAATGATATTAAATGGGTATGTGTTATGTCTTAGAATGCAGTACTAGATTCTTTGAAACACTTATAACACTTGTGTTATCATAATATAGAGGAATAAGACCTTCACTTTCAATTTTGTAGTATTTAAGATTCTACTTCATCCACATAACTTGTGTAAAATAGATAGCTGCTGCAACATACTTAGCATCAAAATTAGAAAGAGATACAAGATATTGCTTCTTACTCAACCATGAAACAAGGCACTTACCTATAAAGAAGGCTCCACCATTTGTGCTTTTCCTATCATCAATGTTGCCTACCCAAACTATATTTTTGAAAGCTTTGATTTTAAATTCATTACATTTTGTATACCAAAGTCCATAGTCCAATGTCCCCATGAGATACTAGAAAGATTATTTTGATTACTTGGAGATGCACTTCCCTTGGTTCTTCTTGAAATCTCCCAACCAAACCAATTTCCTGCATGATATCAAGTCTAGATGTTGTTGAATATAAAATACTACCTATCATGGATCTATATAGGGTCTAATTTACCTTTGGTGAGCTATCTTCCTTGTTGATTTTACATCCTACACTCATAGGAGTGCTTATTGGCTTACAATCTTGCATCTGAAATATTTTGAGCATTTCTTTGATGTACTTTACTTGTGAGATAAAGATTCCTTCTTTTCCTTGAAGAATTTGTAGCTCTAAAAAGAATGAGAGTTCATCTAACACAGACATTTCAAATTCCTTTTTTATCTCCTCTGAAAAAATCATGCGACATGCTCTCATTATTACTCCCAAATATGATATTGTCTACATAGACAACAACAATCAACATGTGTTCTTCTTCTTCTTTTATGTACAAGTTGCTATCATCTACACATTTTCTAAATCCTTGCTCAATCAAGTACTTGTCTAACCTGCTATACTAGGCCCTAGGTGCTTGTTTAAGCCCATAAAGTTCCTTTTTCATCCTGCACACATAATCCATGTCCTCAGTAAGAGAAAAAATCATCTGGTTGTTTAATGTAAAATTCCTCATTCAAGTGTTCATTGAGAAATGCTGATTACACATCCATTTGATATAATGTGAAGCCTTTTCTACATATGCTAAGAAAATCCTAATGGCTTTCATCCTAGCCACATGAGCAAATGTTTCATCAAAATATACTCCTTCCACCTAAGCATATCCTTTTTAGATCAATATTGCCTTATTTATACTAACTTCACCTTTTTCATTAATTTTTTTTTCTCTGAACACCCACTTGGTTCCAATAATATCGTTTCCCTTTGGCCTAGGTACCAGCTCCCATGTTTCATTCTTTTCAATTTGTTCTAGCTCTTCATTCATTGCTTTCACCCAATTTTAATCCTTACTAGCCTCCATGACATTATTTGGTTCTATTTTGGATAAGAGAGCAAGAATGTGAATGTATTGATGTCATGAAAAACTAAGAAAGGAGAGGAGAAGACAAGTGAGCTAAAAAAATGGTCATAATCAATTGTGGAAGAAAACACAGTAAAGTGATCAAATCTGAAAAATTCTAAGTTGTATCTTAGCATATAGGGGTTGAAGCTTACATAAGATCAATTGTTGTTGATTAAATTATAGGGTGTTGAAGCTTCCTTGTAAGTAGTAGCTTACAAAAGATCAATTGTTGTGGTTAAATTATTGGGAGTTGAAGCTTTCATGCAAGTTGAAGCTTGTTAAAGGTCAAGTAGTAGCTTGAAATTTTTTTGGAGTTGTAGCTCCAGGTTGAGTTGAAGCTCAACCATGAAATCATTGTAACTTTATAGGACAATTGTCCAAGCTAGTTCTCTAGTTTTAGTGGGTTTTTGTCTCAAGATGGGTTTCCCACATTAAATCTTGTCTCCTCATGTGTTTATGTGTGTTTACTTCTCTCTCTATCTCTCATGATTGAATATGCATGCTTATCATAGTTAAAGTAATTTAAAGATTGGATGATTGACCAACTCTGAGTTACACAAAATTTTAATAAGCACTGATTCACCCCCCCTCTTAGTGCCTAGATTTCTAACAATTGGTATTAGAGCTTCCTCCCCATTTTTCAAGCCTACGAGAATGTTGTTATAGAAGGAAGAGTTGTGGTTGAAGAGAGTCATGTGTTGTTGTTGAAAGGAGGAGAACTGAGTGCTATTTTTGAGTAAGTGAGAAGAGTGTGAATGTATTGAAGCCATGGAAAATTAAAAAAGGAGAGGAGAAGACAAGTGAGCTGAAAAAGTGGTCATAATTAGTTGTGGAAGACAACACAGTAAAGTGATCAGAATCTAAAAAATTCTAAGTTGCAGCTTAGCATATAGGGGGTTGAAGCCTCCTTGTAAGTAGTAGCTTATAGAAGATCAGTTGTTGTTGATTAAATTATAGGGGTTGAAGCCTCCTTGTAAGTAATAGCTTACGAATATTTTTTTGTTGTTGGTTAAATTATTGGGAGTCGAAGCTTGACAACTTGTATGTAAGCTTCACTCCCAATAATTTAACCAAGAATAAACTTGATATTCCATGAATTTTGAGCTTCTTCACTTCGAGCCATTTTGAATTATTCCTCACAAGACTTTTTGAATTGAGACAAAATTCTATCACAAATTTCTCCTTTGTTTCAAGATGAATCAACTTGATTTATTTTGCAACACTTTCATGACCCTTAGACAAAGTTAAGTTCAAAATTCTAGCAATTTCATTGGTGCAATCTTGAGATTCGATGAATTTTCCATTTCGTGACAAGCTTCAATAGTATCTCTTCCCTTTTTCCCTTTTTATTTGGTCTCATATGCCGGACACGTGTCACTATCTAGATTGTCTATGAAGATTTCCATCATTTGTGCAGTTAGCCATGTCACTTCCTCTACGTGTCACCTTGCGTGCATGTTGACCTATGCATTGCATTTTTCCTTTAGAATTCTGTGGATCTGAAAATCTATTAACCTTGGCTAATTTTGGGGATTTCATGTCCTCCTAAAACCATCTCTCAAAAATATGGTGGAATACTGCCATGTGTCCACCTTTAGTCATCAGATCATCACCAAGTGGTACCCTATGCTTGGTCAACCTGTTTCTTCCTTCCACTGATGTATCTTTTGTCTCAGGTGCGTGCCATTGTAAAATTTATCCAATGATAAATATCCACACACTTTGCACTTGTTAGGATTTTCTTAACCTCCACTGCCACCGTGAGAAGCTAGCCAATAAGGAAGCTCCACGCCTTGAACTTGTTAGGATTTTCTCAAATCATATTTGACCAATGTGATACATAATCTAGTAGGGTACCTCCTTGTAACTTTATATATTTTGCAATGTCATTATTTACGCTTTCCATCTATATGTCGATTATCAAAAATGATCCAATCGAAGGCTCCACGTGTCTTCACATTTTACTGATTTCGGACCAACTTTATTTTGTCGCAACTTGCTTCTTTTCTTTGCAACTTCTGGGTGGACCCAAATTTTATTTAATCCAATTAAATCCATGCCATGTGTCTTTCAGGTTTTGGGAATGGGGATGCACGAAGAATATTAACTTATGTTGACCTACCTTTGATTTTCTTCGTCATATGGACCCGAAATATAATTAAATTCTACTCATCCGACTTGCAAAAACTTCGAATGGCCATAACTTACTTCAGAGAGCTTCAAATCGTGCAAACTTGGACTCATTGGAAATATCTTCTTGAGTTATTAAAGACCAATACCTCCACCATCACCAAAATCCTTTGCACATGCTGAAATAAGCATTTCAAACCTTCAGTGTATGTTAATCTCATTTCTTCACTCTAGGATATATAAAAAACTTACACAACTTGCTCAAAACACTTCGTGAGCACGTAGAAGACATCACGAGCTATCTAGAACACCAAAAATTTCTTCATGAAAGACCCATTCTTCATGAAAGACCCAACACACTCATGTACCTATAAGTTTTGTCTGAAACTATCCTTTTCTATACAAGGCATGTTCTCACTCTTCATTTACATTGTTTCTCCATCCTTTACAAGCTTGGAACTATCTCATACCTGCAGAGAACCATACACCATATCCTACTAGTTTGGACTTGGAGAGCACTAAGAAACACTCCACACACCTCTAAAAACATGTCATATACCATGGAGACTTGTTATAGACTTGTTAACACTTGGGAAGACTGCATACTATCTTGGGAGGACTCACCACATATCTTGTTTATGCTTGCACTTCATGAATTCATGATTTGACATGACTTGAAACTTCATGGAACCACCTGGAGCATATTTGTGAGCTCCAATAATTATTGAGAAGGCACTACCAATCAACCTTCATGTCCCTTACAGAGCCTCACTTCACCATTCACACCTTTTTCATCAGTGCCACTTGACATCAATGACAACACCAATGACTAGGGATCAACATTCTACCCCTTTTTCATTGATGGCAAAAAACCTAGAAACTTCGATGGAAAACACCTTCACCACCATCTTCAAAGCATTCAAACCTAGTTTCTAACAAAGATTCTCTCCCCTTCGACATTTATGAAAAAGGGCCACATATTCAACAACATGATCAACATGCAAATAAACATTTACAAAACACAAACTTACCTCAAGGAACTCCCCCTTGGATGATGTTTCTCTTTTGATTGATAAGATACAATCAATTGCATAACCTTCTTCACACCTTTTGCCTTTGACTAAAGCAACTAGCTCTCCTTGTCCACAAGCTCCCCTAGGATTTTACTCCTCTTACTTGTCCTCATTTTGGCCATTCATCATGTTTCAAACTTGAGTCTTTCAAAAAAACATGTCAAACCAGCATAATATACCCTCATACCTTTTTGTCTCACTATTTTGCACCTATACCAGCCTTGAGTGATCTTCTATTTGACTAATCCAAGCTCTCCTGGATGCAAGCAACCTTCTTTTGAAGGTAATTTACCTATCTCACAATATTCATCCATTTCATTCCATTATGCTCAACAACAAGTTGATATTTATCCCGTGGAATCATATCATCTTCCTTTCTCTAATGCATCTTTTCATAACACTATACCATTTTGTTCTTTCCTACAATTCCACTTCACTAGTTCTTGGCTCCACTACCAACTCTTTGTCCTTTAGCTTCCTGAAACTTCTCCACTACTTAGCACCTTGTTTTGCACTCAATTAACTATTAGAAGCATTAATACAATGCATCAAAAGAGGCTCATAATTTCACATCTCATGGAGTGATTGATCATTATGCTTCTACCCTAAAGTTATCTTTCAATGATTTCAACCTTCTTTGTATGTAATTCACTTCTCATTCCTCAACCTTGTAATTGTTCTTCATTTTTCCTTTGTAGATACTTCAAACCATATAGATAGTCTTGAAAACCACACTTTACTATACCTTGACAACATACAAACAATAAGAAAAAAATCTTGAGGCCTTAAAACCACACTTTCCTTGCATAGCCACTAAAGGGAACACTCAAGATATTCAAATAGACTAAACAAACATTCCTTGAAGTGGGCATACCTTGAAATCTGATAAAGAATACAATCAACAAATACTAATGTCAACCTTCATTTAGGAGCATCTTTGACCAACTCACTCAACTTCATTATGAAGAACACTTGATTAGTAGACAAATGAATAACAGACCATGCTTCTTTCAGCTAGTGTATACCTTCTAGAAGCCTAGAGAAGGCACACCATCTTGTGAGATCACCTTAAAACAAGAGAAAGTCATCAAAGAAACATGATGAATAAATTCTTTCCCTTTTAACCTTTATTTGCCTTGTTAGTATTCTTGGATGTATTCCTTGATGTGACAATCACTTCATCTGAACTTTCATTTTCTTATTGAGTTCCTAATAGACATACATGTTACAATTCATACACCTACTCTAACACAACTTGAGGTAGAAATTCTTCCTAATTTTCACTAAACTTGTCTTCCTTATTTTTTCCTTTATCATCACTTCTTGCTATGTTGTTTGTGCTAGACTCTCCTTTTCTTGTCATAGATAGATGAGTCTCCACATAATATATCCATGATAGTTTCTTGTTACCCTTTGTCTATTTAGGATTAGAATTGGTTTCCTTGACTTTGTAAATGTACTTGACTTCCTTCTTTCCAGTGTTTCTTCCAACCATGGATGAATTGAATTTATCCTTAGAGTTTACATTTCCTTTGAATATCCTCTTGTCTTTCCTTTTTCATGCATTTAGCTTGTATTTATATCTAGGAAATTCACAACAATGTTTGGAAAAATGCCCTTGCCCATGACAATTGAAACATACAACCTGGTTCTTGCCTTTTGTGTCCTCTTCTTCCCAAATTGACTTAAAGGTTCTTCTAGGAAGTACTTGGCTATGTGTCCTTTTTCTTTGTAGTTGAAACACACTATATTCTTCTCATATTCAATCCTACAATCTCTCCATGGATGTTCTTCATCTACTTTTCTCCTACAATATCTAGCTCTATGCCCAAACACATTGCATGAAAAGAAAATTCCATGAAACTTACCTAAGATTCTCCTTGCATTTGGCTGCCTAATGGTATTCTTGTGTTCTTTATTTTCCTTTTTGGTCTCATAACATCCTTGACAAGATACATGGCTTGACTCAGCCCTCAATTCATTTTTCCTTGCTTGTTTTATTTCTTCTCTTAAGGTATTCAATTTTTCACTTAGTTTGTCACATTTTTCAAACTTGGAGTTTATAGATTGCTTGAGATGATTCGTGACTAGAACCATGATTCAATTCACATTGAGTTACTTAACTTTTAAGAACCAAACCTGATTTATCATTTAGATGTCTTTGTTTGCTTAGTAGGTTCTCAGGGTTTCTTGCACTTTCCTTACTTCTTTAATATGTCATTAGTTTGCTTGTGGCCTGTTCTATCTCATTCCTTAGAGTCTTCACTTCTTCTTCATATTTGGAACATGATTGTTATTTTTATTTTAGAGCCTTTGACACATTATCAATAAATGATGCCATCTCATTGAGTTCTTGACCATGATTTGCTTCATTGAGCTTGATTTTTATCTTTAACTCTTTTATAAGGGCTTGAGAAATCTCATACTTATTTTTCAGGATTGATTCTGCTAATGTACCCATGCTTGTGCCTTTAGGATCACCTCCAAGCTGTTAGGATTGATTCAAGAGGACAAAACTATGATACCAATTGTTAAAACATGATTTCTAGACCAAAACTTGCAGGGATTTAATCTCCATTACAATCACCATAGTTAAGATCTACGAAAGGTAGTTAATCCATGTCACAAAAATCATGGGAGCACTAGACACACATACCAATAGATGGGTAGGTAGATGTATGAATATTAAAATGTTAATAGAGATTCTATAGGATAATATGATATAATAATGAAATAAAAGTGATTAATGATAAGATGAGATAGATAATGAATTAAAAGGATTAATGGTCAAATGATGAGATAAATAATAAATGATGATAAAATGATAAAGGGTAAATATGATAAAATAGATTAATAATAATTAATCTTGCAATTAATTATTATGTGGTTTTAGATAGTGATGATGCAGGATAGATTAATCATAATTAATCATGTTGACATTTTAGATGTCTACATTTTCCCCTTCTTTGAATGGTTATTACGTAGCAATGAACGTTCAAATAAAAATAAGAAAATATGTTAGGATGGTGATATGATCCCCTCGATGGGTTAGGCGGGAGGAAAAAGTCGGGTAACCAGTCGAAAAGAGGAGAGGCCCAAGTTAGTATATGAGAAAGGATTAGAGGATACGAATATTTGAGGATTCAAAGGATCGGGATTAGAAGATTTGAGGTTTCATAGGATTAGGATTAGAATATTTGAGGATTTAGAGGATGAGGATTAGAATATTTGAGGATTTAAAGGATTAGGATTAGAGGATTAGAAGATATGAGATTAGAGGATTAGTAGATATTGGATTTCTGAGTAGAGGATGCCCCAATCAATGATGTATGACAAGGGTGAATATTTTGGATTAGAAGATGCCCCAGTGGTCAAGGGGTTAGGTTTTGAGGATTTTGGATTATAGGATGCCCCAATCAAGGGGTTAGGATTGAATATTTGGGATTTATATTTGAGGATGCTAGATTTTCCAATGTCGAGATGTGATGATATGGGAGTTGAGGATGTTATATTTGAGGATTGATTGGATAGGAAGATAGGGTATTGGTTTATAGGATGTTGGATTTTGGAGGATTAGAAGATTGAGGATGTTTGGATGAGAGAATAAGGATTGGTTTTTGGATTGATTTGGATGATAGGACATTAATGAGGAGAGGATTGGGATGATGATATATTTTTATTGATGAGAAGATGCCCCAGCCAAGGGGTGAGGATTTTGGATGTTGGATGTGAGAGGATAAGATTTGGATGTGGATATTGATTGATTGATGAAAGGATTGATTGGATAGGAGGATGAGGAAGTTAGATAGTTAGTTAGATGATGATGAGGATTAGGTGTGGATGATGATAAGGATAAAATATGATGATAGAATGGGGTGTGCTACCATCAAGTGCCAAAAATATCGTCATTAACATTGTTATTGATGTGGCATATAGAAAAATGCATCAAGGTTTAAAGACCATGACAATTGACTTGCCAAATTACTGTTTCCTCATATCATTAGACATATTAAAAATATGGTCCTCATAGTATTGGACTGTGCAAAAGAAAAAAAAAATAAGGGGCCTTATATCATCGGCCAAAACGTAAATGCAGATAAGCAAGAAAACACACAAAAGTAAAAACACACACACATTACATGTATGGATTTTTTTGAATGATTTTATTTTTAGATGTTTTGATTTTTAGATTTTTAGATTTTGGATTGTAGATGTTTAGATTATTTTATTTTGGATGTTAATAGTTTGAATTTGGGATAGGGGGATGGTTGAGGAAAGGTAGGATGAAAGGATTTAGGATAAGATAGCTCATGGATGAAAAGGGATGTAAGGTGGGATGCAACTTTCTCCTATAAGTCCCAAAGTGTGTTTGGGTAGGATGAAAAGGAAAGATTGAGAGAAATTGGATAGGTTGGATAGGATATGGATTGGTTAATATGTTAGGATTAGATTAGATGTGGGATGTGAGATAGATAGATAAGATGAGGGATGTGGTATAGGATAAGATGGGGGATATGGAAGATGATAAGATATGCCCCTAAGTATAGGGGGATGGATTGAGGGATAGATGTGGTGTGCCCCCAAGTGTAAAGTAGGGTGGTCTATGTGGATGGATGGATGGGTTCAATTTTCCCCAAGTGTAGGGTAGGATGGGAAGTGAGGGGTATCTAAAATGGATGATTCCCCCAATGGATGGTAGTAAGGCTTCCCATCGGTCATAATGATGACAATCAAAAAGGGACATGAGGAGGATTGGATGAAAAGGAAAGGATCATTGTCTACCCATGGATGTTTGATCCAAGGGGAAAAGGATGTGGATGTGATGGATGGAAGGAAAATGACATCAGTGATGAAAAAAATATGAGCCTAATGAGACATCCTGTAAGACAAGATTTTGACTAAAAAGAGTGTGACTAAGGTCTAAACAATACCTAGAAACATGTGATCCCTATGTCTCTGTGAGATCAAAGTGTGTGAGATTATGATGGTTAATTACCACTTGAAGTGAAGACTTAATGGGTAGTGTGTGAAGACAAACTAGCTAATGTATAGGGAGTGATTAAGTCAAATAGGTGGATGGAGGGTGAATGGAAGGCTAAGCCATGCATTGCTTTGCTGCCAACCAAACTTCCATAGCCCTGACGGAGATACATAATATTTTTATCACAACATTTCTCTAATGCCATCTAAACATCAATAGCCCTGGTAGAGATGTGAGAAACACCCTAGAGAGAGTCTTGAGGTGGATTTTATTTTATATTTTTAATTTTGATATGATTTTTTTCTTTTTGATATTTGTATTTTTTTGCATAAAGAGGTTCCACTCTTTTGAGAACTCTTAAGGGGTTAAGAATCACTAGTAGCTTTATGGGGGATGAAAATGAGTGTGGTGATGAAATTAGATAGAGTGTCAAAATACATACCTAAGGGTCTTCACCACAAGTTGATTAAGTGTGTTAAAGTGTAGGGATCTCTAAGAGGACAATTGTACTTGAATGTTGGAGGTAATGATAGACCAAGGTCACACGGTTGGAGTAGGTACCGATGGCTTACACCATGTGTGATTAAGCTAATCAAGTGTTCAAATAAATGGATTGGAAGAGGATATAAATGGATGTGATGATAAGAATGGATTAGATGCAAAGGGATTTAGATGTTGGATGGAAGGAGGATGGGTGGGAAGGAAAGAACATTCATGCGCAGGTGAAAAATTATGTGCTCAATCCATTTTTAGGTGTTTGGTATTTGTAGGGGAATTAAATGATTTATGAGTGAGTTGAGTGGTTGGGATGGTAGGATTAATAAGAGTGGTAGAATTTGGTTGTGATGGATAGTGAGAGGGATATTGTTAGTGTTAGGTTTATAACCTAAGCCTAAACGACCTAGATTTTGATGAAGGGAGATGGGTTCATGAATGCCTTGTTCATGGATGCCTAAGCCTTTGCCTTGATGTTTCATATTAGTGAAAATATTTTTGGCTATAGGATATGAAGTGGATGGGGAAGATGATGCCATGTGGTCATTAAGATATTGGGAGATTGTAATTGGTTTTTGGTTGGTGAGGGATGTTTGGATGTACAATGAGATTTGGATGGATGATGATGTTTGGATGTTGAGTGGGATTTTGATGGTGGATGATGGTTAGGGAGAGTATTAGGATGGAAATGTGGTGGATAAAGATGTATAAGGACAAGAAGCCCTTGGTTAAAGAGGTTTTGGACATAAGACCGAAATTACATGCAACAATTGGTCGAATGTCCATGGGTGTGATGAAAGTCACAATAGTAATTTTCCTTATACCAAGATGGTTTGGAAAGGTTTTGATTCTATGATTTTATTGGGGGATGGATGATCATGTCAAAGGTTTTTAGATGATGGAAGATTGTGGTCAAGGATTATCCTAAGGGAGTGAAGTGCCTTGAGTTAAATGATTTAGAGGGAGTAGGGAGTAATGGTGTAGGATTGGGTGGTTTAGGAGATGTTCTAGTTGATTTGGTTTTAGGATTTGGATTGGATTGGTGTGGCTTAGAAGATGAAGGGGATAGGTTAGGCCTGGGGACAAAGTGGATGGTTTGGGCTTGGAGGCCGAAGTAGATTTGGATGATTTTGGATTAGTTGGAGTACATTTGGTTTTGTGGATGATGGTTTTGGATTAGGATTAATTTGTTGAGAATTGATAGATGAAGATAAAGAGGATGGGTTAGATTAAGATAAAGGGAAGGGACATGATATGGGGGTCATATTAGATTTGGGTGATGTTGGAGAAGATGGGTGTGGTGTAAGAATCACATTAGATTTGGAGGATAAAGAAAATGATGGGCGCATATGAGCCTCATTAGATTGGGTAGGAGATGGGGTGGGGAGAGGATTGGGATTGGATTTGTTAGGTTTAGGAGTTGGTGACTTAGGAGTCACGTTAGATGTTTTAGGATTGGGGGATGGTGGATTTGAAATAGGATTAGAGGATAAGATAGTGTTAGGTTTAGGTGATAAAGGGGTAAGATAGGATTAGGTGTGGATGAAGAGGATGAGGGTGGCATAGGAGCCACATTAGATGGTTTAGGATTAGGGGTAGAAGGGGATGAGGGTGACTTAGGAGTCATGGTGGATAAGATAGTTTTGATAGGATTGGGCATAGGTGATAGGGGGATGAAATAGGCTTAGGGGTTGAATTTGATGGTGGATTAGGGGATGTGGGACTATCTAGGAGAAATTCAAGATAGGATCGATTGAGATGAAAATGACAAGGATGGAGGAATAAGATTGTATGTGGGGGATAATAATTTTGGATTAATTTTTGGGATTGTTGTGGATATGTGAATTGAACTTGATTATAGGTTTTATGATGATTGGATTTAGGAGTTGAGATTTTGGATGGTGGTGGATTATCCATATGGGTTTTGATGGGAGGAAGGTGTAGGTCATGATGATTGATAGGGGATTTGGAGGTTGGAATTTGGGATGGTTGTGTGGGCTTGGGATTGGTGACTAGATTAACAAGGACATAAAGGAGGTCCTCTTGGTCTAGGTCAAATTTAGTGAGGTAGTCAAAGTCAATGTAATTAGCTTGTGGGGATAGTGGTTTATGTTGATTAGGTTGGGGTGTGGATTGGAATGATTTTGGTCCCTTAAAGAGTAAGTCAATGGGGTGATGGGTAAGGGTATTAAGAAGGGGAAGTTTTGGATAGGGTTGATTGGGAGATGATGGTTTAGGGTGTGATTTATTGATTGAAGATTGAAGATCATATATTTTTTGATTAAGTTGTTGGATTTTTTTAAGATGTTAGGATCGATATTAGATGGTTGATTTGGATGATGAGGATCGGATTAGTTAGGGTAGGATGTTAAGTTTGATATTTGTTTGTTAATGGGCTGAATAGTGTGTGGGAATTCATGGTCAAAGCAAGATGATTGAATTTTATGGGTGGGGGATGATGGGATAACTTGGTTGATGGATTTAGAAAAGAGATAGGGGTTTGGATGTTGGTTTAGAAAGGATGGGGATTGAAGATCAAAGGCCATGGTTAGATAATTTGTGTGGGGGATTATATTTGGACTAATTTGGTTGATGGTGATGAGATTAGGATTTGGATTGTGTGATTAAGGATGTTTAATTATGATGATATTTGATTTATTAAAATTTTAAGGTAATGGGATGGTTAAGGGTGTTAAAAAAGCAACAAACATGCAACACACACACTAACTAGTCAAGTGGGATAGCAATTGAAATATAGCTTGCTTTCAATACCACACATTGATGGTGGTGTCACAATTATCTCTCCACCTATGTGTAAATTTGGGTTCGATTACCAAGTGATCTTAGGGAGTGCGGCCTCCTTGCACTATAGCTCGATATGCGGCTAAGAGGTTTCCTAGTCTAGGATGTACAAGCTCACTAGGGGAGTCCCCGATATACCTTGCGGTACGTGGGGCCCAAGTCCATGTTGCAAGGATGTTGTCTAAGGCTTGGGTATTGGGACATGGAAGCCCCTCACTTCACGCCGCTCTTAAAACAAGCAAGTGCTTAGCCAATAACAACAAATTGTCCAAGAATTTGTATACCTCACCAAAACACGGGGTGTGTCTACGTGCATGGAGATGAAGCCCATGGTCACAAGACCCATATGACTATGGAAAGTGCGTGGATATCACTTCCACATCACATTGCCCCTATAAAATAAAAATGGGGAAGGCTAGCCACTTTTGATCCTCAAGATCATCCTAAGACACGAGAGGAGAGCATACACAGTTTTTTCCTCGTAATGAACAAGAAACAATGCAAAAACATAAGGATGATGATAAATGCAAGATAAAATATGATAAAATGAAATGATAAAGATTAGTAGTTTGATGATTGGGTCTTCAAGAGGAGGCCCTACAAAACAAGGGTTAGTAGTTTGATTTTTGAACCCAATATCTTAGACCAAATGAGCTGCAAAACAAAAGGATTAGTAGTTTTGAATCCTATAGTAAAAAAGGTTATATAAATATCAAAATGGAAAGAATATACCCTTTTTCTATGATTATCCTGCAAAAAAATGTTGGAACTTGCAAAAAGTCACCAAAACACTTGAAAATAAGATTAGACCGTTAGTTGTAAGCAAAAATTGTGATTCTACAAAGGCATTAATTGATAAGGAATAGGAAAAAAAATTGGAAAAGAATCCAAAGTATATCAAAGGAACCCATTTAGGGCATAGGCACTATTATGTGCAACATAGGCGCCACTGTATGACAAAAGGTGAAACAGGTCAAAAAGGCAAAAAAAGAGTTTTAATGCAATTTTAGAGTTTCAAAAGCTAACACAAAGGCAATTGAACTTATGCATAGGTGAAAACGTTAGTGAATAGGTGAAAATTTAGGTAAAAGGATCCATTATATCTAGAACAAGCATTGAAGTATGAAAAAGGTTGAAAAATGGTCAAAAATGGGAAAAAACAAGGTTTTATGCTTTGAACAAAGGTGTTAAAAGACCAACGAGAGGTACCAAAGTTTGTGCATAGGTGATGAAAATGGGAATATGTGTAAATTTAATTTCATAGGAACAATTTTGGGATGCATAGGTGATAATACACATAGAAAGGAACTATTTCGTGGTGGGGAAGAAATCTAAGTTCAAGATTTCATATTTACAAGGGGTAAACGACGACGAAAGTTCTTGAAACTTTGACAGCCTATGAAAGGGATCAAATAAGATTAGAAATGATGAAAATTGGGGGTTAAGACCCAATGTGGGTGCTAAAATTTATATGTTAAAAATATTAGTGAGTTAAATGTGAGAAAACAAATAAATTTGCTTCTCTAATCTAATCTCTTCAACAATACACTAGATAGAGCAATGGATTGAAAGGGGAGAGAGAAAAATACCTGCACTTACCTACAAGTTGAAAATATCCTCCTTTGATGTGTTGGATTTGTTCTTGAATTGATTGTTTATTTCTCTTGGATTGCTTTAGATTTTGGTGGAGTCACTTGAGCAACACCTCCCCTTGATTTTACTTTGAATTGCTTGATGAAAAATGATGATTGATAGATTGGATGATCGAGTGACAATAGAATGGATTGATTAGATGAATAAAAGAGTAGAGTTTTTCTATGGATTGGATCACTTCTTCCAACTAGATATCATGGAGGAGGAGAGCTCAATTTATAGTTAATGGGTGGAGGATTCAATGGCTAGGATGAAGCCATGTTAGATTTTGATCAAGGGTGGAGAATGCATGCGAGGATTAAAATATTATGTAGACACAAAATAACACACTTATTATTATTTAATATACCAAAAAGTATGTTGTTTTATATATGGATCTTATGTAAGAAAAGTATTCGGTGGTGACCCATTCCCTAGCTCATTCACTTGTCTTGTTGGTTTCTATTGCTTTTATCTTTCACACTTATCACTTATACACCCGCTTTGGTTAGATCACGGGGATCCTGTAAGTCATTCTCCACTCATTTTTCATTATTTGGCTCGACACTACCGCCTAAGATCGCACACACTAGCACCCAAGTGCTCCTGTCTATCCTAGGCACTGTGTCCTCTTTATGTTAAATCTTATTTTTGACACTTAAGGTTGGTCATTTCAGTTTTTTCCACTCATATCCTGAGGTACTAGTCGGCATGTTGGGTCATTAGTGTCAAAATTCAAGCAAGAGATCCCTATATATAAAAAAATACATACAATTTTAAGGGCGATTAATTTTTATCAAGGGCTATCTATCTACATATCAAAGGGACTACATCTTGGGCTCATTATTTTGCATACACACTGCATAGGAAGGGGATTTAATTCTATTCCATCCACACATTTGCATTTTATCTGGATACCGTCTGCTATCTTGGCATCATTGGTGTGAGGGTGACCTAGGAGCACTAGTGCACACACAAGACCATATAACTACATTGGGTTTGAGATGTAGTGCAACACTTAGTCGTAAGTTCACTAATTGAAAACTGAGGACAATCCTACCCCTCATTTTACATATTTCTTTTTAGGATTTGATGTCTTTTTGAGGGTTTTACAAGAGGATATTTGTGTGCAGGTTTACAGGTACCTCAATGATCTAAGTGCGACATACGACAAGCAAAGGTGAATAAATTTGAAACCCTAATGATAGTATCAAAATTAGGTTCCAATCTTTTTTGAGACTCGACACCCCCATAAAGGTCTTGGGTGCCCGCAGGTACCCCTTTTCTTGCCCAAACACCCGTGTCCAAGCATTTTCACCTCCTCTGAATTTTTATGAGGTTTGTTATGATGATTTGTATTTCTGTTTCATCACATTCTTCAGCCCAGACACACTTTGAGACAAGCAAAATCAAGGTAAGTGTCTTATCTCTCTCATTTCCTTTCATAATTAAAATCAAATAAATTGCCTAACATTTATATTTCATTGTATGTCATTTATAGCAAGTCATTGCTTTCATATTTTAATAAAATTATTTAAGATTTTATTAAATCATTTTGGTGAACCCGTAGCTTAGAACTCATTTCCCTAGGATCTTGTAGGCTTCACATATTTCTACAAAAGTAGCTTTTGAAATGTCTCCTGCTCCTATCATATCTAGAGCATCCATGTGCTCCTCACTGAGTCCCTTTAAAAAGATTAATTTGAGAGATTCGGGTGGTAGTTTGGTGTGCCTTGACTTGAACATAGAACATGAACATTTCCAAATAGTCTTCCAATGGTTCATCCTCTTTTTGTGCCATTATGTAGATTTCATCACCTCCTCTGTTTGCTTGGTTTGCAATAATCCTAATACTTATCAAGGAATTTATCCTTCATTTTTGCCCATGTGGTTACAACATTTCTTCCCAATCCCATGAAAAATATCAAGGCTGCATCCTTGATTATAGCAGGAAATAACTTTAATTTATGTGCATCAATAGTATAATCATAACTCCTACACAGAACATAAAACTCAAACAGAAAGGTTTCTGGGTCTTCCGACAAGGATCGATGAAACTTGGGAAAGGCTAAGGGAGAAATATTCTTCATACTAACAACTGCATTATTGTTAGTGATGGGGAACTCAAAGGTGGTTGTCCCATTTCAAACATTTTGATTTACTTATTTTTTCATCTCTAGCTTCTCAGGAGCATCTTCAGAGCTTTCACTTGCAGGATTTTATTCGAACAACAAACCTAGTACGGAGGTTTCTTCTTCAGAATCCTCAGAGGTATATGAAGAGATTTGTGTTACCTATGGATTAGGAAAAAATATACCATGGGCATCCCTTGGGTGGTGCATACATCAACTAATCAACTCTATCAATGGAAAATTAGTTGGGGGTGGTTA
Source organism: Taxus wallichiana var. yunnanensis (assembly GCA_018340775.1). Lineage (NCBI taxonomy): Eukaryota > Viridiplantae > Streptophyta > Pinopsida > Cupressales > Taxaceae > Taxus > Taxus wallichiana. The sequence continues at coordinate 793,715,842 of CM031235.1, read as the reverse complement.
GAAGTGATTTTCCTAAAACCTAAACTACTCTAAGAAATAAAAACCTCTTCAAAAACATTATAGCTAGGTAGTATCCCGGCAATGACAGAAATAAATGGTGGTGAAAATTAACTTGCAGAGTTAATATGTTGTTCCTCAATCTATAGTAATTTAATTATTAGACTTAGGGACGTAAACTTTCAATATTTCCAGTGTTGTATGCACAGTTACAAATGTTTGAGAGGTGTAAAGTTAAACTGTTTGTCACTACAATTAGGAAATAACAATACTAGAAATGAACTAGATTATGACTGAAAGTAAATACTATGGCTATAAAAAAGCATGTAAAAACATAATACAAATAAAGGAATAAATTGTTGTAATTATAACCATGAAATGAATTAAAACAAAAACAAAAGGAGATGGTTAGCAAACCACAAGTGGGCCCTCCCTTGGGTGTTAATCCTCTGTTAAGGCTTTGTGTGTACAATGAACTAACAAAACTCGATTCTTATTTCATCGACATAAATATTACAAAGGAAAATACATAAAATCCTCTACCTATGCATGCATGCCTCCTCCCTTCAACATTAATCTTTCCTTTTTATGTCCTTCATTACGGAGAGGTGTGAAGAGATAGAGTCATGCTATGAGTTTTAGTTGGATTAAGTAAAAGATATTAACCAAACAATATGGAAATTTTGATGCATGTAATCGAGCTATATAGTAGATGTTCTCATACAATAACATACCTTAACTAGCTGATTAGTTGATCAACCAATTATTAAATTATGAGTTAAATCATTTAGTTCTTTATTTTAGTTGCAATGCATAAGCGGTGATGAAGATGAGTCTTCTTCTTGTTCACATAACTCGCTTCTTCTATCAACACCTTCTTATTCAAATAACTTATTCTTATATCAACACGTGCGACCTTAGGTGTAGTATCCATGTTGTGCAAACTTACCTTGAATCATGGTTTTGTGTATGTGTGTGATCTTCTTTGGCTACAAACGTTCATTTGATTTGGATGACCTCATGGAAGTGAATGAGTTCCTTTAGATGCATGTTATTTGTTGCGTATAGATCCTTTCACGCATATAAAAATTCTTTGCAAATAAGGCTAACATTTATAAAAAGAATCATTTAACATCATATTGCAATCGAAAGAATAAATGCATACTCATAATCCACAAAATAAATTAAACCTTAATAATAATTATATTAACTAATATATATGCCATGAGTTCAAGTTATAATGGAAATGTTTAGTAGTATCACCGAGAAATACAAGTTCAGGGGTATAATTGGCTAAATAGAATACAATAGATGAGGTGTTTAAAAGGAAATAAATCAACTCATCGGATGTTAAGATGGTTATAATATATAACCATTAACATACATTGAGATAATTGGTTTTCATGTTCCCTTGTCAAGAATTTGGTAGATATAAATGAAATATGTTTGATTAAGAGCTAGTTTACATGTTCGGTTTCGTGTGTGGAACATCTAGTTAATGAGTTACATTTTCTCATTGCAATTTTATATCTCTTGCATCTCTAAATTACACTAGATCCGTCCTTAGTGATTAAGCTTTGGTTATTTGCTCAATATTGTACTGTGAGTACTTTGCAATATTGGATGGAATTATAAAACACTTACTGAAATCATTTTGTTGATAAAATTTTGTAAGATTTTGAGTGAATCTTCAGCGTGTGAGATCAAAAGTAAGAAATAATTCATTGAAATGTTTGCATGAGCCTTTGTGCTAAGTATTTCAAAGGTTGTGTGGAACCTTTGCACTAATTGAGCATCAATGAATGCAAATATTTCTTTAAATTGAAACTGTGATTAAGTGATGAAGTGTTCTTCCTTGTCCAAAATGTTATGTTTTATGAGTCAAGATTACTACAATTAGTGTCATTAGGAGATCCATTGTCATACAACCCCCACCTCTAAAAATACAAACACACATCTAGTTTTTATTAAACAATATAGGTCCTTAGTTGGTCATTCTATTGTTTTGCTTACAAATATCAGTAAAAGGAGCCTCTAATTCCAAGTTCTTTGATTTAAAAATGCAACAACAATACATCTTATCTATCTAGAGTAACCTGAGTCTAATTTTATTAACATATGCACCATTTAGAGTGACAACTTGTGAGAGTTAAATGTAGCATTCATTTGCCATGATCATCTAGGATTAACCTACCTACTTTGAGGGAATTAAGAAATCAAAACTCCATTTACCCCTCTGCATACCCAGAAGTTACATTGCGGGTCCTCTCACCGTGGTCATAGGTAGGATTAAAAGTATCAAGGTTGGCCATTCCTTTTATATGTGTCACCCAGTCCCTCCACAAGCCTCTTAATAATTTTTCCAAAAAATTTCCCTGGCTACAAACGACATAAATTTCCATATCTACCATTCTTAAAGCACCCTAGTTTACTTCCTAATGTTTCCTGGCCCCAAGGAGGTGTAAGATTGGGTACCAACATGATTATGGCACCGTTACTTAAGGATTATTTCCTAGAAGTAAGAAATATACAAGTCTTTGGTAACATTTGCAGTGTGTTTAGTCTAAATTCATGTTCAAAACCCATTCCTTTGTTGAGATTTTCTAAAATAGAGCCTGATCTAAATTAATTGGATCAAGTATTTTCCCAGATAGCAAGCTTTCCATTAAATTTGAATTTGTTGGGATAAGCATAATAAAGGACACCAATATTTGCAAATCTTTGTTCACCTATCTATAAATTTATCATTTGATAGGTTGTTTAAGTTGATCAACACATCTAAGGTGTGGGAGCTTAGTGGTGGTTTCATCTTTTATGAAAAATATGGCACATACCAAAGGCATAAAACGTTAATCCTTGTTAATTAACTTTACAATTACAGCAGTAAAGCTAGAAGGAGATATTTCTTCAAATCAGAACCTACCAAAAATTTATTTCCAAAGCTAGGAAAGATAAATTTAGGGAGAAAGAAATTCTGGAAAGTGTTGGGAGATCAAAGGTTAAGAGAAAAATTATCTTGGTTCTTGTATTTGATCAATATTTAGTGGAATATTATTATAGTACTTCAGAAACCTCTCGATCAAGAAATACCTGTAATGATTTACACATTCCATTTCAAAGGGGTCCTTCATTTACAAGTAATCAAGGTATTTCTCATTTTCCCCCTTTGTTGACTAGAAATAATAAAATATTTTGTGAAACTGAATCACTAAAGGATCAATACTTTGAAGATCACACCCCTTTTCTTGAGATACCCCCAATTCCCCAACGTTTCAATCCATTTATTTAAAACCCTTCACTTAATAATATGGCACAACCACCACCTGGCCCCCTTCAAAATAAATACTTATAGGCCAATTAATTTCCATGGCATGGTTGGTTATCCAAACAAATTACCCCACAAATCAAAAACAAATTGTCTAAATTTCAAGGAAATAATGCAATAAGTGGGGACCAACATCTAAGGTGTTTTCAAAATATTATGGAGGATTATGAAGTGGAACATGAGGACGTGTATATCAAACTATTCATACATACTTTGGAGGAAGATGCTAGGGAGCGATATAAATTATTACCGAAAATTCTATTGATTCTTGGAAAAAGATGAAGAATACTTTCAAATTGAAATATGGTGATAAAACTGATCCTAGGTTCATGTTGACAAATATTGAAAGCATCAATAAGAATCCAAATGAACTGTCCAAGACCTTGACACTAGGTTTAAAAAAACCTTGACTAGATTTCCTATAAAATTGAGACATAGCAATGATTCTTGTTTGATAAAATACTTAGATGCTTTTGATGAAAAAAGTAGCTTACTACATGAGGATTAAAATCCTAGAAATATGAGGCAGGATTTCACTATGGCTCTCCAAATTGAGAACAACATCAAGGAAACTAGGAAACCTCCAAAGAGGGAAGGGGTCAAGTTGATTAACCCTGAGAAACCTCAAACAAGTAAGGTTGTGGATCTAGAAGAAGTGGTTAAAACCACGAGAGGGCGGTAAAAAAATTTCATACAAACTTGATATGGAAAAGAAAGGCCCGGGTCAAATCTTCAAGCTCAACACCAACCTAGGGACAAAAAAATTAGAAATAATCCAAGGGGTGAACAAAGAGCTTATGACAAGGGAAAAGGACCTATGGGATCGGGAATAAGTAGCCACCCCCTAGGGATAACAAAATAATTCCCCGATCCATTTATTTCTTGAGTATCAATGGTAGAGGAAAATTATGTTATTGAATGGTGTGATAAATGTTTTTTGCCACATTCTCCTTATGATCCCACCGAGGAGAATGATGAAGTTTCTAATGAGGTTTATTTTGGTGATGGATACATGATGGAGTGTTCTAATCACTCGCCACAATAAGCCACATCAATTAATTTTGAGTGCTAGAACTATGGAGATTTTTTGGAATTACATAAACCAAGTATCTTCTTTCCGTCTACAACTAATATTGATGTTGACATGGTCCAATCATTTGATTTACCTAATCATGATTTTGAATATTTGAGATCTCTAATGATTAAAAAATTATGATGGCGGTATCCCCTCTGAGGAAGATAGGAAGTTGTTGATGAATGATTTCGTGGCCCAAGAAAAGGATTACAACCTTCATAGAAGATTGGTCAAAGGATCAGTCCCTCCTCCATAGAAAAAGGTACCTATCTTCATTAATATCCCCAAAAATGCTCCTAAGAAGGATCTGCCTAATAAGGGCCCTGTTGTCGATGATAAACCAAGTAATTTTGTTGTTTCTCAAGAAATAAAGGATTATATCCCATCAAAATAGGAAATCACATTGCCTCCCACCACGGCTCTACCTAAATATGCCATATGTGATATGGATCAGATATTGAGTAAAATCAAAATTACTGTGCCAATTTTTGAGTTGCTTAGAATTTTTGAGCACAAAAAAAGAGCATTCAAATATTTGGGATTCAAAGAGTAAGTAGTTTTCACTACTAAAGAGTTCAATAATGTGGATATCCCTCCTACCATAGCTGAGATAGAATTACCTGAGGAATAAGAAAGTATGGGGGAATCCCTAGAGATATATTTAGGTACTTATTTGGTTGAGTCACAACTAGATGTGGATCCTTTTTCACCACCTTAATTGTCAATGAAAGGATTATTCATAATTGTATGTTTGACTCAGGAGCTTCATGTAATATAATGCCCTTGGAAGTTATGAATGAGCTGGACATAAAGATAACAACAACATTTAGAACATGTTTTTCCATGGATTCAAGGAAACTCCTATGCTTGGATATGTGAAAGGTTTGATTGTTTAGCTTGTTGTTTATCCTTACAAGTATCTCACCATAAATGTGGTTATAGTTGATTTCCTGCTAAGTTGACATGATTTTATTAATAAAATGGGCTACAAGTGTAGGAGGTACTATCCAAATGGATATGTCTTATGCCACCATACCTTTGGAAGGGAAACTGGTAAAGTTACATGGAGAAAATAAAATGTTACACCTAATTGAGGATCCAATGAATGCCTCTTATGAGGTATTATTTGTCGATACATATTTAAGAAACTTTGTAGGGTATGGAGACTTTAAGGATCACTGTATAAACACTAGCACACAATTAGAAGGTGTTGATATTCCTTGGACCATTATGTTTGATGGAGCATGTTCTAGTGTAGAAAATGGAGCTGGAATATTCCTCATCTCTCCGGATCAAGATAATTTTAATTTTTCATTCAAATTAAGCTTTGAATGCACTAATAATATTGCATAATATGAGGCATTGCTCCTTGGTCTGAGAGTTTCTTGCAAGTGTGGAATTGAGGACATCATTGTTAAAGGAGACTTTGAGTTAGTTGTAAAACAATTCAGAAAGTTATATGATACTTAAAACCAAAGAAGGAAACATTCTAAACACTATGTATGGGATCATATTGAGGTGTTTGAATCATTCAAAATTTTGTATCATGAAAGATCCCATAATGTACCAGCTGATAGAATTGTTATCCTTGAATTCCATTTTAACAATTGTACAACGTCTCCCTATTGTAAATATGATGTGGAAGTATTGGCTAGACCATCTTTACCTGACAACGTCAAGCATCGGTAAGTATTTGAGGATGATGCTCAAATACAGAGATTTATGAAAAGCAAAGGTGAGTTTACCAATAAACATATTTATCTTGAACCAATGGTTGCATTTTATGATGGAAAAGAGACCCTCTTTGGGAAAGAGATAATTCAATTGAAAACAAACACTATCCCTAGGGGACTGGTTGCCCTTGAATCAAACTTTGACAATGCTGACAGAGTAATCAATAGACCCATCTCTGTATCTAGAGAGGTGGAAGAATGCAATTTGGGAACTATACAAAACCGTAGGAAGTCATGTGGCTAGGGTGCAATCTAAATAAAGAAGAAAATTAGGCTTATACAAAGTTGCTAAAAAAGCACTAGGATTATCTATCATGGTCATATTCTAAACCGGAAGCATATAGGAGAACTTATTTCAACATGAAATACCTTTGGAACCTAATTCCAAACCTTTCAGACATAAACAAAGGCCTATCAACCCCCTTCTTGTAGTCAAAATGCAAGAGGAATTAATGAAGCTAAGGGATGGTGGAATTATATAACCTACTAGGTATTCATCATGGGTGGCCAACCTTGTGCCAGTTAGAAAAAGAATGGGGATATAAGGCTTTGTGTAGATTTCAGAAATCTCAACAAAGCATCAATCAAGGATAATTACCCATTATCAAACATGGACAATATGTTGCAGCAAGTCACAAGGTCAGAATTATTGTCAACATTGGATGGTTTCTCGGTTATACAATCAAGTGGTTGTGAAGTAGTCTGAACAATTTAAAATTTCCTTCACTACACCCTGGGGAACATATGTAGGAGGCACTTTATCGAGAGAGCTATGGATGTGGCTTTCTTAGTCCTTATTGATGATTTCATAGTTGGATATCAGGATGACATAACCATTTTCTGAAAGAAAAGAGGTGACCATTTGGGACATATAGAACAGATGTTGCTCAGATGCAAGGAATATGGGATTTCATTGAATCCCAAGAAATTCCATTTTGGAGTTCAAAAGGTAAAGCTATTGGGGCACATTGTGTCGAAGAAGGGGTTATGATAGATCCTAAAAGAGTGGAAGCTAGAAAATTCCCTATATCCATGTCTAAAAAGGGTATTCAGTCTTTCTTCGAACAAATAAATTTTATTAGGAGGTTCATCTCAAACTTTGCTTGAGATCACTATTCCTATTACAAACATGTTGAAGAAATACCAAATTATCAATTGGAGGTAGGAGTTGTTTAGGCCTTTAATGGAATAAAAGAATCACTAAAGAATGCCCCTATTTAGGCAAGCCCTGATTACAAGAAAGTGTTTCAAATTTTTTCCTTTTCTTCAAAAATACAATTGCATCTGTATTGTTACAAAAGGATGAAGATGGAAATGAGAGGCCTATTCCTTTCTTTAGCAAAGCCCTGCAAGGAGCTGAGTTGAAGTACACCATCATGGAGAAACAGGCCTTTTCCTTGGTAAGAGCCACTAAAATCTTTAGATCTTATATCTTGAGTTCCAAGGTTGTGGCTTATGTCCCTCATACAATGGTCAAATATATTCTATCTGAAATGGAAATATCTAGTAAAATATGTTGTTGGGTAAATAAAATGCAAGAGTATGACATGGAAATTCAAACAACTAAATTGGTTAGAGGTTTGGGCTTGAAAAAGTTAATGGTTGAAAACAATCTACAGGTGATGGAAATAAATACAGAGAAGAAGGTAGTTTTAACCCCATGAGGAGATGAGTAATTCAATTTGGTACAAGGAAATAATCTATTATTTAAAGAATCTGGATTGTCTGGGCATTTAGATAAAAACCAAAGAAGGACATTTAAACTAGCCTCCCATAAGTATGTCATGACTAACCATGGGTTATCTTGGAAGAATATAGAGGGAATTCTACTAAGATGTATCATTGAGGAAGAAGCTCCCAAAATCATTGCAGAATTCCATGGAGGAATATGTGGAGGCCATTTTGTTGGAAGAGTTACTACTCACAAAATTATGAGGGCATGGTATTGGTGGCATTCATTATTTAAAGATGCTACAAGGCTAGTTAGAAAATGTGAAATTTGCCAACATTTTTCGGGAGGTTGAAAGCCTCACGTGCCTTTCCTTTACAACATGTGTCAATTGAAGCTCATTTCAAACAATGGGGAATTTATTTTATTTGAGAGATATCGAGATTCCTCTAGTCTTTGGACACGAGATGGATACTACTTGCTACATACTACTTTACCAAATGGATTCATGCTATCCCCACTAAGAAAGAAACCCGCCGTGTAGTCACAAAATTCATATTGAATAATATAATTTACAAATTTGGGGTACCTACTAAAATAGTTGTTGATAATGCTATGAGATTCAGGGCCAAACCATTAGCATCTATGTGCAAAGAATATGGTATCAATTTGGCCTATGCATCAAATTACAACCCTTAGGGAAATGGCCAAGCTGAATCAAGTAACAAAAATTTACTCAAGATACTCAGGAGGACATTAGAAACTAACAAGAAAAAATGGGGTGAACAACTTAAGTTTTCCTTATGGGAAGATAGAGTTACAACTAAGAGAGCTACTGAAAAAGTCCTTTTGAGTTATTTTATGGAGTCCAAGATATTTTTCCTCTACACATGTAATTATCATCTTATCAGTTCATGCAACAACTTGGGGAGGAAGGAGAAGTAATTCCTTACAAAGCAAGAATAAATCAAATCTTGGAGTTAGACGAGGAAAGAAGAGAATCCCACCAAAAACACTTGAAGTTTAGAGAAAGACTCAAAAAGATATTTGATAAGAAAGTAACTCCAAGGGCATTCAATGTTGGAGATTTGGTCTTGTTGTGGGACAACAAACATGAAGATAAGGATAAATATGGGAAATTCGATGCCTGTCGATGGGACCATACTCAATTGACATCGAATTGGTGAACATACTTTCTTTATGAACGATATGGAAGGAAATATATTGGAGTTTCCAATCAATGACAGGAATCTTAAGCACTTCTTGGATTAAAAAAACTACTCGGGTATGATCTAGTACAATGTATAGTTCTTATTGTTTTTTTTGTTTTTCTTTTTTGTACTTTTCTCTCTACAAAGTGACCAAGTCTTGTGGTATGTTGGTATTATGTTATGTGTGTATCTGCTCAAAACAAGCTCATGTGTGTGTTTTTCTTATGGCTCCATTACCCATTAGACTAGGAACTTGGTCTATTTGTTGTGTTGTCTTGATTGGTGTTTGTGGCACCAGTGAGGGGTGCCCATCCTGAGTTAGAACCAATGTTGGTACTCATTTTTATCCCGTACTTAGTTTTAACGTGTGCTTCTTGAAAGTTGTATTTTGTTTGCCATAAGCTTGGTAACATATGAGAGGTCTATATTTCCTTGAAATCAAGAAAGAATAGGCCATGAAATTGATGTATTCATGCATTGTTTGGGTGTTAAATCCCTTTGTATATTAAGGGAAGCGTGAATGTGTTTTTGTGAAATGAATTTCTTAAAATCTAGCGAGACCATTTGTGTGAATCCCTTGACAAAAGTTTCCTGTGTATACGTTCTTTTATCTCCTTGTGAAAAATGCATTTCTTTCCCTATTTCCCAATAGATGTGCCGTTTCCTAATTGGTTTCACATTTTTGGGCCTTCTATGAATAATTACAAAGTATTGTAAAAGTGCAAAATATAAAAGAAACCACGAAGCTTGATAAGAGAATATTCCAAGAAATATTTGTGATACAAGATGTAGAAAACAAATATATCCCGTTCTGAAGGAAACACATGTAATAATATTATTGGAGTGTGGGGTCGAAATCTTATTCACTTTTTCATATTTGATCACAACTCATAAGTAAATTATAAACACGGACCCCGACATGGGACACATTTTGCTTTTCCAGGGAAATTCAACATTGGGCATAGGGGTCAAGTTTATAGTTTTACGTCCTTAAAAACATAGGAAAAGGTGCATAAAATCCCCAAGCCCCGCTTCTTTCCCAAATAAAGACACATAGATGGCCCACGTTTAAAAAGGAGGAAAAGAGGGATCAAATGACTAGAATTCAAAGCATTTATGTCCTCCACCATTAATGAAATTTGTAAGATCAAGGAAAGTTTTAAAAAGTTGTGATGATTGTTTCAATTATCACAGTTGCATACAATGAATTGAGAAACCCTAGCATGGTGAGCTTGTGTTATAAGGAGTAGAGATCTATTGTGAAGGAGGACATCCGAATTAAGAAAGTTGAAACTACTGATATGAGGTGAAATTGAAGAAAAGCCAAGAAAAATGGGTGAGTTCTCGAATCTTTAAACAAAAACAATGAAGGATCATTAGGAATTAATGCACTCTTGTTTTTCACTTAAATAAGTTTTAAATCTAAAGGGAAGTTTCTTACTCCCGATAGAAGTGAGTAGGATATTTATTTTCCTTGTATTTTTTTCTATTTACTTTAGGAATATGCTTTCCTACATCTCATGGGATATATTGATTTAGCTTAGATTAAGAAACCGGTAACCATTGACATGTTCAGAGTTTAGCATTGACTATGCCAAACTCATTAGTAAAGTGGTTCTTGTTAACAGGATTATCTTCTAGCCAAAATTCATAGAGGAAGTTGAGGATATCATTGTTTTGTTAAGAAGAATGACTAGTATTGAGGGTCTTATGTTTCAAGGAATGGATGTTAGTGTAGTCATTTTCCTTGTATTTTTATTTACTCTTTCCTACTTCTGGGATATGCTTGCTTAGTTATAGCAGAGTTAGCTTACCATTTATTAAGTTAGCCCCACCGATCTGTGGAGTCAAATCTACTTCTAGGTTGAGAATTATTCACATTCACATTCACCACCTATATGTACTTGACTTGCATCATTCTATTACATGGTGAATATGGAGCATGGAGCATTGAGTTGATTTGGAGCCATTCTTTCCTTTGTGAGTTTTGATCATATTGCATCTTATTGTTAGTTATTTTGATTTCTACAATTGCTCATGCATTCATTTTTCATCAGAGATCCACAAACTCTAATATGGTATCGAGTGATTCTGGTGATACGTTTGCCATTATTGAGTTATTTGTAGTTTTTGAATACTTCATTTTTGAAACTAACAAATCATGTGCAAATAGATTTGACTTCATGTTTAACAAGTTGAGGGTTTGTCAAAAATTTCAGGGGTTTACAAAATATTCCAAATAAACCTCAGAATTTGTTAAAAATTTAAGGGTTTTTGGAGAAATTTTTGTGTGCCTTGGTTTTTATGTGGTTTATGTAGATCTTCTTCGTGGTGGTCTTGGTGGAATCAGATTTTTTGTGATGGCTCCCTCTAGTTTTCTATGTGACCCTGCTCACCATAGTCACTCCAACTCGGCACCTCTTTGGTCTGAGATCGATCTGGTCTAGCACAGCCCGTGTTCCATTCCCATGGCTCGACCCACATCAAATTTCTTGGAAACTTGGATTTGAACTCTATTGGATCGGTGTATTTCTCACCTTGCTATTCATTCACAAGCTCGCTCAACTCAGGTTAGGTGTCCCTGCTTGGATCGGAGAAATATGGTCTCGGTGTGACTCAAAATGGACTCTACGTGGCCTGACATCCACTTTACCAGCTCAGCCTTTGGTGGATCTGTGCTCTTGGCTCCTACAGCAGGCTTGTACCCTTTGCCTTTGGGTCATTGACATCTATTTCCCTTTCCTTGTGCATACAACTCGACTCTTGTTCGATGATGCACAACTCTATCCTATGGCAAACTTTTTTTTCTTGTTACGAGAAAATATCCTATTCTCGTGATCTCGTCATTACTCAAACCCTACTCTGTTTGGTAGCAGCTTAGCTTTCTTGCCATCTATGCACAACCCATGCACCTAAGAACCCCTATAACTCATTGGTGGCTCGGCCTTGTCTCCTCATCTAAATGAGCTTTAACCAGATCTGCACACTCCTCCACAGCTTTGAAAAACTCTGCAACGTTTTCCTTCAGTCATGGCGGCACAAAATAGTCTCCAACAACAAAGGATAACACATTTTTTAAGGTTTTGCAACCCTAAATTTTCTCACCTATTTTCTCGGTCAAACACATTCCTTTTTTTTCTTTTCAATCCATTATTTGTTTTTTTTGGTAAAAGGTTGAATGTGGATTGGTTTTCCTTTAGCAAATGTGACGGTGTAATAGGCTTGGTAACGTAGGTGGGGTGCTTGGAGTTGATGTAAAAGTGGGGGACTCAATTTTATTTTTTTTTGGTATAAAAACAAGATCATTAGCATTTTATGGGAGTTATTATGATGATTATGTACCCTTCCATTATTTGCATGTCAAAGATGGAGGGTAAGGCCCGGTTTGGCAGGTGGCCAAACCCCTTTGCATAAACACTTTTTCCTTTATTTTGCATATGGATGCATTTTTTGGCCCAAAAAATCCCTGATGCTCATAATTCCATCATGGTTCTAATGATATACACACAACCCCTTTCCCCTCATTTCTAGCAAATTTTTAATCAGTTTACAAAATTTTAATTAAATAAGCCATTATTTATGGGAAATTGTTTTTGCTATAACTTTTGATTGGTAGCTCAGTTTTTAGCACTGTTTTGGTCAAAAGTGCATGTTTTCTCATGTCTCTACATGATGGATTCATTTATTTTTGTAAATGCACTACTTTATAAAGTGCCACATTTTGGGGGGGTTCTAGCAAAACTCACTAGGGACTTGTAATTTTCGCACTAAGTTATAAAGTGCCATCTGGGATAATTTTGGGGGTTTATCTGCATTATGGAGTTTCAATTTCACCGTTCTATTGTTATGCTTGACTCTGAGAACTTTCTGTCTTGGAAGGCATGCATTATCAATCATTGCATTATGAATGATTTGTTTCCCTACCTCCATGGTCTTGTTCCTGAGCCTGATGAGCCTCTACAGAAGTATGAGTGGTTTAAACACAATGATGAGGTCTATGGCCTTCTCAATATTACTATTTCTAGGGATATATTTCATTTGTTCGAGCACACTGAGTGCCCTTTCACTACCTGGACCATTATCTGACAGTTGTATGATGACCTTGTTTCACCATCTGAGAGCGACGCTTCCTGGACCACTCTAGTGCCTCCATAGATTCTTCCCCTCTCACATCCCTTTCATTGTTGAGTGTTCCTCTGCACCTGTTGCTACTCATGAGTCCCATGTTGACCATTCACCATAGGATCTTTCTATTGAGCACACTCTCCCTATTGTTGCCTCCATAAAGCTCATTATCACCCATGTTCATGCTTCCATTCACTCTCTGCATAGTAATGTTATATTGAAAACCTTCCTCTGAGACAGATGTGACCATTTCCTTTCATGCTCCATTGCATCTTGATTGCTCAGATGATGACATTCCACATACATAGGTTGCTTTACCTTTGAGTGCAACATTGCTTCATCTTGGACTTCCAATAGCTCTTTCACAGTAGTCTTCTCCTCCTACTTCATGTTGTGATGTTTATACATTCTTGTCAGACATTGCTCTCATTGAGCAACCCCATTGGGAATGAGTATCTTCCCGACTTGAGTTGTCTATTTGCAGATTCCACTTGTGTTGCATTACAAGAATATGCTCCGATTAAGCCATCACACATTCTGGAGGACCCATTCATCTCTCTCGTTGGGAGTGCCCACCTTGGGACATTTGTCACTTCCACTATTTCAGAGATGTTTCACGATCCAACTCTTCTTATGGATCCCTTTGTGAGGGTTATTGGGCCCCCACCATCTTCTCTCTCAGACATGTATACTACAGTGGCATTACCATTGTCTTTTGTGCACACGGTTGTCAGACTTATGCCACCTTTCAGTTACAAACTAGATGCAGAGATCAGAGTACTACATGCTTCTTCTTCCTTTGTGGAGTGGGCTGACTTTCAGTGCTCATTTTTTGTCCTTCCCAAGGGCAGGAATGTTGTTTGGTGCGATGGATTCTCTTCAGTCTTTATGCGAAGGACCACATCATCGACACTCTTCTTAGGGGACCTTCTTTTCCTCACTTATTTCTCTCTCTACTCTAGGGGGATGATCATTGTACGTGGGTACCTCATCAGAAGCTAAGTTACTTGGGACCCACTACTTCTTCTTCTTCTCCATTTTTCTTGAGTGAGTTTCATGTCTCTCTTTTGGGGGGAGTTTTTCTCCCATTGGGTTTTCTCCTTTTCTCCACTTTATGAGAGATTTGCATTGTATGTGGGTACCTCATCAGGCCATGTTGTCGGGACCCACTTTCCTTTTCACTTTGCCCACCTAAGTTGTGCTTATGGGGGGTGTTAGTGTAGGATATTTATTTTCCTTGTATTTGTTTATTTACTTGGAGCTTTCCTACACTCATGGGATATGCTTGCTTAGTTGTAGTAGTTGTGTTGAGTTAGCTTACCAATTAGGTTGAGTTAGCTTACCAGTTGTGTTTAGTTGGCTCACTAGTTGTGTGGAGTCAACTCTACTTCTAGTATCAGTTAGTGAGAGTTATTCCCCACTGATCTAGGAGGAGGTTGCACATTCACCACCTATATGTACTTGACTTGCATCATTCTATTACATGGTGAATATGGAGCATGGAGCATTGAGTTGATTTGGAGCCATTCTTTCCTTTGTGAGTTTTGATCATATTGCATCTTATTGTTAGTTATTTTGATTTAAGAGTGATACAAGAGTATGGCTGTTATTTTATGTAGTACATGTTCTTTACTTACATCAAGGCAAGTGGTTTTGAGGGTCACCCACTCATGTTGCCCAGTACCTTAATGACAAAAGGGCTCTTTTTTAACTTTGGAGGAAATTGGCGGTAGTACAAAAGCTCATTGTAGGAAAACACAAAACCAATGTAAAATTCCCTATGAGAATAGGAAAATACTCTTGCCCATTAGTTACAAAATCCAAGATTATGGAGGAGCAAATGGATAGGTATAACTGGATAAATTTGAGCCAAGACCCAAATATGACATCAGGTGGGTTGTGAAATCTGAGCAATTGCCTCATTTCGAGGACTACTGGATGAATTATAGGGATTAAGAGGAGATTAGATTAAGAGACTTCTCTAGGATGACACTCGACAAATAATTGAATTCAAAATTGCAATTTTCCCTCGGGGCTAATAGATGACAAGAAAATAACAAGTCAACACTATATTGACAACTAGATGAATCACAACCAGTTACACCAATAAAATGGGGTGAAGAGGAATTAACAAGCTCATATGATAGAATAGTTGTTGTGATGAGAAGAATGATGTCATGGTTGTAAGGAAAGGGAATGGAATTATCTCTCAAAAATGTAAAAGTGTTAAATGAATTCAAATATTTGAAAATATTGGAGGGATATCTCCCTCCTTTGAAGGAGGGAGTTGATAAGATGGATCCATTGAATGGAAAGGATCCTCAATTTCCCACCAAAAGACCAACTTCAGGGATTATTGATGAGTGGACTACTATCACTAGTAAGACTGGTACTTCCATGTTTGATTTAACACAAAAGGTGAAAGGATGTATCTAAAAGTAATGCAAGATTCCCCCATCACTCAAGAAATTCCCATACATGATAAAGGGGCAAGTGTATCTAAACCTAGGACTCCACCAAGAATAATGCCCCGATCATCTAGTACTAGAAAAAGGATGAGAGGGTTTTTGGAAAACATTGATCTGTAAATCAAAGTGTAAAGTGCCAAGGAAAAAGAAGGACTTGATCTCAAGTATTTTGAAAGAATGGCCAAAAGGAGTAAAGTGGTACTACCCTTGGTAAGAGACATTGGTGTTTCAAGTATGGAAAGTGTTCTTGCCCCAAAGAAACATAAAAGAAAGGAACTAGAAGTAATTGATCCAAACCCATTGATTGAGGCCCATATAAACATTGTTTCAACATTGGCGAAAAATCGGTGGTACCACACTTCCAAGCAAGTATTCCTATTACTTCACCAAAGCACCACAAGAGGTTGCAACTTTAAATTTATTTCCCATAGGAATAGTGACAAGTTTGGTTAGGGAATGAATGATTCATAGTGTCCCCATCTATAATCAGCCAAGTGGAACCGTAACAAATCAAGGACAGAGAATTTGGGTGTTATGTAATATGAAAATAAATATGTGGCCAAGACTAATCAACCACGAGAAAAAATAAAAGAACTAATTGAAGTGGTAGATATAGATGCATTTGAAGAAATCCCTACACTTGAAATTACCGATGTAATAGTTGAAATGCATACAGAAGGGGATAAAAGTATTCCTCAAGAAGAGGTGCAAATGAAATAAACCCCCCATCCATAAAATGTTGAATCAAAGGTTCGACTGAGAGTACAATACCTTCAAGGGAAGAATAATCAATGACTCAAAGGATTGTAAGTGAACCATCTACAGAAGATATTGTCTCTATTAGAGGTCAACCTCGTAAAAGAATCGAAATTGCGAAAGGGTGATGAATTTACCCAAAAGGCAGATCCTACTAAAGAGGTTATGATGGAGACTACATAAGAGGTTACTAAAATAGTTGAGATCAGTGATAAGGAGAATGTACCAATTAATGACAAAGATCATAAATTAGTCATTGGGTCCCAACCCATAGAATAACAAGAGGAAGAACTGGTAAGATATAAGGTCACTAGTGTACAATCCCAAGAAGGTCTTTCCACATAACATAAGCCTCTAAAGGAGGCGGACATTGTAGAGGATAAATAATCACTCAAGGTTGCAAGTCCAAGAAAATATGTTCCAAAAGAAACTACAGAGATGACTTCCACTCCAGTGTAAAACAAAGATAAGGAAGAAACACCAGTTGATGATAAGACTCAAGAAATAGTTAGTCAATCTAAAACTAAAGGGCAAGGAAATAGTAGTTAGAGGTAATGGCGTTAAATGATAAATCCAAAAGGAAAATAGTAGAAGTTAAAAAACCACATGTAGAGATGCTAATATTGCAAGAACCTTAGGATGAATCCAAGCAATTAGTAGTTTTATCTAAAACTCCATAACCCACATCACAAGGAACGAGTGTTAGAAATAGTCTCACAATTGGGTGGTTAGGAGCACTCCTTCCAAGGAAGGAGAAGGAAAAATTCAGGAGGAAACAATGGATATAAGAAATATTGTATTTTCAAAGCCTACAAGAGCTCCTAAGAAGGCCATAATCCTAACTAAAACTCATGTAGATCAATAAGGATTCAAGAATTTGGAAATAGCCACCCCATAGGGTGATAAATTAAAAGGTGAAATTACATTGAGTGACTATATAGTCACACATATTCCACTAGGAAAACATACTGTATATCTTAAAGTAGGATGCTATGGTGGTGTTGGGTGTCTCATTACAAAAAATTGATGAGGACAAGGTAACCAAGAAACAACTAAAGGAAAAAATCAAAACATTTTCCTCATACATACAAATATGAATACAACCTACCGATGAAGGGCGGAGGTTATTATTGCTTTATTACACTTGAGATTATGGAAGAGGCCGACAGGATAGAGCAATGATCGTGTTTTGGATAGGTAGAAGCAGAGTTGATTGAAAAGGGAAATAAAATTATTGAAGAGACAAGTGGAATGTTATGGCTAGTGACAAAATTGTGCAATGAGGCAAATGAGAAAATTAACAAATGTGGAGATGAATTGTATTACTAGGAAGGAATTCTTCCCAAAATGGAGGCACTAACTCAATTAGATTACCATTTAGTATAAGAGGAATAGATTATTCCCCTAAAGAGAGGGGAATACAATATACTTATGAAGGAGCTATCAAGTTAAGAATGAAAACTCTCAACCAAATTGATGAAATAATTCGTTTAGAGAGAGAAAAGATATTAGGATGCATTGATAATCTTGATAATTGGTTAGGGAAGCTTATGACAGAGAATAAATTCACTTATGGAGATTGGGGCATAGAAAATTTGATACAATATTTTGATCAAAATATTAATGGAGAATATGATGTTGTGACTCCAATGTTCAATTATGATATTATTCAGAAGTTTGTTGGTTTGGAGCAACACATAACTAAGTTTTCAAAGAGGATAAGAAAGAGTAAGGTTGCAAAGCCAAAGTTTGAGGAAGTGCTAAGAGAACAAGGATTGATATTCATGTTCTAGTTCATAATTGATGAAGAAGACAATATCCATATATTTCAAAGATTTGATGCATATTTAGGAAAGACATCAAGTACACGAGGATGATGATAAAGAACTTGGAGTTGGTCCTAGTGTGCTTGAACAAGTTTAGGCTTGTCCCCTCAAAACCATATTTTCCTCATTATGTTTGTCTTCATTTTTGAAGTTGTATCCTTTTGGATTTACAAGTTCCAAACATGCATGTCATATGATGTACCGCAATATTATTTCATCATTCTTGATAGAAATTTAGATTTATTTCAAACATGAAACACATTGTAATATTTTTTGAATCCTTTGTACTTATAAGAAAATAAAAATGGGGATTATATAGGGGCCCTAGCCTAGGAAAATATTTACGTACATTTTTTGATATCACGAAAAAAAAGAAAGATATATTATCATTTTGTAACTAAGACATCCTCCTTGAAAGGAGGAATTCAATTCAAAATCCTATTCTTCCTAAAAAAATTCTTCAACCTCTTCAGCTCCTTGAACAAACAAAATGTCTCCTACAAAATCATGAGACATATTTAATGCTATAAGCTCAACAATATTTTCCCTAGGGCCTCCCAAGATGCAAATCGGTTCTAATTTCTTGCCATAAGAATAAATCCATTCCGAAAGACTTAGGACACCCTTGAGATAAGCCTTTTTCCCTATGGCTTTTCGGGTTAAATGTGGCGAGGAGCACTTGTAGGAGATGAAGAGGGAGTTGTGGAAATTCTCGAAGTTGGATGGCCTGGATACTTCAAGATGGATTCACCTCTCCTACAATTTTTCAAAGAAGATGATGGTACTCCAAACTCCTTTGCAGATAAAGGCTACAATGGGTTATTCTCCAAAAGAGAAAGACATTGCTCAAGCTCGACCATTCTATGGGAAAGTGAAGATATGTTATCCACAAATGCCTCCTCATGAAAGACATATGCATCTGCATGAATTTATTTCTCAGATAATTCCTCATTGAAAAAGAGAGGAGATGCATTGATGGTGGTATTAACTATGGCAGGCCTACATTAGAGCCAAAAAAAATTAAGTTGTTCGGGAGTTTTCTGATCCTCCCATCAAAACAAATGAAAATACATGACTTGAAAGGCGAAAAAATTGGGTTTATCTTAATCAACCTCTGAATCAATGCCACCCTGATAGTACGAGATGTTAAGGGCCCATCACATTCTTCCTAGTCCACAATATCAAAAATCATTCTCACAAATGCTTCATCAGGACCAGATAAGTCAAAAATTGAATGTAAAGTTTTAGAGGAAAGCTCTTTCAGATTAGCTGCCAACTCTACCTCTCCCATTTTATAAGTAACTTGTACTAATCCCTTCACACAAAAGCTTGAAGAAATGATTGAGCTTATGAAGAAAATGGTGAGAATTTATAGAATAAAAGGTGTTTAGGAGTAGCCACGACAGAAATCATATCCGAATTAAATGCTAGATTACTTTTGATACTCACACGAGGTGATAAAGGTGAAATGTATTGGTGTTAATAAAAAGGGGTCATTTTTCTTGACATACCAAATCACACATAAGGATATTCATTATGAAAAGAAGTAACAATGATTGTGTGCATCTCAAAATGGATTCCCAAAAGGAGAAAATAGTTAGTGTCAAATCAAGCTACATTGGAAAATCAAAATAATCATCAAAATCTTCTCAACTTGCTCAAAATGGAAAGAATCAAATTGATGTATAAAATAATGTTAGAAAATGGAGAATGATGACATGGTTCCCTATTCATCATAATTTAACAAAGGAGTACAACTCACACTTGACAAAGTGCTTACTAAAATCTTCTCCACAAGGCAAGATAGGAAGTAAGTAACCCAAGGCAATAACCATAAATCAAATGTTGTTACCCGAAGGAAGGATATTCCTTACAGAGATACACTATTTATGAAAATGGGGGGAAAATAAAACCATGAAATAAATTAAAAACAAATTATATATATATATATATATATAAGGGCATGTCCTCGTAAAAGGGGGTTTTTTAAGCTTTTCCGAGAAAGGAAAGGTTGAAATATCTTGTTGCGACACTGCACAATTTTCTTGAAGAAATACATTATAAGTTTTTACTCTTTCAATTTTGATGTTAATATGGTTACAATGTATAGCCATTAACATGCATTGAGATAATTGGTTTTCATGTTCCCTTGTCAAGAATTTGGTAGATATAAATGAAATATGTTTGATTATGATCTTGGCTTACATGTTCTGGTTTCTCTGTGTGGAACATCTGGTTAATGAGTTACATTTTCTATTGCAATTTTGTATCTCTTGCTTCTCTGAATTACACTATATATGTCCTTAGTGATTAAGCTATGGTTATTTGTTCAATATTGGTTTGTGAGTACTTACTTTGCAATATTGGATGGAATTATAAAACCCTTACTGAAATCATTTTTTTGATAGATTTTTTTAAGATTTTGAGTGAATCTTAAGTGTATGAGATTAGAAGCAACAAATACTTCATTTAAAAATTTGCATGAGTCTTTTTTCTAAGTATTTTAAAGGTTGTGTGGAACCTTGCACTAATTGAGCATCAATGATTGCAAATATTCCTTTAACTTGAGACTATGATTAATTGATGAAGTTTTCTTCCTTGTCCAAAATGTTATGTTGTATGAGTGAGTACAGAAAAGCGGTGTAATTAGGAGATTCATTGTCATACAATCCCCCACCTCTAAAAATACAAACACACGTCTAGTTTTATCGAACAATATAGGTCCTTAGTTGGTCATTTTGTTGTTTTTCTTACAAATATTAGTAAAAGGAACCTTTAATTCCAAGTTCTTTGATTTAAAAATACAACAACAATGCACTTATCGACTAGAGTAACATGAGTCCAGTTGGATTGACATATGCACCATTTAGTGTGACAACTTGTGAGAGTTAAATGTTGCATTCATTGGCCATGATCATCTAGGACTAACCTACGTACTTTGAGGGAATTAAGAAACCAAGACTCCATTCACCCCTCTGCATTTTCAGGTTACATAGCGGGTCCTCTCACCTTGGTCATAGGCAGGACCAAAAGTAGCAAGGTTGGCCATTCCTTTTGTACATGTCACCCAATCCCTCCAAACTCTGGGTCTCAATAAGTTTTCCAAACATTTTCCCTGCTACAAACAACATAAATTTCCAAGTCTGTCATTCTTAAAGCACCCTAGACTACCCGTTGATGCTACCCGCCCCTAAGGAGGTGTAAGATTAGGCACCAACAATCCTCATATGTGACTATTTAGTACAGTGTGAAAATTACTCCTAAGTGATATGAAGATCCTTGGGCAATGTAAATAAAGTAGTTGATTTTAACTCTCTCCATTTTATTTCTCCAATGTCAAAAGGGTAGTCCAAATTAAACCTGCCATAGTGTGTGTGAAGTAGGAATTTATAGGTGAGTGCTTGGAAGTTGAACCAAGAATCATTTTTAAGTGCTCTTCTCATAATTTATCATGAAACTAATTTTTTTCTAGTAAACGGCTACAAATACATGACAAGCTTCAAGATGTTCTTCTTAATTCCAGATCCATATAATCTGAAATGTGATTGTCTCTTCATGCTTTAACCATTAGTCAAGTGATTACATTTATGAATGAAGTTTTATTATACATGGAGTCTCCTTCTTGTGAAAAATTGTATGTCTATTTAAGTGACAGGTTGTAATCTAGGAAAAATACACTACTAACAAGGAAGTAAAATACCAATAATCATACCTCCTCCTTTGTGTTTCCATGCATAAACCTCAAGATGGGCTAGGGAACTTGGATTGAGCCCTAATTGTGTGATATGTAGGTGCTTTTCTTCAAGACAGAGCAATACCTTCCTGTAACAATGATCCTCTTACTTTGCACTAGATGGGAAAAAGGATTATGAGGCTATTTGGGCATTAGGATGAGGCAAAAGGATGTTCTTTTCTCAAAGGATGCAAGAACTTAGATATGGCATTCAAGCTTATTCTCCGTGTCTTTAGAGGGGAGGGGTAAGGTTGTATTTATAGCCTAGGGGAGTGATTAACTTAGATTAATTTAAGTAATCATGGTTTGAAAATGTGGGCAAGATTAAGTGAGTGGTTTGAAAATGTGGGCAAGATTAGATGAGTGGGGGCCACGAAGAATGGGTGAAGATTTGAATTATATTTTTAATTCATAAGTGGAGGATTTTAGGTGAGTGGGGACCATGAAGGGTGGGTGAGGATTTGAATTTGAATTTTTAATTCAATAGTAGAAAAACATGGAGAATAATGACATGTGGTGAGGATTGAGTTATTTTTTGGATTTTGAAATGGATAATTAATCAAATTATATTTGATTAATTCAAAGTGTATTTTTGTGGGAAATGAGGAAGGGGAATTAATTGATTTAGAACAAATGTGAAATTAGGGTGTCTACATTTGCCCCTCTTTGGAATGGTACTATGAAAGTAGTGTCCTTTCAAAGAAAGTAGACGGGATAGGGGAAGAATTCAATCTACTTTTCTTAAGAAAAAGATAGAGCGAATGTTTGTTGGGGAGAATAGAAAGTGGTGAGTGATGGATGTCATAGTATCCTTCAAGACAGAAATGTCATGAGAAGATGTGATTGTGGATAGATGTGATGATGCCCCCTCGAGAGGACTGGTGAGAATGGAATATACGAAAGAACTCTCGAAAAGAAGAGAAATGAATTATGTGAAGAAGAGGATGATAATGGAGTGGAAGAGACTAGAATAACTGCATGACACAAATGGAGAAAGGATTCAATTGGCCTTGAATGCTAGGTGTGAGGGTGTGTGGGAAATAGAAAAGGGAATGAATAGGATTGGGGGTTGATTATGAGAAGAGTAAGGGAGATAGGGAGGGGGAAAAAGAATGAAAGAGGTATAAATAAGAGAGAGGGATGATAGGGGATGAAGGGAATGATGAAGGAAAAATAAGGAAATGACATCGATTGGAAAATATGCAAAGATGAATTAAATAAGGATACTAGGATGACGAGAAAATATAAAAAGGATGTATGATGAAGACAATAAAGATATTAAAGAGGGCGAAGAGAAGATGGAGAGATGGGTAAGAAGTGACAAGAAAGGGTGGGATTGAGGGAAAATAATAGGAGAGAAAAGAGAATGGGGAATAGAAGAGGCAATGCCAATGAGGGGATGTTAGGGAAATCCCCCTTACAATGAGTGGTGGGGAAGGGTGAGAGAAAAAATGAAGAAAAGGAGAAAGCTAATGAGGATTGGAAAGGGTAACACCAAAAAGAGACATTAGGGAAAGCCCTTTACAATGAGTGGTGGGCTTAGAGGAGGGAAGGAATGAAGGAAACTCTAGAAGGTCAAGGGAGTGAATGAGGTCATGTGGAATGAGGATTGATGACTTTTAGGGAAAGTCCAGTTACAATTATTAGTGTGAGAATAGGAGATGATGATGAAAGAATGATAGAGGAATGTTAACAATAATGGTGAATGCGTGTGTGGGTAGAAATGTGGGGGAAATTTGAGAAGATGAAGTGGAAAGAGTAAAGAAAATGGGAGGGATGAGTTGGGACTAGGTGAAAGTGAGGAGAGGATGCGGGTGATGAGGATGAACGAGGTGAGGATGAAGAACCAAGACATGAAAAGAATGGGAAGAAATGCGGTATGAAGGATGATGGATCAAGAAGGGGAAAATGGGGAAAAGAATGTGATTGTAGGTGGAAGAGATTAGATGTATGTTGTAAGAGGATATGTGGAGAAAGGATAATAGTAGGAGGAAAAAGTGGGTAGTAGGAGATACCAGGTGGAAGAAGTGATCAACAAAGTGAATGAAGAATGAGGTGGGGAGAAGTTCACAATGACAAGTTAAGTGTAGGGAGGACCTTGACATAATATTGTCATGTGATAGAAGTGGTTAAGTAAGATTGCCAAGTGAGTGAAATTGGAGATGACAAGTGGTCAAGTGAGAAGTGGTGTTTGTGAGAATGGAAAAGGAGGTGAAAGGATGTGATAATGGGGAATGCTAAGAAAAAGTGAAGGGTGAAGGGTGTGTAGTGATGGGGAAAGGAAAGGAGATAGATCATCCTTAAGAGGGACTCTTAAGTGAGATCGCCATGCCGGGTGAGTGGTTAAGTAAGATTGCCAAGTAGAGGAGGGTGATAGTGGTGGTAAAAAGATGTGATGATGGGGAATGAAGAGGAAAGATGGATGGTGAGATTGTAGAGTGATGGGCGAGTGTAAGATGACATGTCATGCTTAAGAGAATCTCTTAAGTAAGATCATCATGCTACCAGAGAGGTTTTATAGATCACCTAACCGATAGGGATGATATGTAAGGAGAAAGACAAGATGATATTGGGGATAGGGGTGGAATGGTAGGTTGAAGAAGATGATCACGATGAGGCGGGAGAAATAAGATGGGAGAAATATGATGGGATGGGGGAAGGCCATAGGGTAGATCAACCTTAAGTGGAAGTCTTAAGTAAGATTGCCATGTGGCCGAATGGTTAAGTAAGATCACCAAGCTGAAGAAGAAGAAGGATGATGATAGAGTTGGTGGGAATAGGGTATGACAAAATGGACTGAAGGGGAACCCTCAAGTGAATTTTCCATACTACGAGAGCGTGTAAGTAGGATGACTAGGCATAAGATGATTTGGGGAAGGATGAGAAAAGAGTGAGTGAGGTATGCCTGAGTGGTATATGATATGAGATGAGGTGATAACAAAAAGAAAGGAAAAAAGGAGGGTAACATGAATGGATGAAGGAATATATGTAGTGGAGGGAGAGAGTGTGAGGGGAATCCTTAATTGGGATGCCCATGTGGTGAGAGTAATGATGCGAGAATGAGAAGCAAAAGAGGTGGAATGGGAAGATGTGTTTGGTGGTGATTGTTGTTTGATGAGAGGGAGGTGGTGAAGAAGCTTCTAAGCAGGGAAGATCTTAGGGAGAGAGTAAACCTCCACCGAGGATCCCACATAGAAGGGTTATTAAGTAAGATTGTCAAGCGGGAAGCAGAAGGGGAAAGGAAAGAATACAAATGGGTGAGAGGGGACGAGAATGGTGAGAAAGGTAATATGGGGATAAGTGGCAGGAGGAGTAAAAATGAGGAGTGAGGATGAATGGATCAAATATATGGTGATCATGGTGGGGGAGGAGTTGCTTTGGATAGTGAATGCTACTTGAGAAAGATCAGTCAAGTAGGATTCGCAAATTGCAATGGTGATCAAGTAGGATTCCCAAAATGGGGAATGTATTAGTATGGGTGAATGGATGGGTGCAAAGTAAGATGTTGATCATGCAGGAAGATACTCACGTGACGAAAAACATCTTAATTTTAATATAGCACATAACAGATGCATCGTGATATAAAAGATCGGGATGACTAGACTATAATATGAATGATAGCATAGGCAGGGCCATAAAAAGGTTTGATGCCCCAATCGATATACAAATGGAAGAGAGCATAGACATAAGGCCAATCAAGAAAGTATGATGCCCCAAAGTATGACATGAAATTAGATAACATAAGAATATTAGAGAGAACACTAGGATACATAAAATCAAGATGCCTCTAATATATCAAGATACAAGAAAGTAATTAATAATTTATAACTAATAATGCAACACAAGAACCAATAAACATGTCTCTAACGTGTTCCACAGTGAGGATTGATCGGATGTACCCCCAAGCAGGGGTACGAGGACATAGTAAAGTATTGGGTCATTGTCCTCAAACAAGGAAATAATGAGATTCGTATTTTTCCCAAGCGAGGATTCATGCGAGAATTTGTTTTGAATTTTTTTGTAGTCATAAAGTGATTGGATCATCTCACTTGTTGGGGATAATAGTTCAAAGGTTGAATTGTGTTGGTATTTTTAGAGTTTTGCGATTTTACAACATTTTTGTTTTTGTTTATGATATATATATATATATATATATATATATTTATTCATTTTTTTGATTTTGATAATTGTTTCTATTTTATTTTATTTTATTTTTTTAACGATTTTCAAATGTGATCGGATTTTTGACGGTTTTTAAATATTTTTAGATTTTTGACGAAAGTGGGTAAAGAAGTTTAGAGCTTTGTTATGAAAGAGAGAATGTATTTGAGGGAATATATTACCATCGGTAAGCTTAGGTATGACCATAGGTGAAAGTGATTAAAATGGGAGATATTATAAGAAATATGGTACTCACAAACTTAATAGGATCTATATTAGCACCTTTCTCATGATGATAAATATGAAGATGTGATTTTGATAAAGAACATATCTACTAATGGAAATGAATAAATTTAAATTATTCGAGATAAGCAAGACAAAAAGGAACAATGTACACGTTGTTTCCCGAATATAGAGTGCTTTCAAGAATAGAATTTCTTTAAATGGAATGCATTCATAGGTTTTCAAGGACTTGGCCTATGTCAATGGCCAATTTATAAGCTCCAAACCCAAAATTATCTATGATTTTGTTGGGCTCAAATTTGTCTTGTTTGTCTCGTTCTTTGGGTGTGTTCTTTCGATTTTCTTTGAGAATGAAATCATTGACCTTAAATTTTCTAGGTTTGAATTTTTTATGGTAGTTATGTCATAGCTGATTTTGATATACTTGAAGATGATCTAGGGCATTAAGTCATTTTTCATCAAGAAGCTCAAGTTCATTAAGGTGTGAGTGTCGATAATAATCTTTATTGATTACATCTTTGAAGGATATTATGAAGGATGGAAATTCAACCTTGACATGTAAAATAGCTTCCCAACCATAAACAAAGGAGAAGGGAGTGGCTCCAGTAGGTGTGTGATAAGATGTGCGGTAAGCCCAAAGAGTGGGATAGATTTGGTTAAGCCAATAGCTTCCATGTGTGTTGACAATGATGGTTTGTGTTATTTGGTTTGTTGCTTCTATTTGTCCATTAATTGATTGATTTTGAGGATAGATTCACGATTAAAGATGGAAAATGTTGTGTAAAGATATTCTTAGGTATAATTACCTCGTAGAATGTATGCACGTAGAAGTCTTGATAGGTGAGAATAATTAGTGATGAGATTCCTGCAAGATCGATCGTTGAAAGCATGATGGACACGATAGGTTGCATTGTCGCAAGTGTCCAAACTCGATGTGGTTGTGTTTCGACAACAAGGCTAGAGATGTTAGGCATAAGAGCCAATATTGGAATAATAGAATCAAACTTAATGGTACTTGTTGATGGAACCTCTTTTGTAGTGTCTACAGTAATATCAAGGTTTGAAAGGGAGTCTTGAAATGAGATCAAGGTCTCGTTAGATGTTGGAAGAATGTTGTCACCCAAAACAGGTTCAATATATGTTTGGGCTAAAAGAAAGTCTTGAAATAAGTTCAAGTGCTCAGTAGATGTTGGAAGAATGTTGTTGTCCAAAACAAGTTCAATGTATGTTTGGGTTGAAAGAGAGTCTCGAAATAAGTTCAAGTGCTTAGTAGATGTTGGAAGAATGTTGTTTTCCAAAATAGGTTCAATGTATGTTTGAACTAATGGAAGGAAATTTGAAGAAGATATGGATTGGTTTGGAATTAGAGAGTCTTGATTGTTTGTCATCATGATCTCATGGAATTTTAGTATATATAGGAGTTTCGAAAGTAGTCAGCTCTTCATGGAAAGTTGTGGTATTGGATGTGTCGTTGGTTGCAAGAGTGTTGTCATCAAGTTCTACAGAGATGACGTCATTAATTAAGTCTTGGACATAATTCTTAAATCGCACACATTTATCTGTGTGATGACCATCAATGCGATGAAATTCACAATATGTGTTAGGTTTGTACCAACATGGCTTAGCTTCCCCTTTGAAAAGGGTTTTGTAATTGGATATCTTATCAGTTTAGCCTCTTTTAGTTGATGAAAACACTAGAGAGAATTTCTCCAAGGGGGTAAACTAACATTTGGACTTTATGCGGTTACGTGTCTTCATTAGGTTGTATGATTGGCTTTTTGGGTGATCGTTCACTGATTTGGGTAGCCATATGAGAGAGTTGTGTTGTCATCTTATTAATTTTTTCTAATAGCTCATTGCATGATGTTTTTTGTGAATTCATCATGTTTGAAAGAGAGGGAGAACGAAGAAAGGTGCAATGAAGAACTCAACCTATTGATTGTGATCTTTGTTTTGGCTCAATCGAGTTTTAACAAGTAAGGCTATAAGGAGCAAGCTTAAACAAGCTACTCGGGATAAATATGTGATAACTTAAATAAGCTATAATGAAAATGGTTGAGATTTGGCTTAAACAAGCTTTGGATTGTTGAAACAAGGACTTGAGTAACCCAAACATGTTAATCATTGGATATGGTTGTGATATAACTCAAAATGAGTTATGAAATATGGATTTGTGTTGGTCATGAAAGGATTTGTGTTGGCTATTTGGATAAACGCAATGGTGGACAAAATAATGAGTGAACTCAAACAAGTCACCCAATATTAGTTTGATATAGCTGGAAACAAGCTATGAATGATGTTTTGACAATTGATGATATGGGGAGTGAATGCTAGTCACTCAATATCAGTTGGATATAGCCGAAGACAAGCTATGATAAGATGTATTGTTGGATGAAGCAAGCTAATGAAATTGGTGCGATGTTTTGTTTGCGTTGTTGGATTGTTTGGATGTTTTCGCTTGGTATTGAATTGGTCGAGAACTGATTTTTTTGTGGAACACAACTAGGGTTTGAACTTTTACAATGAACACATTGATATCAACCAAGTTTTATGATAAAACAATGCTAAACTATTTTGTTTTCAAACAACAAGCAATCATGTGGATCCAATTGTTTTGGCTTATGAGGTAAATTCTTTAGGAATGATCATTGTTTCATGCAATCATACAAGTATGTTGTGGAATGATGGATGCAGGCTCTTATTACTCCAAAAAAAGATGCATCCTTCGATATACCCTAGTCCTGATATACCTAATTTTGTATGGGGAAAAATTGGTACGGGAGCCCTTAGAGCACTGGAGGAGACTCACCAATTCTTACTTGCTTGTTTCGAGTGAATCACCACCATGTCCATAACAAGTTTTGTGAAAAGGTGGAAGGTGATGGGGGATGAATGTGTATGGTGTCCTTATAACTCCCAAAGATTTACAAGGACAATGCCCAAGCTTCATTGTTATAGCTATTTAGGCATGACTCACATGCGCTGCACGACAACATTACCTGTAAGTGAAGAGTAGGGGTGAGGTAAATACCGAATCGCTGTGATGAGACTAGGTCTCAAAGTGTAATGCAGATGTAAATGTTGTTGGTGCGTGGTAGTCAAGTCCACATCACCGGTGTAGCTTTGGTGGTGATGAAATCCACCTTGTCTATGTGTAAAAACAAAATGATAAAGTGATTAAATGCGCAGGGTTCTTTCTAACTTGAAATAAATCACTAGCAGAAAATAATTACGTACCTGAGTGTACTTTTTTTTGTTTCATCAATTTTCTTTGAATGGTGGTATTTTATGGAATTTTTGTTGTTTTTTTTTTTTTGACAATATTCCAGCCACGTGGTCCTATAGAAAACAAATTAGTAGTTATCTTGCAAATGAAATGTTAGAAAAGTGATCGTGGTTGTTTTTTATTTTCCAGATCGCTCGAAGGCGCAGAAAAAAGAGCATACACAACCAATGACCAAACAAATATTAATAATATGACAAAGGAAAATAATGATTGAAATGACAGTTGGAAAACAAAGCTAGAGGATCCTGTAATGTTAGAACAAGAAACTAAAAAAATTGTGACCGTTTCTGATTTTCCAGATCGCTCGAAGGCGCAAGAAAAGAGCATACGTGGATACAATTGGAATAGATTTTGTTTTTTTTTTTAAAATTTTAAACATTAATAATTATTGCAATTAATCATGATTGTGAAATAGCGATAATGATTATTTTCACAAAAAAGAAAAATGACGAAAGAAGAGTGTGAAAACGTTACCTAGAAGTGTTGTCGTGGAAAATTGAAATGTAAGGCAAAAAATAAAAATAAAAATAAAAAAATTATTTTACGGAGCCTGGTGGCCTCACGTTTCTGATTTCCAAGATCAATTTTGAAGTGCAGGAAAGAGCATACGCGTGAGGTTGTTACGTTAAATAAAATAAAATTAAAATTTAAAAAAACTATAATTTTGTTGTTTTTTGTTAAAAAGATAGGTGTTAGAAGAAATGAAACCAAAATTTTTCTGTAAGTCTAAATCAAAAAATTATTTTTCCATTGCATAGATCTTTTTGATACCTTTCCGTTAAAAAAATGAAGTCATTCCGAGTTCGGGAGCAAAATTTATGGCTTCCGGAAGATGGGCTACGGTAGCACTCTGAATGAAAATTTTAAACGTGAGAAAAATGTCCCTGAGCTATTTTTTTTTTTCTGACTTCTGTACTTCACCTGAGAAGCTAAAATTTTGACAACAAGGTTAAAAAGAACAATAAACAGAAATAAAGAGTTAGATCACAAAATGATTGACTAAAATAAAAGAAAAAAAATAATGATTAACTTCCTACAAAGCAGTTATTTTAGCAAAAGTAAATAAATAAATGCATTTTTGGATTGGTTGTCCCATGACAATAAGATGATAAACTAATGACTAGTTCATGTGTTTCTATAGATTACGAGTGAATAGTAAAAATCAGAAATGGAAACTAAACACCAAGCACCGAGGAGATCAAAACATGATGAGCGTTATAGTTTCATTATTGTTATAACTGCGAGATACACCACAAGACACCACACAACAAAAACACTACCCAAAGCGTGAAGGTTAACTAAAGAAATCCATAAGGAACAAGAAAGGAAATAATAACAAACAATAATAAACAAAGAACAGATAAAACCACTAATTGAGAAATTAATGGTAACAGATCGAAAGCCACCGGGCGTGCCAGAATGTAAGCTAGGAAAAATACACTACTAACAAGGAAGTAAAATATCAATAATCATACCTCCTCCTCTGCGTTTCCATGCAAACCTCGGGAATGGGCTAGGAAAATTGAATTGAGCCCTAATTGTGTGATATGTAGGTGCTTTTCTTCAAGACGAGCAAGACCTTCCTGCAATAACGATCCTCTTACTTTGCACTAGATGGGAAAAAGGATTATGAGGCTATTTGGGCATTAGGATGAGGCAAAAGGATGTTCTTTTCTCAAAGGATGCAAGAACTTAGATATGGCATTCAAGCTTATTCTCCGTGTCTTTAGAGGGGAGGGGTAAGGTTGTATTTATAGCCTAGGGGAGTGATTAACTTAGATTAATTTAAGTAATCATGGTTTGAAAATGTGGGCAAGATTAAGTGAGTGGTTTGAAAATGTGGGCAAGATTAGGTGAGTGGTTTGAAAATGTGGGCAAGATTAGATGAGTGGGGCCATGAAGAATGGGTGAGGATTTGAATTATATTTTTAATTCATAAGTGGAGGATTTTATGTGAGTGGGGACCACGAAGGGTGGGTGAGGATTTAAATTTCAATTTTTAATTCAATAGTAGAAAAACATGGAGAATAATGACATGTGGTGAGGATTGAGTTATTTTTTAGATTTTGAAATGGATAATTAATCAAATTATATTTGATTAATTCAAAGTTTATTTTTGTGGGAAATGAGGAAGGGAATTAATCGATTTAGAACAAATGTGAAATTAGGGTGTCTGTGAACAAACATAATAGTGAGTTGAATATTGTCTGATCTTGAAGTATCCTCAAGGATAAATGCAAGGAAGGGGTTGGAGACTATAATTGAAACATATTTTGGAGTGATACAAAGATTCAATCCTAGGAGTGCATGTTTTTCTTGTCAAAACCTATGAGCAAGTAATCGTACAAGGCTTTTTGGATATAAATTGTAGAGTAATTCTAAGATACTCCTTTCTCTCTTTGAAGGATGATCTATTTAACTATGAAAGTCATAGTGCACTTTGAAAACCGAGGTATAAATCATGAAAAAATTATAACCTTAAATGAAAAATGGACCTGAGATTTTTGGGTGTACCTTCCATGAATTTTTTGACTTACTTTTACCAACAGGCATTGAGAAAACAAAGTGTGATAATATTGTAAGAAACGTTCCAGGCTTTGTACCTCGAAACTCTAATCGAGAAGTGTCTTAGTCTAATGTGGCGATTAAAGAATGTACTTAAGAGATATGTAATGCCATTGTTATCCTTAATGGGTATTTTTAAAGTTGTCTCTAGTTGAGAAAAAGTGCAAAGTGTGGTTGAGAATTTTAAGATCATCTCGGACTATTGGAACCTCGTACATGCCCTTATATCGATGTTGTGAGTATAAGAAGAACACTCAAGAAAAATGAGAATGCAAAAGGTTTCTACTAGGTTGGTAGAACATATTAGAATGAATGATTTTGAAAAAATAAAATCAACAAGCGATGAGTTATAAAAAATATGCTCTTGGGACTGCTCAATTGTTGACCCTATCTCTAGGGTTTCGTGGAGAAGAAAAAAACCGTCATCTCGAGCCTCAACCGATAGAACATCCTTAAAAATTGTAGTAATGTCTGTGTGGTATATTTTGGAAGTGATGCAAAATAATTCAATTAGATTTACTTTGTGGCTAAGGAAAATTTAGTGACAGCTATTTGATACAATCGTGGATAACTAGAAAAAAGAGACATTATAGTGAAACCTAGTTTTCATCAAATTTCCATCTTTGAGACTCTTTACCAAGGGATTTAAGAACATTGGGTGATGGATATTCATAGTAGGCACATCTATTTGATCATTTGAATCCCTATTTTCAAGTTTGGGAGATGACTTGAGTTTTGGAAACCTCAAACACATTGGAAGTTAACAATGAGTCCTTGAATTTGTGAAGCTATTGACTCTAAGATTGTATTTGGTCTTATTTGGGATATGTAGAGTCATAGAGTAAAAATAGTTTGAATTGGATGGATCTTAGGAGAAGCACAAAGAATATGATAGTTATAATGATTAGGAAAATGTCAGAATGTGAACAATCTCTACAAAATGTTGTAAGTTCAAAATTTGTGATAGTGAAGAATATAGTAGTTGAAGAGTCTAGACTTAGATAGCTCGAGTAAGGTGAATGTGATCAGTTGTTGTAGATAGAAATTGTGTGAATGTATATATAATTTTTTATGTTCTTAATATAAAAACACATAGACTAAATATTTGTGGTGGAGCCATGAAAACAAAAATAAAACATACAATGCGTTAGAAATAGAAGTTGAAAAGAAGAATGCCTGAGTTTTTGTTTTTGATCTCTTAAGACACAAGAGAGAAGGTGTGGAGAATTGAAGTATGAAAATATATAATGTGAAAAGACTTAAGCTTGAGTGTTGAATACAAAATATACAAAAATGAAAATATTGTAAGGATGATGTAGGGCGTGAATAGTCACACAGGGTAGTGAAAAGTCATGCGAGAGAAGTGAAAAGTTATGAAGGAAGGTGACCACATCAAGGAGCTTGAAGAAACTGAGTGTAGGTTCTAAAGAAGAAATATGAAATGAAATTATTAGAATACATAAAATGGATGTAAGAAGAGTATTGCAAATCATAAGTAGATGATTCCTTGGAATGAACATGAGATAGTGAAAAGTGAAAGGTATTGATAACTTAAGATCAGTGTAGATAAGTTTTGTTGATGCTAATGGAAAGTAAATGGATGTTCTTTGAAGCCTTGTAAGATTTGCTATTGTGCGTTGAGAATAGAAATACATATGAGAGAGAGAGCTACAAATGCATGATGAAAATAGGTAGTGAGTTGAATGCAACAGGATTGAATGATTCCATGAACCTTGTATGATAAAATGAGTATATTGATTTGATAAGCAGGAGAGAGATTAGTTGAGAAGAAATGTTTGAGTAACAAAGTGTGAAAATATATTGTCATTATAAGTTGTTTAAGACAACATTTTTGTGTGACAAAATATTGTTGTAAAAGTCTAAGTTACAACTTAGAATATAGGGGTTGAAGCTCCTTGTAGGTAGTAGCTTACAGAAGATCAGTGCAGCTTGTTAAATTATAGGGGGTTGAAGCCTCCTTGTGAGTTGAAGCTCACTAAAGGTTAGTTGTTGCTGAACTAGATTTTGGAGTTGTAACTCCAAGTTGAGTTGAAGCTCAACCATGAAATCAATGTAACAGACATAGGAAAATTTGGTCCTAAGAAGAGTTCTTGGTTTTAGTGGGTTTTTTCCCAGTTGGGTTTCCCACATTAAATTATGTGTCTCTGTGTGTTATCTCCTGTTATTTTCTTGTGTATGATTTCATGTGTTCATCATAGAAATATTAAGGAAATGGAAATGGTTGTAAAAGATGATTAGACACTGATTCACCCCCTCTCAGTGTCCTAGTTTCCAACACCATGAGGTAATATCCCTTCTCCATATGTCATTTTACATGTTTTTGAATTGAATGTTGCTTGAAAATGGATTGAATAGTTTATTTTAATAGGATTTGGAATGATTCACTTTGAAATCATGCTCAAAAATGAGTTTAATTTATTGGAATCAATATGACATAAAAATAGATGCCTTCCGAATATGAAAAGTATTTTTGGTTTGGTTTTGCTAACCAAATGCATGATTCGCTCATTCTACATAAATCCTCAACCTAATATGTTTAATGATCATTTATAGTGTTATCTAAATGGATATGAGTGTGGTTTTTAATTCTAAAACGTTTAGAACCCTAGTTTGGGTAGAATTTACTAGCTTTCCCATGTTGTGTTAGCACTTTCTAGACCAAATATGAACCAATATTGTCCATGTAATATGTAAGAATCTTGCTAATTTTTACTCTACTCAACCACATAAGTATGTCTATTTGGAAGTTGATCTTTCTCGGGACCTTTAGGAGACTAGTGACATTTTGGTTGGTGACTCTCATTATGTTCAAAGGGTACTCTATATTAAGTTTCCAAAAAAAAAAAGTTTCAAATGAAAATCATATGAGAAAAATATTAGGTGCTATCTACTTTTAGCCACATGATATATTTGTTTCAAATTCTAATACCAAGATTCCTCAAACAAATAGGGAAAATGGTTGGACCACGATGGGCTGTAATAAAACCACAAAAAATCCATTAGCACCAACCCCTCTATGGGTGTTTATAAATTTTAAAAAATTCCTATTAGTTTAAACCCCACTTTGCAAATTATTGTTAATCCCTTGGAATTTATTCATCTTATACAAACAAGGTTATTGCCTCAACTTCCAACGATGTTGCTAAACCTCAAGGTAATATCCCACCCTTGGTCATGAGTGTTCTCAATATTCATCATACTAAATTTTAGGATATTTCTTATAATTTGCATTTGAATGTTCGCGTAGTTTTTCCTTATAAGGTAAGGACTTGGCAACCTTGAGCCCTAATCATCAACTTGAGAAAGGAAATATTCTTCTCGAGTCTATGTGTCAATCTAAACTTAATGATTTTTTATTTTCTAACCAATAGAAGTTTTTGCTAAATGCTTATGTATCCCTTGGGTAGATACATGATGATGGAGGTCAAAAGGGGGATAAGTGGCCACTTTGTTTTTGGAAAAATAGTTATATGTGAATTTGGAGAGACTTTCAGGGGCATCTAGTCAAATAATTTTTAATATTATAAGAATATATATTATAAAAATTCAAATCTCATTTCTAAATATGTAATTTTTTTCAATACCTAGATAAGATAAGTATGTCAAATTTACATATTTTTGATAGTGACATAGTAAGTTTTGTGAAAACATAACAAAAGTGCATGTGTACGAACACACCTTTTTGAAGCAAATGAATGATTTTTTAAATGAAATTTCATACATGGGTTTTAAAAATGTTGGAAATTGTTGAGATCATTTTTTCATTTTTTTTAAATTAATATAATAATTTAAAATAATTTTACAACTCAAGAAAGGTGTAAAATTTAAAATAGAAGTGTATAGACATAGCTTTTTGAGCTTAACTTCATAGGTTTGAAATTTTATTTTTTTGAATTGTAGCCAACGATGTGTAGATTTTTATGATGTAAATTTTATAATGTGTTCATTAATTCAAAAAAATATTAAACTATTAGTAATGATACATGAATGAATCATAATGAGTTACATTATGTAATACTTAAAATTACTAATCTAATATGTAAAAATGTTATATTTTCAAAAACTAGATTCTCCCCTCTACAAACCCATATAATTTGTTTTTTAAATACATAAAGTTGTGAACATTTTATGCCTACGAAGGGGAAAAATATTCTAAACTATCCAAATGCCATATTAGATGGTCTTGTGCAACAGTAAAGCTCGTGTTTAGATCCCCAATCCAAAACCCAAGGCTATTTGGGAGGATAAAAAGTAAAAAAAAATTGAAAAAATTAAAGGGAACATGTGATTTAAAAGGGAGCATGTCCTTCAAAAAGGGTGCACATCCTTTAAAAAGGGAACATGCACTTTGCAAAGGGCGTACACCCTTTGTAAGAAATTAAATAATAATTAAATTTTTTTATAAAGGGTGCACACCCTTTTAAATTTAAAGAGCATATGCCCTTTTGATTTGGATATTCTGAACCTATATTAATGATTTTTTACAAAGGTCGCACCCTTTTTAAAGGGTACACACCCTTTGTGAAAAATCACAAAAATGGCCACAAAATTGACCCCTAACTTTGTACATCTACCCCCTTGACTAATTGAATCCATATGATATGTCCCTTAAATTGAATTGATTCTCATGCAATGTTATGGTGGTATAACTAACTCCACTTACAAATACATTATGCAAGAATATTGAAATTTTATTGAGATGGAAATTATTTGTCTACAAGAATTTAAGGTGGCGAGTGTTTAGCTTTGATTAAAAATCATGATTTAGGCCATGGATGAATTAACACTTTTTCTATTTTAAATGGTGGAATCATTCTGCTTTCGCATTAATGTGACCTAAAAATTTACATCCTTTGGGTGGTACTAAACATTGATAACTAATCTTTTGGGGTAATTTATTTTTTATGCATCTAACAATGTGATCTGAAAAATGAAGCATTGGCTCTAGATTACACATGAGCTTCTTGACACACATTGGATATTTTTGGTGATTTCAATATGGTCGAGTTGTAAATAAAATGATAGGTCACATACCCATTTGTTAGATAGTTGGTAAAAGAGAATCCTAGATGTACTTACATAATAAATTTGGGTTTTATGACCCCATTACAATGTGTCACTCGATGATGTGATCATATGGTACACTTGGTCTGATTTATACCAAAAATGGGGTATTCTTATCTCATCTAAAATTGAGACCAATTACCATACAAAATATCTCCTACAAGATCATATCAAAATCTTTGAATGTGTGTATCTTCCACCTCTTACCTATAATTTTTAGTCCAAATCAAGCATGGTTCATTCTAAGAAGATATATTCTTGACAATATTATTGTAGTTTAGGAAGGAAAGGAGTGGACTTGAATCTCTCAATAGAAATCCATGCTTATAAAAATTAGATTTAAAAGAATCATATGACTAGACATAAATAAATTTTATTTGGGATATGCTTAAGGTGTTAGGATTTGGTCATATTGTTGTTCGTTATGTGAATATGATTTTTTCATATGCTTATTCTTAACTCTCTATCAATGGAGTTAGCTCGAGCATTTCGGTATCTATCACTTCCTTCTTGAAGTATAACCTCTTATCCCAACATAATATGTCTTAGGTGTTCTTATAGCTAATGTCATTCACTAAGGTTTGGTCAAAGGCATCTCATAGGAATGATAGATGCAAAACTAGTTAATTAATGGTAATTTTGGTGAAAATGTATTCCTTACTTTAATTGAAGATGATGAAAATATTCAACATGCTATGTAACACCTTGACATATATTTCTTAGCTTGTGGCTCTAGCATTCAATGGTAAAAAAATAACGTTATAGGAAATCCTTTCATTCTCCACCTCCTTGGTTAAGTAACTTTCAACGGAAGTGGATTTAGCATGGAGAAATCTCTTGATTCTTAGGAATTCAATTTACATTCCAAGCAACTTCCTCCCTTGTATGGAAATATGTGATTGAGAGAGTTAATAAGAAAAAATATTACTAGATCACTATGCCCTTCTCACATCCTAGACAATATCAAATGTGCTCCAAAGTGCTTGATCCCACCAATATTTAGTATTCATATTATTGGTCTCTCTCTCAAGATTCTTATGAAAAGCTTGAAAAGTTGTTCAAATTTTTTTAGGGCCCAATCATGAATTTAGAAAATGGTTTCATAGGGTTGGTTGGGTATATTTTTGCATCCCCAAGGACTCGAGAGGAT
The DNA here is from genome assembly GCA_018340775.1 of Taxus wallichiana var. yunnanensis. Taxonomy (NCBI): domain Eukaryota; kingdom Viridiplantae; phylum Streptophyta; class Pinopsida; order Cupressales; family Taxaceae; genus Taxus; species Taxus wallichiana. Next base: position 793,677,434 of record CM031235.1, on the reverse strand, counting down.
TAGGATTTCTCAACATTGGACGTCAAGGGAAAAATATTTTTCAAAAATAATCATTTTGGATTTTGAAAGATGATAAGCCTAGAAGATTTACCACCTCTGTTTGCCCATCACCATGGATGATAGCCTTTGAATCAGTAGTTGAGTTCCAAATTTCTTCCATAAAGTCTGCATGTAAGTGACTTAAGAACCTTGTGTCCTTATTTGAAGTAATGGTTTTGGAACACCATGCAAACAAAAACTTCTCTCGAAAAACAAATCTGCTACACCTATTACATCACTTGCTTTCTTACAGCAATAAAATGAACAATCTTAGAAAACCTATCAACAACCACAAAAATTGAGTCATTACCTTGTTGTGTTTTTGGTAATCCCAAAACAAAGTCCATACTCGATCTTTCCACAACCCTTTAGGAACAGAAACAACATATACAACCCCGTATTCTCGTGCATGGCCTTTCAAGACATGGAAAATTCAAATCTCTCCACATATCTTACCACATTTTTTTAGCTTTGGCCAATAGTATTTTTCTACTACCAATTCAATCGTCTTATCTTTACCAAAATTCCCAGCCAACCCTCCGCTATGCAACTCTTTCACTATATTCTCTCTCATAGACCCAACTGGAATACATAGTTGGCGTCCCTTGAATAGGTAGCCATCCTGTAAAATATACTCATCCAGGACATCTCCTACATTGTCTGACAATGGACTAATTAGTCTTTCAACAATATCCTTGAAATCAGAATCAGAAGAATACAAACCCTTTATTGCTTCAAAACCCACCACCTCATTTTCCATAGTGGTAAACAAAGTCACACGCCTACTCAATGCATCTACAACTTGATTCTGTTTTCCGGATTTATGTTTTAGAGAAAAAGTATATCCCTACAAAAATGATACCCACTTTGCATGCCTACTATTCAACTTCTTTTGGGTATTCACATACTTTAGGGCTATGTGGTCTATAAATAACACAAACTCCTTAGGCACTAAGTAATGCCTCCAATGCCTTAATGCTTGTACAATTGCATAAAATTCCACATCATAAGTAGAGTAGTTCTTTCTTACCTCATTTAGTTTCTCACTAAAGAAAGCTACTGGCTTTCCTCCTTGACTTAGAACAGCTCCAATACCCACATGTGAGGCATCAAAATCAACCTCAAACACTTTATCAAAATCTGGTAGTGCCAAAATGGGTGCCTCTGTCACCTTCTTCTTCAAGAATTGAAAACTATCCTCAGCTACCTTTGTCCACAAAAACTCCCTTCCTTTTGTGCAATCTGTTATAGGTGCTACAATACTGCTGAAATTTTTAATAAATTTTCTGTAAAATGTTGCTAGACCATGAAAGCTTCTTACCTCTATTATACTCCGTGGAGTAGGCCATTCAATAATTGCCTTTATCTTTTCTGAGTCCATCTGTACCCCATCTACTGAAATAATAAAGCCCAAGAATACCAAACTCTCTTGCATGAATGTGCACTTCTTCATATTTGCATAGAGTTTCTCTTTCCTTAACACTTCAAATACCAACCTTAGATGCCTCAAATGTTCTTCTTTAGTTTTACTAAAGATCAAGATATCATCAAAATAAACCACAAAAACTTACCATTATACTCCTATAGCACAGTGTTCATCAATCTAATAAAAGTACTAGGTGCATTGGATAACCCGAATGGCATCACCAACCACTCATATAATCAATTTCCTGTCTTGAATGTTGTTTTCCACTCATCTCCTTCTCTGATCCGAATCTAATGATAACCACTTCAAAGATCAATCTTGGTGAAATATTTGGATCCAGCAAGCACATCCATCATATCATCAAGGCGAGGTATTGGGAACCAATACTTGATTGTAATTTTATTGATCACTCTACTATCCATGCACATTCTCCATGTTCCATCCTTATTTGGTGTTAATAAATCTGGTGTTGCACACGGACTCATGCTCTCCCTTACGACCCCCTTTCGCACGAGCTCTGCCACTTGCCTATTCAACTCTGCATGCAATGTTAGGTTCATCCTATAAGCCGCTTGATTTGGGAGTGAAGACCCTGGAATCAAATCAATATGGTGTTGAATATCTCTTTTGGGTGGTAATCCATCTGGTAGCTCATCAAGAATAACATCCAAAAATTCTTCTATTAATTCTGTTGTTTCTATTGGTATTTGAGCACTTACAAGTTCATCCTTATTTGCAACTAGTGCATAACAAAACCCGGTTGCCTTTTCCTCCTTCACAAATTCTTTTGCAGAAAGCATATTTTCAGCCTTCCCCTCTTCTTTAAGAGGTAGCAAAACTATTTTTGTGCCATCCTTCCAGAAAGTATAAGTATTCTTTCCCCCATCATGAATAACTTTTCTATCAAATTGCCATGGTCTTCCTAGCAACATATGACATGCATCCATAGGAATAACATCACACCAAATCTCATCCTTATAATTGTTCCCAATAGAAAAACTTATTAAACATCTCTTATCAACAATAACTTCATTACCCTTCTTAAACCATGCAATACGATAAGGGTTAGGATTCTTCTCACAATGCAGACCCAATTTATCGACCATCTCATTTGAAACCATGTTCTCACAACTACCACCATCAATAATAACATTACATAACTTTCCTCCTGAAGTGCATTTTGTTGTGAAAATATTTGTATGCAGCCATGCATCCCCTTTGACCTCCTTTCTTGGAGCAATCATCGTCCTCTTGATCATCATAGTTTCTCCAACATCTGGTGGAATTTCCAGGTCCTGTTCATCTTCTACTTGTTCAGCTTCAACAAGATTTACTCTTGGAGCATCTCCTTGCCTTTTTTCATGTGTATAAGTATGTGGGCATTCAAAACCCCGATGCCCTTCTTCACCACATCCGTAACAAACAAATGTTCTTCGTGGAGCCTCCCATCCTCTATCGCCAAAGATATCCTCTACCTCTTTGATGATTCGGAAATCTTGTCTCATATCCTCTTGTTTTTCCAATCCATGAGATGATTCTCCCCTACCTTGGCTGAAACCATCTCGTCCCCAAAAGGAAGATGAGGCCCCCTATTCATTCCAAGTGATCTCCTAAAACTTTGACGATTTTGTTTTTCCTCAGCCTTTAAGGCTAATTAATAGGTATCCTCCATGATGCATACTTATCTCATATTGAATAGAAAATTTTAATCCATTAACATACCTTGCATCCATTTGTTTCTTAGTTTCTTCATGCTCTACATGAATGGACAACTTGTAGAGCTCATCTATGTATTCTTGCACTATTTGTAAGTTCTGTCTGAGATTACAAACCTCCTGTAAAGGGTTTGTGCATAATCCATAGGGAGAAATTTATCTTTCAGCTTCTTCTCCATCTTACTCCATGTCCTAATTCTTTCTTTCCCTTTCTTGACCACTCTTTTTGTAGGTGATCCCACCATAACATAGCATGACCTTTCAATTTCGTGCATGCAAATTTTACCTTCTTTTCTTCTGACATAGCCTTCCACTCAAAAAAATTTCCCATGCTAGTCAACCATTCTATCAGCTCCTCTAGTTTTAGACTACCACCATACTCTGAAACATCAACTCTTATCCCATCATTCTTTCCTTCTAATGCTTGAAGCATCCTTTCTTCAAAATCTAATGGTGGTGCTTGCGTTTCCTCCTCTTCACAAACTTCTTCTTCATCTGTGTCATCTCCACCTTGATTTCCTCTCTGGGTTATCATTACAGCAAGCGCAAAAACTTGTCTCTGTAGATCTTGCATATTTCTATTCATCTGGGCAATACCGCCTCCTCTTCCTCTTCCTCATCCCGCCAATTTTAAAAAAGTTCGAACCTACTCTGATACTAGATAATGTAGCCAAATTATGAACAAACCAAATATACTACAAATAATATGAACTCCAAAAGAAAATAGATCTCCTTCTTTGTTATTGAATAATGAATTACAATGTTTCCTAAATAGGAAAACAACTCCCAACTCAAGTTGCCAAGTAAACTCTAGCTAACTCGACTAAATCTACTCTAGGTGGCGGAAATTACTATTTTTAAGAGCTTTACTAGAACCTCTATTCTTAAGCAAGTTCGCATGCTTATTCCTACGGGCACAGAAATTGCCATGCATCTTCTACATCCCTAAATTAGAGGAATTGCCAACTTTCTAACTCATAATGCAACTAATAGACTATAATTAACTAATGCTCAAAAATAGGAAAAAACCAAACTATAACTTAAATCCTAATTTTCAGCCTCAAGATGGCGGATTTAGGGCCTGAAAACGTGTTGAAAACTTTCCCCAACTGGTAGGGTTGGTTTCCATTGCATTCGTCTCATCGAAACATGTGGTTTCAAAAAAAATAGACTCAAACGGACACCCGGAGCTCAAGTTATGACCTTGTCAAGTTCCTGCTAATTTTGGTGCATCATTCTCCCCTGCTTGAAAAAACATAGCTCCTGCAAGTTGTCTTCTTCAAACTACTTCCATTTATCTACATCCAACTTCTTAATCTCCCACTCTATGACCCAAGTATTGTCCTCTTGTTCCAGTCCTTTCCAATGTACCAAATATTTGTTGTATTTCCCATGTCGCGTGTCCATTGTTTTCTTATCTAGAATCTAATCCACTTCTTCTTTCTTCTTCACCGGAACTTGCTGCCTCCAATCTACTACTTCATCAATAACATCCCCTTCTGCACCATCCCCATGAAAAGAATACAAATCAAAACATTAAATACTGGAGAAATATCAAAATTCCTTGGCAATTCTACCTCATAAGCATTATCATTTATTTTTTTCATGATTTTGCAGGGACCAATCTTCTTGTACTTCAGCTTGTTATAGGTTCCTCTTGGAAACCTTTCCTTCCAAAGATATACCATAACCAACTCACCAACTGTAAATACCTTTTTCCTTATGTGCACATCTATTATTTCCTTATACTTATCATTACTATTCTGCAGCTTCTTCCGCACTTCTTCCTGTAATTATTGTATATGTTCAACAAATGCTTCTGCATCATCACTGACTCTACCATCAACTGGTAGCTATACCAAATCTAACACCCCATTTGGATTACTCACATACACAATTGAAAATGGAGACTTTCCCGTGGATCTGTTTATGGAACTGTTATATGCAAACTCAACTTGTGGTAATGCTAAGTCCCATTGTTTCGGCTTTTCCCCAACGATGCACCTTAACAGGTTTCCCAAACTCTGATTTACCACCTCTATTTTCCCATCAGTCTGCGGATGATAGGCACTACTGAACTGTAGTTGAGTTCCAAATTTCTTCCATAAAGTCTGCCAGAAGTGACTTAAGAACCTTGTGTCCTTATTTGAAGTAATGGTTTTTGGAACACCATGCAAACAAAAAACTTCTCTGAAAAACAAATCTGCTACACCTATTACATCACTTGCTTTCTTACAGGCAATAAAATGAACAATCTTAGAAAACCTATCAACAACCACAAAAATTGAGTCATTACCTTGTTGTGTTTTTGGTAATCCCAAAACAAAGTCCATACTCAGATCTTTCCACAACCCTTTAGGAACAGGAAACAACATATACAACCCTGTATTCTGTGCATGGCCTTTCAAGACATGGAAAATTTGAAATCTCTCCACATATCTTACCACATTTCTTTTCAGCTTTGGCCAATAGTATTTGTCTGCTACCAAGGCTATCGTCTTATCTTTACCAAAATGCCCAGCCAACCCTCCGCTATGCAACTCTTTCACTATATTCTCTCTCATAGACCCAACTGGAATACATAGTTGGTGTCCCTTGAATAGGTAGCCATCCTGTAAAATATACTCATCTAGGACATCTCCTGCATTGTCTGACAATGGGCTAATTAGTCTTTCAACAATATCCTTGAAATCAGAATCAAGAATACAAACCCTTTATTGCTTCAAAACCCACCACCTCATTTTCCATAGTGGTAAACAAAGTCACATGCCTACTCAATGCATCTGCAACTTGATTCTGTTTTCCGGATTTATGTTTTAGAGAAAAAGTATATCCCTACAAAAATGATACCCACTTTGCATGCCTACTATTCAACTTCTTTTAGGTATTCACATACTTCAGGGCTATGTGGTCTATAAATAACACAAACTCCTTAGGCACTAAGTAATGCCTCCAATGCCTTAATGCTTGTACAATTGCATAAAATTCCACATCATAAGTAGAGTAGTTATTTCTTACCTCATTTAGTTTCTCACTAAAGAAAGCTACTAGCTTTCCTCCTTGACTTAGAACAGCTCCAATACCCATATGTGAGGCATCACAATCAACCTTAAACACTTTATCAAAATCTGGTAGTGCCAAAATGGGTGCCTCTGTCACCTTCTTCTTCAAGAATTGAAAACTATCCTCAGCTACCTTTGTCCACAAAAACTCCCTTCCTTTTGTGCAATCTATTATAGGTGCTATAATACTGCTGAAATTTTTAATAAATTTTCTGTAAAATGTTGCTAGACCATGAAAGCTTCTTACCTCTATCATACTCCGTGGAGTAGGCCATTCAATAATTGCCTTTATATTTTCTGAGTCCATCTATACCCCATCTACTGAAATAATAAATCCCAAGAACACCAAACTCTCTTGCATGAATGTGCACTTCTTCATATTTGCCTAGAGTTTCTCTTTCCTTAACACTTCAAATACCAACCTTATATGCCTCAAATGTTCTTCTTTAGTTTTACTAAAGATCAAGATATCATCAAAATAAACCACAACAAACTTACCATTATACTCTGTAGACGGTGTTCATCAATTTAATAAAAGTACTAGGTGCACTTTGGATAACCCGAATGGCATCACCAACCACTCATATAATCAATTTCCTGTCTTGAATGTTGTTTTCCACTCATCTCCTTCTCTCGATCCGAATCATGAAAACCACTTCAAAGATCAATCTTGGTGAAATATTTGGATCCAAAGAAGCACATCCATCATATCATCAAGGCGAGGTATTGGGAACCGATACTTGATTGTAATTTTATTGATCGCTCTACTATCCATGCACATTCTCAATGTTCCATCCTTCTTTAGTGTTAATAAATCTAGTGTTGCACATGGACTCATGCTCTCGCTTATGACCCCCTTTCGCACGAGCTCTTCCACTTGCCTATTCAAATCTGCATGCAATGTCGGGCTCATCCTATAAGCCGCTTGATTTGGGAGTGAAGACCCTGGAATCAAATCAATATGCTGCTGAATATCTCTTTTGGGTGGTAATCCATCTGGTAGCTCATCAATAATAACATCCGAAAATTCTTCTATTAATTATGTTGTTTCTATTGGTATTTGTGCACTTACAAGTTCATCCTTATTTGAAACTAGTGCATAACAAAAACCGGTTGCCTTTGCCTCCTTCACAAATTCTTTTACAGAAAGCATATTTTCAGCCTTCCCCTCTTATTTAAGAGGTAGAAAAACTATTTTTGTGCCATCCTTCCAGAAAGTATAAGTATTCTTTTGCCCATCATGAATAAATTTTCTATCAAATTGCCATGGTCTTCCTAACAACATATGACATGCATCCATAGGAACAACATCACACCAAATCTCATCCTTATAATTGTTCCCAATAGAAAATATTATTAAACATCTCTTATCAACAATAACTTCATTACCCTTCTTAAACCATGCAATACGATAAGGGTTAGGATTCTTCTCACAATGCAGACCCAATTTATTGACCATCTCATTTGAAACCATGTTCTCACAACTACCACCATCAATAACAACATTACATAACTTTCCTCCTGAATTTCATCTTGTTCTGAAAATATTTGTACGTAGCCATGCATCCCCCTTGACCTCCTTTCTTGGAGCAATCATCGTCCTCTTGATCATCAGAGTTTCTCCAACATCTGGTGGAATTTCCAAGTCCTGTTCATCTTCTACTTGTTTAGCTTCAACAAGATTTACTCTTGGAGCATCTCCTTGCCTTTTTTCATGTGTATAAGTATGTGGGCATTCAAAACCCTATGCCCTTCTTCACCACATCTGTAACAAACAAATGGTCTTCGTGGAGCCTCCCATCCTCTATCGCAAGCATATCCTCTGCCCCTAGAAAATCTTCTGCCTCTTTGATGATTCTCGGAAATATTATCTCATATCCTCTTGCTTTTCCAATCCACGAGATGATTCTCCCCTACCCTGGCTAAAACCAACTTGTTCCCAAAAGGAAGATGAGGCCCCTCTATTCATTCCAAGCGATCTCTTAAAACTTTGACGATTTTATTTTTCCTCAGCCTTTAAGGCTAATTGATAGGCATCCTCCATGCTTTTAATCCTATGCATACTTATCTCATCTTGAATAGAAAATTTTAATCCATTAACATACCTTGCAGCCATTTGTTCCTCAGTTTATTCATGCTCTACACGAATGGACAACTTGTAGAACTCATCTGTGTATTCTTGCACTTTGTTTGTAAGTTCTTTGAGATTATGAAACCTCATGTAAAGGGTTTGTGCATAATCCATAGGGAGAAATTTATCTTTCAGCTTCTTCTCCATCTTACTCCACGTCCTAATTCTTTCTTTCCCCTTTCTTGACCACTCTTTTTGTAGGTGATCCCACCATAACATAGCATGACCTTTCAATTTCGTGCATGCAAATTTTACCTTCTTTTCTTCTGACATAGCCTTCCACTCAAATAAATTTCCCATGCTAGTCAACCAGTCTATCATCTCCTCTGGTTTTAGATTACCATCATACTCTTAAAAATCAATTCTTATCCCATCATTCTTTCCTTCTAATGCTCAAAGCATCCTTTCTTCAAAAGCTAATGGTGGTGCTTGCGTTTCCTCCTCTTCACAAACTTCTTCTTCATCTGTGTCATCTCCACCTTGATTTCCTCTCTGGGTTATCATTGCAGCAAGCGCAACAACTTGTCTCTATAGATCTTGCATATTTCTATTCATCTGGGCAATACCGCCTCCTCTTCCTCTTCCTCTTCCTACCATTTTTTTAAAAAAATACTTCAAACCTGCTCTGATACTAGATAATGTAGCCAAATTATGAACAAACCAGATATACTGCAAATAATATGAACTCCAAAAGAAAATAGATCTCCTTCTTTATTATTGAATAATGAATTACAATGTTTCCTAAATAGGAAAAAAAAGTCCCAACTCGAGTTTCCAAGTAAACTCTAGCTAACTCGACTAAATCTACTCTAGGTGGCGAAAATTACTATTTTTAGCGAGTTTACTAGAACTCGCTATTCTTAGCAAGTTCACATGCTTATTCCTATGGGTATAGAAATTGCCACGAATCTTCTACATCCCTAAATTAGAGGAATTGCCAACTTTCTAAGTCATAATGCAACTAATAGACTATAATTAACTAATGCTCAAAAATAGGAAAAAACCAAACTATAACTTAAATCCTAATTTTCGGCCTCAAGATGGCGGATTTAGGGCCCGAAAACGTGTCAAAAACTTGCCCTAACCAATAGGGCGGGTTTCCACTGCATTCGTCTCATTGAAACACGTGGTTTCAAAAAAAAAAAGCAGACTCAAACGGACACCCGGAGCTCAAGTTATGACCTTGTCAAGTTCCTGCTAATTTTGGCGCATCAAAACTCACTAACATTGGATTGACAATCATAACCAATTAAGTTCTCCAAAGGAAAAGGTAGCAACTATTCACCATCTGTATCTGATGAAGATGATCTTGCTGGAGAAGTATGGGGGCTTTTCTAGATCAACTGCTACTTGTTTCTACCTTTGGGTGGCCTGATCCTGTTTGTGATAAAATTAATCAAGATTCAGATAAATAAATTTAAATTGAAATGTAATTCAATATTGTAAAGCATGTTGAAATTGAAGTATACCTTCTGGCCTTGAATCATCTCACGGGTATTGAAAAAACCAGTTGGGTCATTGCTATCAATGCCCAAATAATCTTCATATAAATTTATATTATTCAAAACCGTTATGCCCAGTTGACCGGGCAAGCCACCAAGTGAGAGCGTTGGAATTCGAAAGGAGGCAATGTTTAGTGTCCTGCTAGAAATTTGGAGAAATTGGCATGCGTTTACCAATGTTCTTTTTCCATGTTCCTTTGGTTGGCATTTTAAAAATTATTGGTTGAGGGTGGTCGGTGCATTTGTTTGAATGTAAGGACTACAATGTCTTTGAAAAGTTCAAGAAAAACATGAAAAACTAGAAAACAATCCAAAAAGGAAAAAACTACAAAATTAAATGTAGTATTCAAAAGTTGTACCTTGTTGTTGAGGGGTAGTTTTTCATGGTGCTAAGGGTGGTCGTGTAGGAGTAGTATTTGGTGGTTGTTGAGAAGATACGAATGCATGCAATTGTACGGAGTGAGTTGGGGAAGAAGGTTGAGTTTCTGAAACATGAGTATGGTCCAAAGTCCCTGCAATGTCATCAACATTGAATGTTATGTCAATTCAATTGGTTAAAATTTAAATTGGAAAATAAAAATAAAAATTTGGAATTTGTAAATAATATATGAGAAGGTATTACTTCTTTGGCATTTAACAAGTTCAAACTGTTGAGGGTTCGGAGAGGAGTGAGCTTCCATTTCAGATTGGAAATCTCCAAGCCTCGGCGTGTTATTGGCCTCTTCCTCTTGATAACGCCTTTTTCGGGAAAGGGATTCAATAAATCTTCTCTGCAAACCATAAATTGTTAATAATCATGCGTGTAATGTCGAAAACTGAAATACAAACTAAATAGTTTATACCGTTGTTCTTCAAATGGAATTGACAACTTCATCAACTACTCGTCGGTCAATTAGTAAGTAGGAATTGGTTTGTCTTTTAAATTTAAAAGTGCCTCATAATAAAGGCCAAGGAGATAGTTTGTGGAATAAATGACAAGTTTTTCTCGAAAGCTTTGAATTTGTTATGTCGGCTTTTTTTTAGATAGGTGCACCAATCAAAATTTTGTTTTGAGACAATGGCAACTATGTATGTAATGGCCCGATTTGGTATATCTTTCACGACCTGCAAAACTATTCTGGATTGAAAAATGAAATCACTGTAGCAAGAAAGTGGTGTGTAATTGCTTGTGTATCCACACCACGCCTAGATTTATTGACATGAGCTACAAATGCCAAACAATGGGAATTAATATAAATTTATAACACTAAATTGTATCACAATAAAAAATAGAATAAAAATGATGAATGAAAACGAATTATACTTACAATCAACATGGAAACCGAATGTTGATTCGAGATATTTCTTGTCGTCTTCCACGAGTGTTGCCTTCGTTGTAACAATTGGTAAATTTCTGAATGGAAGGCCCGTAAACCAATGGATGTCATTTGCTTCGATACTGAATTGAAACATTCAGCCGTCGTTCAAAGTAACATAAAAAAGGTCGTCCTTTGTATTGTAGGACAAGAGAAGGTAATTCAAAATATCTAGATCTATTTTGAAATGGGGCATGTCAACGAGCCCACTAAACTCACATGCATTGATCAAATCTTTATATTCAGAAGACATCTTTAAAACAATATGGATGTGGGGGCACAAAGGATTCCTGTAGATGATCTTGCCCGTGGATTGGACTGGATTCTCTTCTTGATTTTTTTCCTGAGCTTGCGGTTGGGAAGCACTTGAAGTTGCCATTGTAGTTGTGCTTGTGTCTTTGACAATGATGGATTCCTAAAAAAAAAAATCGAGAGCCAGAAAGTGTAAACGAGAAAATGACTGGCGGGAGGGTATTTATAGGCCAAATAAAGCGTCAATGGCCTCTGTTGATGCGCGTCAATGGCCTCTAGACATGCATCAATAGAGGCCATTGGCGCACGCCAACAGAGGCCATTGATGGGCGTCAACAAAGGCATTGACGCACGTTAACAAGATTCATTGACACGCGTCAATAGAGACCATTGACACACGTCAACAAAAATATGTTGACGCGCATCGATGGTCCCTATTGACATGCACCATTGACCCTTGTTGACGCGCATCATCAATGCCTCTGACCGACGCGTCGGTCAACAAGTTCAATTGACGTTGTGTTGACGCACGTCAATAAGGGTTATTGACATCGTGTTGTCATGCATCAAAGGTGCATCGGTGTCTGGAACTCTGGTTTCTCTGGCTCGAAAAACTTGGTGAAAATTTGGTTTTGGAATACCGTAAAATTTGTCTTTCACTGAAACTAGTTTCGGGATATTCGCCAGGTATTTTCCACCTACAATTTTCTAGAGGTGTCTTAAAATGAACCCTAGTTTTCACTTGTGTTTCCAAAGTTTTTGTTTTCCTTTCATGCTTATGTTATTAAAATACATAACAATATCATTGCATAGAGTAGTACCTAAAAGTTGCAAATCTAATAAAAAAATAGAGCTTTTCAAGTTGGTGGCTATTAAGACAAATTTAATGTTCAACAAACATTGCATTAAATAGATGATGTGGCAATGGTAAGAAAAAGTGACACGTTGTCCATATGTGACTTATCAAAAAAAAAAAAATAGGTTTTTAATGTCCCCTCCGATAGATTCCCCAACCAAAAAAATTATTCTCCCTCAATCCCCTTCTTCATCACGACTCTTCCCTCATCCAATGTTTCACCTTTAATCCTTCAACTTTAACTTCTTCAATGCCTTCTTATCGAAATCCTCAATGCACCACATGTGTGAAATTTCTAGTTATAATGAATAATTAGAATTACCTTTTCCATCATGGTACATTAGAACAAAACATATTTGTTTGGCATGAAATCCTTTGTTGAGTAAGCTTAGGACATCATAAACCATCATTTTCTTAATTGAAAAAGAATACCCAAAGAAAGGAAATTTTATTTTTATTTCTTCAAAGGCTTTTGGGTGTGTAGGTCAACATTAACAATAATACAATATAATGGGTCCATTCATTACAATATTTTGAGGATGAGAGATGATGTTTGAACTTGCACAACACAATATTGACATTATTTTATAAAGTTAATAATGAAGTGGTTCATGAGATATCCATGTAGCACCAAATAGGAAACAATTTCCACACGTTAGAAATATGAGATGGCAAAGATTAAAATAAAAGTTAAATGTGGGAAATGTATTAATGTCGGCATTTCCTTTTTCACATAAGTGATTCTTATCCAAAAGAGGAAAGATGAATATGATGGCATTTTAATGGTCTACAAATGGTTATTTATTTCCAATATAGGTATAACCATAACATGACTTTTTAATATTGTAACTTTGATAGATGGGTCTAGTTTCTTTTTAATTATATTTTTAAGGGTTACAAATTTGGAAAGATATTTTGACATATATCTAGAAGGTCTAATTAAAATATTTTCCATATCAAGGAGAAAACAAGGAGAGAATATTTTGGGGGGATATGCAAATATGTTGAAATAAGTATTGAGTAACATGTATCAACTTAATCAAAAATAGTATCAAGCTTAAGAATAATGTTGTATTACATTTCTTTTTTAGCCATATGGAGGGGTCACTCGGCCTAGTGTTATTAACTTGTCTATTAGTTCTATGGTGGTGATAATTGACCCTTACACAAATGGAAAAATTAGAAAATATGGGAAGAATGAGGTATGTTATTTTCTAATTTTATTTTTACAATGTTAAGGTTTTCAATTAGACGACATTTAATTTGTTAGATAAGATGAAAAAATGAATGGAAAGTTGGAAGAAAATGTGGGAATTAAATCCTGCATGTCCCACACCTATTCCATGACTCAAATTGTTCCCACCCAAATAATATCCGTCATTTGCACTCTACTTTATCATCTTAATCTTGCGCACATTATTTACATGAGTGCAATTTGTGCTTAAAGTGGCCAAAATAATAAATAGGAAAAATTCAATAGGTTCTAGATTCCAAAGATAACAAAGTGTTTCTTTAGTAATACAACTTTATTATTTTATATATATATTAGAAATCTTATTATATATATTTAATTGAAATGGGTTTCAAATTTAATTTTTGAATCATCTTGCAGATTTTGGCGAAGAACTCTACTTTTGCAAGTTAAATTTTAATTAAGAAATCATTTCAATATAATATTCTAGGCAAACCTTTGCTTGTGTACACCCTCACCTGGTAAATCCTATTAGAATGTATTATGTAAAAATTCTAAAGATACAAAGTTTTTTGTCTTTCTTTTTAATGGGCATAAATTTTACAATGGCGTATTCATATGATTTACTAATACTTCAAGGGTTGGCTAAAAATATTCTCGCTAAAAATCTTAGCCTTCTCCGTGTAATTTCAATAGGAAGACAAAAAAAAAAAAACTATATACACCTTATGCAGTTAATATGGCCTTCTGTGCCCAAACAAGAGAGGCATGGAAATGAGAAGTTTTATTCTAAAGTAAAAATATTATAAATCTATTTTTGATTTGGGTATATATTGTTTTCGATATGGAAAGTTACACTACACTACTCATATTTTATTTAAATTAGATCTAAGTATTAGATATAAATTAGAATATTATATTTATTTAAATAAAGAAAAGGATATTTAGATTAAAAAATTATAAAACAATTAAAATGTTAGAGAAATAAGAGCTTGTAGGATGATATTCTATTTCACTTGAATATGGAGATAATCGTCACTAATATGTACAAAGAATATGTCCCATTAGCGATGTGAATAGAGATTTGAGTCCACAACTTGCAAAGTGAGAGTGACTACTTTTATGATAATCATGAAATCGGGTGAACCATATCGAAATGGCTAAAAAAGTGGCATTTTCTATGGAGGAGAGAAATTGGTTTCATGAACATCACTCACTTTTTTTTCTAGTTTTTTCATAATTTTCCAAGAAACTCATCTCCTCTAAACCCTAATTCGACTTCTTATTTTATAAAATACTTAAGGAAAACAAATGTTTTTGGGGCATGTGATGCATCAAAGAATAATTGAGCTTATTTGATAATTATCAACTGGATAACATTATCGAAAATTTAGTTATGAGTATAATGCATGAACAATAAGAATTTTTGTATAGTGTAAATGTCCCAATCCATATCTCTTCATGTTTACTAAAAACTAGTATACTCTATATTCTTGAAATATGCTTTTGGTACAATGATACTTTAAATATAGATAGTGTAGTTCCTTACAATGATAGAATGTTATTCCTTGTGTGCTCATGTGCATGTGATGTGTCTAAATGCACTAATGCACCTTTGTATTTAAACACAAGTTTGAATTTAAAATTGGACCCTATTAGTGCACAGGATGAAACAATGGGCAAAAAAGACTGAAAAAGAGATAAAACCTCAATACACATTGATCATGGGCAAAAAGACCCGAAAACAATATACTAGTTCTGCAGGGTTACAAAATTGGAATGATTAGTATCATACTACACACATAAATGATCAAAAACCATTTACGAGAACATGGAGGAGGAGGTGGACTAAAGAGTCCAAAATAGATGGAGGAACAATGCCCCAAACACAATATTTTGTAATGACTTAACTAAAAATGGATTTGTAAGTTATCAAAATAGCTTGGAGGTTATTTTGGACAACATTTTGGTGACTCAACAGGCTATTTGTTTGCTAGATATAAGATCAGTGGCCTTAAAGCATCTATTGGGCATGGAGTCAAGCCTAAAAACTTGAAAAAATTATATTTAAACTTGAAAATCTATTGAGCATGAGTGGTAGCAACTCTAATTTTATCTCTAGACTAGCCAAATATTTAATTGGGCATGCATTATTTACAATTGATTATATGATCTTTGTGATTTTCCCATCTTCTTTACATGCAGCTCCATGAATGGAGCTAGTAGAGGCACATTCTTCATTATGATGGATGCTTATAAACTGCTTTGAAATTTTATTTGTTTCTCCTTCTAAAAACATATTGGTTTCCACACTTACATGTAATTCTTCTTCTTCAAACAAGGAGTTTGAAAGATCAAGCTCACCATTCTCTTCAACATGAAGTATGCTTAAGATATGATCTATGTTATTTTTTTCTTCTTCTAACAAATCTACCTCTTTTGGATTCTAATTTTCCTCCACACCAAGAAAGAATTTTGATAACTCAAACTTATCATCCTCTCCACAATGAATCTTTTTTTATTAGTTGTAGCATCTAAGGATGATCTTTGCATACTACTGCAATCTTCTAAAACTACATCAAGCTCCAAACGTGCAAAGCAATGAGGATCTTTGCACTTGATCCAAACATCTTCTTTGACTTGGAAAATCCTCTTCCTCCACATAAAGATCAAACTGATCTTCATTTATGATCTCTTCCATTATTTGATTGTTTTTTCAAACTCAAACTCTTGAACAAGAATTTTGAGCTCAAAACATCCTACTTTGAAATTTTCTCAATGAAAATAGTAGGAGTTTTTTCAAATGATTGAGGAATATATTCTACTTTACTATTAGAATCAATCTATTCCTCAACATATATATCATGATTAACAACAATGGAACTCACCTTAACTGATTTTGATGCATTTGTAGGGGAGTTATTGATAGCTTCTTGATGATGAACCTCCTTGGCCTCAAACCCTTGGCTCTAGTTCTTGAAACTTTGAATCTATTTTACTCTATTTGGTTCCTTCCCAACTTACCCCTCTAGGAACGCATGTGCATATTATTTTCCAGAAGGATGAATAATAACCCCTTTTTCCATGAAATGTTTAACATATTATTTGTGAAGGAATGGGAAATCAAGAAACCAAGTAGTTGGGCACTCAATTTGCTAGTTAATATGCAGTGCTTCATGGTTTAAAATCGTTTCTTCAAGAGGCTCTGTTAGGTCCCTAAAATATTGACTAAGTACAAAAAGGTGCATGGGCACGCAAGGCCTAAGTTGAAGGGTGGGCACGCAAGAAGAAGGCACACAGGCAGGGTTCTAGGAGGGTTTTAGAAGGACCGTGTTATGCATCGGTAGAACAAGGTCTCGGGACTTAGCCATATTTGGTGTTTTGGGTAGAACATGAGAAAAGTGTGACCCGACTACACATGTGGAGTGGATAAGATGTCTGCCTGATGACATGTTGGCCTAGGAAGGAATATGCCCTGTGCTGGAGGCTTCTAGAAGGCCATCATGGAAGAGAGTGGAGAGCTCAGACCTGGAGGAGTATGCGCCCATGGAGGACCACATTCAAACACTTGGTGCCAAATCTGAGGCCGCAGAAGGACGAGTTGGCACTTCGGTGCCTATAAATACAAGCACTTGCAGAAGGAAAAGATGTGTGTGGGTGTTGATAGAGTTAGTTAAGAATATAGATTAAAAGAGAGCGGAGCTCTACGGAAATGGCTGCAAGGATTCTGTTGGGTTGGGTAGATAAACTATAGGATATGGATGTATTAAGGGTTGGGGTTATAATTTTTTTTTTTGAGATCTAAAGGATATGGATCCATTTATGATGCATGACTTCGGTCTGCCATAATGTGGTGTTTTGTAGTAAGTCTAATGAATGTAATGAGGTTACCAAGTTATCTGAATATGACCCTTCTTGGTTCGGATTCATACATGATTCTTCATAGTTATTTTTCATGTATGTTTATAAGATGAATATGAATCCCTATGCATTTTCCTTTCTATTTTGATTCAATTCTTTAAGTCTATTAATGTATCTCTATCTGTAATGACTGTAATGGTCTAGAGTTGTTATGAGCTTTATGATGTTTTCATGTCTCATTCCCACTCACTTTCTTTAAAGTTTGGATCATAGATGATGTTTTCCCACTCAACTCACATAAAAGAGAGACTTGGCACCCGCGCATGCCTTGAGTGAGCACCCAACGCCCATTGGGTGATAGGTCGGCGCGCATGGGATTCCCTTATTCTTTGGTGGGTGTGAAAATGACTACATCTTGGTTCCATTTCTGGGACCTCTTTTCAAAGTTGTAGTGGGAAATGGCATACATCATGATTTGTGCAATGAGTGATGACAGAACGTTTAACCTTGGAAACTATTGAAACGTGGTTTAACAACACGAAGGATGAATTTTCTCAGAGATTCAACACTAGACTGAGTTTGATGCACGTAGATGGGTAGAAGAAAACCTCTACCATGAGTTGTATAAGAATTTTTTGTTGCTTCCCAATAGAGCTATATGAATGGCTCTCAGCATATGCATCCAGATCAAGTCTGGTATTATAGATCACACGCATGGACCCAAGATGAATTCTAGAGGTTACAAGATGCAGATATGACGTGGACTCGTGTTGTGGATCATTGGTGGAAAGGAGTATGACTAGCTACACTCTGGAGTATGCTATTTCCACGTATTCTTGTCCAGAGGTTGCTGAGTTTGAGTTTTTGCAGGAGCCTAGAGGATCATTTCTACATGTTATCCCTTTGCAATGAAGATCTTGATCATGACCATGGGTTTAGAGGCATTTCCGATGGCCGGCTAAAACCTTCTTGAGTGCTAGGTGAGGAAGCTAAGGTGGAGGAAGATGTCGACATTGTGATGGAGAAAGAAAGGGAGGAGAGATGACTCAAGTATAGTGAAGCACGTGAAAGGGAGATTGCTAGACAACGTGAGGTTACAAGTGTGATGGATATATGGAGGTAGATGTTGCGGGAAGGATTTGAGGTTCATGTAGAGGATGTGGAACCTAAGCAATCTATGCTACCCCATCTTGGAAAGCACGTAAGAGAGAACCCTTTGGCTTCTGATGAGAGTTCATCGCACAGAGAGAGAATATTTTTGGCCTACATTTGAACCCACCTATTGACCAAACCCTGGCACTTGGTTTTCCAGATCAAGGAAGGAGTATTGTTGACCCAGTTGGTATTAGTGGAAGTGACATATCTCCCAGGAGATATAATTTTTCATTTCCCACTTCTATGGCTACGCATACTATTCCAGTATTCGAGAGGAATTTTTGGACAAGGAGCAAATATACAAGGCTTGGGTAATGCGTTGGGGAGTGGCGCGGGACACACATCGCGTGGCATAATCTCGTAGATGGTTGGCGCACAATTTAGTGGGATGTTGGGGACCCTAGGTGCAACCGCTTGAGCCCATTGCGCTACTTGGTGGATCTAGAGGCACAAGACCTGGTGGATCTAGTGGATCCGGTGGAGGAGGAAACACCAGAGGAAGTCAAGGAATTGGATTAGGAGGACAAGGGCCCCAGCCACCTCCTCAAGTCTTCTTTGAGATGTATTTACATTTTCCAAATTACAGGGTATTGAAGATGTTGCGAGCACGTTCACAAGTGTGAGTTGCTATGGCATGCAAAGGGGATCACAACCGGAGCGGAAGGCCAGTCAATTTGCAATGATGTTGCAAGGGCGTGTGCATAGCTGGTATAGGAAGTATGACCCCCATCAGATGGTGGTAGATTACACCGCATTGAAAAATGCTTTCCTAGCAGAATTCCGCATCCCGAGTTCTAACAGAAGAGCATCAACGCCCTTAAGGAAATTCAGCAAGGAATGGCAAAGAGTGTGTAGGAGTATGATGCACGGTTTAAGACTCTCCTGTCAAAGTTTTCATATGACATTCACCCTTCACAACATGCTCAATGGTTTTTTGGAGGGTTGATAACCCCATTTAGAAGATATTTATCTCATAAGACTTTCATAGACCCGCATGAGGCATTGGAAGTTTCCTATGCTGCCCGAAGCTATTGGGAGCATTGACACTAGTGTTAGCCCGTTTCGGAAGCTCAAATCACTTGTTATGGCTAAGTAGCTAGAAAATTTATCTATGAACTCAGCTCATGAGACTCACAGTGGAATATGGTGTACAGATTGTGAGGTAGAGGGGCATGCCAAGGATAGTTTCCTTCGGAAGACTCACGCGCCATAACAAAGAAACTATGATATTTTTCATGGGGAACATGATGTGAGTAGATGTCCCTTGTTACAATGCACAATTTGGAAGGATGTATCTTGCTACTCTGTAATATCTACACCACTATGACCCATGATACCAAGGATTGTCAGCTTATTAACCAGATCCATGAGGCCATTGATCATGGTGTGCGCCATACTAGCATTGCTAGTAGTTCTAAGAGTGATGACCGCTATTATGAGGAGCGCGAGATGATGGCACAGGTGAAAGCGGGTTTCGTGGAGGATTTCATGGTTGTGGTAGCCATGGAGGAGGAAGAAATGAGTTCCCACGTGGAACTTGTTTTAATTGTGGGTCTGGGAGATTTACTGGCGCGAGTGCCCAGATTTGTTGCAGTGCTCGTGGTGTGGGAAGAAGCAAAAGTATGAGAAGTGCCCTGAGTTGTTTGAGCATATGGATCAACAACGATCGGAAAGACAATGGCATTACAATGGTAAGCATTAAGAAGGCTAACACATAATGGATGCCATAGGTGACCTATGATGCAGGCTTGGAACCTGTTATGGTAACAACAAGAGCAGAGGCTACACGCGCAAAGGAAATGCCAAGGTAGAAGAACCTGGTTTCAAGGGAAGAAGTGGTACATGGGAAGTACCTAGACCCTGCACATCAAAAGGAGGTATATTAAGAAACCATGGATGTCATTCAGAATTTACAAGGAGAAATCCAATATCTAAAGGAGTAGCCCAGGAGGGAGGAGCAAAGAAGGAAGGTCGAGGTGCCAAAGGATGACCTGGATGAGGTCAAGGAAGTATGTAAAATACTAAGACAAGAGAATATTATTCCCTTGCTAGGGGCATGGTTGAGAGAGAAGGTACCACACGTCGGAGAAGAGCACGAGAGGTAGGTCTTGCATGCAAACCTTCCCCCTCACATCCTTGACTATGATAGGAGATCACGTTAAATGTGGTCGTGGATGGATGGCTCCTTA
This sequence comes from Taxus wallichiana var. yunnanensis, assembly GCA_018340775.1. NCBI lineage: Eukaryota > Viridiplantae > Streptophyta > Pinopsida > Cupressales > Taxaceae > Taxus > Taxus wallichiana. The sequence continues at coordinate 793,656,699 of CM031235.1, read as the reverse complement.
GTAATATCCTCATTGACATAGGTGTGGAGGTCAATGTTCTCACCTTGGATGCATGGCATTAGATGGGAAGACCTATATTACAACCATCTTTGAATGTGTTGTATATGGCGAAAAAAATGAAGGCAATTCCCATCGGTGTCTTAAAGGATGTAGCTATCACCATTCAAGGGGATAAGTTTATTGGGGACTTTGAAGTCTTGGCGCTCATTGAGGTAGACAATTTCCCAACATTACTTGGGTGCCCATGGTGCTATAAGAACAATGTGGATATTCGGTTCAACAAAGGATACATAAGCTTTGAAAATGAGGAGGAACGGGTCATCATACCCTTGGCTGATGGAAAATCAACACCCTATACTGAACCTTTGGGAGAAGAGGTCTTGGATAGAATATATGTGCGCTCAATCAGGGATCTAGAGGTAATCCATCCCACAGAAGGAGTTATCCAGTTTGAGGATGCTCAGTCCTTAAGTGACACCACCAATATAACATGCGATAATTGGGCGCATGGGACCTATGAGTTAATCGGATGACATTTGAGAGGATCGGTGACAAAGGTGCATACAATCCAAAGGTTTGCCTAGGGGAAAGGAGCTACCTAAGTACTCAAGAGGAGCCTTCCCTGAGGTCTTTTTGCAGGAGATGGAAGCTCAGTGGAAGAAGGAGAATGAACGAAGAGGGATGTTAAGTTATGTCCTACTTGGAACTGTTGCACGCTGGTGGGTGACACATCGGGATAACCTCTTGGAATAGTGCAAGGTGAGAATTTCCTTCTCTCTGTAAGGTTTTATAGGAGCAACATGCCCATGGCTATAAAATACTACCATGGTAAAGAGACCGCTTCCTTCCATATCCAAGCATGTGAGACATTCTGGATGGGAAGCACATAAGCATTTCCATCTTCATTATGGGTTCACAAGTTGTATTCCACCTTACAAGGTTGTGCGCACACATGGTACATTCATGCTGAGACATGCCGCGAGACAGGAATTGGCAAGGGTTAGCGGCTGATCTCATTCATGCATTCGAGTATCGGAGTACACGACCCTTGGTGGATAGGGCGTTACAGTGGGTTGTCAAGCACCTTACCATTGGGGATAATGCCATGGCAGAAGATAGGCTACTAGAGTTGCTAGGTGAACCTGGCCTGGAGGCGCACTTTGAGGAAGAAGAAACAAAAGAGATACAGCTTGAGTGCGCGCATGTTTGGAAAAAGAAAAAGGAAATATGGTGTATGTTATTGATGGAGAAGAAGTGGAAAACTTAGATGTTTACCATTCTTTGGGGACGTGCGAGGTGTTAGATAATTTTGATGAATAGGAACTCACCTGTCGTGAACCTTTAAGGACAAAGAAGGTTAACATCAGCTCAGGAGAGGAGCCGAAAGAGGCTATCATTAGAGACTATTGGTCGGAGAAAGAAGTCTCTAAAATCATTGATATTTTACGAGAGTTTGAGGATTTATTCTTGCATGGGTATCATGAACTAAAAGGCGTTCACCATTCCTTGGGGAAATGAGAATTAAGTTAAAGGAGGGTGCGCGCCCAATCTGAAAAGACCATACCGAATGAATCCTAACCTGCACGTGAAGGCCAAGGAAGAAATAAATAAAATGATAGCATCAGGTATCATTGAAGCTATTGAAGAGTCAGAATGGATAATTCCAATGGTAATTAGCATAAAAAGGATGGAAGGATAAGGATATGTGTTGATTACAGGGACTTGAATGCAATGTGTATCATTGATCCTTTCCCAACCCCATTTACTAAAGAAATTTTAGAGGGAGTGGTAGGACGTGAGGTCTACTCTTTCACAAATGGATTTTCGGGCTATCACCAGGTAAGGATCATGAAGGAGGACTAGAGGAAGATGAATTTCACCACTGAGTGGGGAAGTTTTTCCTATATAGTCATGTCTTTTGGGTTGAAGAATGCACTTGCTATGTTCTTGCGCATTGTGGTACAAGCTTTCCAGGACTTCATCCATAAATTTCTTCAAGTCTACCTAGATGATTGGACAATATATGGGTTAGTGAAGGACCATTGTGACAACTTAAGGTTAATGTTTGAAAGGTGTCGGTAGTTGAGGATATCCCTCAATATTAGGAAATGTGTCTTTGCTACCCCGTTTGGAACATTATTGGGACACATCATATGTAAGGAAGGCCTACTAGTAGATCTCGCTAAAGTTGCAATAATTGTGGGATTGAGGGAGCCTACTAGTCAAAGCGTAGTGCGTGGATTTCTTGGGCATACGGGTACTATAGGAAGTTCATCAAGGAGAGGTGCAACAAAAGGCATTTGACACTTTGAAGGATAGGCTTATCATCGCACCCCTCCTACGTTTCCCTTCTTGGGATAAGCATTTCCATGTTCATGTGGATGCCTCAGGAACTTCCATTGGAGTAGTACTTGCACAACCTAGTGAGGGGATTATTGATCATGCTTTGTGCTTTGTAAGTAGGAAGTTGACACCAGTGGATCGGAATTATACTACAACTGAGCGTGAGGCATTATCAATGATATACGTGCTTCACAAGTTCAGACAGTATTTGCTAGCAACTCCATTTATATTTTACACTTGACCATATGGCATTGAAATACTTGGTGAACAATCTCATTCTACAAGGGCGCATATGTCGTTGGGTACTATTGTTCTAAGAATTCGAGTTCACGGTGGTTGTAAAACTAGGAAAAATTAATTCTAGACCTGATCATTTATCTAGAATCGATTCAGGGGAGGGCACACAAAGCATTAAGGATACCATGTCAGATGCATAACTATTTAGGTTACGGCTTGTGCCCTTAGAATTAGAAGATATTGTAGTATTTCTCAAAACAGAGTGGCACCAGTCGGAATGAAGGCCTTGGAGAAGAAGAAGTTAGCCATACGTGTCACACCCTACATGCTAATTAGTGGAGATCTGTACAAAATGGGTCATGATGAGGTTCTGCGCTGATGCGTGCTAGAACATGAGTGCATTGCAATTATGGAAGAGGTGCATGGTGGGATTGCAGGAGGACACTATGCAGAAATGCAACTACATGGAAGATTCTACTTGCATGGCTCTCGGTGGAGACCATTTATCAAGATTACATTGAGTTTTGCAAGGCCTGTGACCATTGCAAAGCACTCTTGGAAAACTTGGAAAAAGGGATGAAATGTTCTTGCGACCAATATCCAACACAGAACCATTTGAGAAATGAGCTCTCAACTTTGTTAGACCAATCTCTCCAACGGCGTGAAGGACTAGTTCACGATATATCCTCACTTGCACTGATTATTAGACAAGGTGGGCGAGGCAACGCCTGACAAAGGATTGTGCGGTGGCTACATCTGCTAGATTTTTATGGGAAAACATAATCAATAGGTATGGATGCCCATTGAGTTTGAAAAGTGATAGAGGAATGCACTTCCTCAATGAAACGACCAGGATTCTGTTATCAGAATTCATGGTGGCCCATCACAAAACTACTCCCTATCACCCTCAAGCAAATGGAACTACTAAGGCATTTAACAAAATACTTAGTCACACATTGACTAAGATCTGTGATGTTGGTAGACAGATTGGGATGACAAAGTATTAGCTTATTATTTGGGCATATAGAACAACCTACAAGAGGTTGAATAAGGCCACACCATTTCAATTGGTGTTTAGCATGGAGGCTATCCTACCAGTTGAATTCATGTTACCTTCTCTACGTATAACGCACACAGGAGGATTAGATGATGAACAAGTGTTGGAAGAAAGAATTGATAAGTTAATACAATTGGATGAAAGATGATCACTCACCAAGTGGAGCCAAAAAACTGAAAAGCAAAACAAAAGGCATGGCATGATCGTCACATTAAGAACAAGAAGTTTGAGGTTGGGAAAATGGTCTTAATATATGATTCAAAGTTTCGCACCATCCTGAGGAAGTTGAAAGTCCATTGATTGGGCCCCTACATCATCTCGTACATCCTTGATTCAGGAACGTGCGATTAAAGCACTAGATGGGACGAGATTGCTGCAGACACATCAATTGGAGTAAGTCAAGCCCTACTATAAATAAGTCTTCTTAGTGTTTGTAAATAAGGTAGTATTTCCAGTTAGTTTAAGATTTCCCTTAATGCATTGTCTTTTCTTGTGTTTCCCTTTCTCGTTGTTGTGTTTGTGTTGCACCTTAGGCGTCGGTAACCTATTTATTGTGAATGCGTAGAGGATCACACATTGTTTTAGTGTGGGGTAGAATAATGTGGAGGGAAGTGCAAAGTGTGAAGAACCAGGAAGGATTATGTTGAAAATCCTGGTTGAATAGCCCTGGGAAAGTAAGTGCATGGAAGGAAAGGTGAAAAAGGATGGTTGGTGTCAGGGTAAGGCTACATTGTGGATCCACGTACAAAAGAGGAAGAAGTGCAAAAGCAACATGAGGTAGGTGAGAGAAAAAATCATGACGGAAGTACCTTCGGTGCAAGTGATGTGCGTGCACAAGAGTCTCCTGTCAAGATGTATTGGTTGCGTGCTAGAAGGTTGGGGGATTTTCCATGCAGGATTGGGCATATGAGTTAAAGTGCTAAAGTCGGGTTTTGTTGAAAAAGCCGCATTAAGTGTTGAAGTATGGTGGTAGGTAAGGTAACATTTAATGTTAAAAAGTGGGAAAAACTATAAATAGAAGGTTGGACACTTCATTATTTTACTTTGCAAATACAAGAAGGAAGAGCTTTTGTGAACTAGGGTTTCCAGAGTTGATCCATGTGAAGAAAAATTGGAGAAATTTAACCGTGAGTGACTAGTTTGGATCTGCAAACCGGGGGAATAGTTCACGGGCATGGAGAGAGTTGTGGAGAAGTGTCATCTTGTGAAGGGGATATTCCAGCGAGGGTTTGGCAGCTAGGGCACAGGTTGGAAAGGAGTTTCTTCACAAGTTTGAGATCTAAACTTGGAAAGGGTAGAGAATCGAGAGCAAGAGAAGTTGAAGTGCAAAGATAACCTACACAATGGCACCCAAGAAACCAGTTGTAACACCTAAAAGGGCAAGGGAAAGGGCAAGGGAAAACTACAAGAAACCACCGCAAGTACCAATGAAGAATGGTATGCAGAAATGCAATACCTAGATGGGGTTTTGCTTGGAAAGGAGTAGGAGTCCCATTTAAGAGACATGATAGTAAGCAACTATAACCATCACACAAACATGACTAAGAAAGAAATGGCACTGGAGTTAGTGCGTCGAAAAACAAGAGGACACCAGAAGGGTTACCCATTTATAGCGACGAAGTAAAAGTGAAGTTGGAGAAGGTGGGATTGTTACAACTCTATGAGTTTCCCTACTTTGGGAAGCTTGAGCGCCTCTATCAGTGGCTGATGTCGCATGTACACGAAGATCACTTTCACTTCACGGGGCACAAGATACGCATAACTCCTCAGCTGATTTCAAAATTCACAGGTCTCATCTATGAAGGAGAAGATATAAAGGATGACCTATGCGAAAAAGAAGCCATCAAATAAACCATCACCGCATATGCATACAAGAAGGGGTCAAGGTACTTTGATATTGCGGATATCCAAGACCCGATGATGAGAATGGTCACACTCCTGGTAACCAAACTTAACGACCAAGAGAGATGGATGCAAGTGAACAAATCATGGCTCAATGTTTGTAGAAGAATATTGGAGGGCACCATCTACAACTTGTTTGTGTACATCACGGATGAGATCATCAACAATGCACAGGGAGGGTGACAAGATACTTTTCGGCAATGTCCTCTTAACTATTGTATTTTTAGAGATTGAAGTGTCATATGTGGTAGATAAGTTCGTGTGGGAGTACCCAGAGGAAGACCCTTTCCCGCAAAGATATTCAAAAAACATACTTGCGATAGCATGGCGGTCGTTCATAAGGTGTGTCTTGAGAAATGGTATATGTGCTTGAGGAATGCATTTGAGGCAGAGTGGAGGATCCCAAAACAACTACCAAAGCTCACAAAAGGAGAAGTTGAATTCATAGTATACCAACACTTATGCATTGGCAGATTTAGGTTGGTTGATGAAAGCATGAGCCCATGGTGTAAACTTCCATTTTATTTCACCGCTCAGTACTTCCAAGCGAGTAAACAAATTCAAGGAATCCAAGAAGCTGAAGTTTGACCTTGGAAGTATGGATCGGGACCACAAGGAGATGTGTAGGACATTGGTCTACCCCAACAAGCATGCGTACGTGGAAAAGTATGTATCGCATGAAGTTCAAATGATGAAACCCCTGACTCTACCTATTGCAGGAAGGTGTGCGACGCGTGTGTATACCTTTACATAAGGCCCAATTTTGAGAAGGGTGCTTATATTGAGAACGAGATAGCTATACCCGAGGATGTAACAGGTAGGAAGAATCATGCCCAAGAAAAAGGAGATGAAAGAGATAAAGAAGAAGGCACCAAGTGTCTAAGATACTCAAGCGGTGGGCACCTCAGAACAAGTGCTATAACAAGTACTTACACACGCAGGAAGAGGTCACCAGTTAGAGAGGAGGCGCTAAAGAAAGGAAAGCTTATCATAGAGGAGAAATCACCAGAGGAGGAGGAAGAGAAAACAGAGTCTCCTATACTGGAATCCCTAGTTAAGAAGAAATAGAAGGTGATGGAGGAAGCTGACTCAGAGGAAATAGAGATCTTGGAGAAATATAGGGGTGAGAGGGATGACAATGAAGAAGATGATCCTGAAGGGGACCAAGAACCACTTGTTTTCAGCATGCACGATTTAGAAGAAGAAGGCAAAGAGGAGAAGAATGACTATCGCTTTGTGCAAAGGAAGGGAAACTAGGAGGAGGAGGGCACCCAAGACATGGGAAGAGGTGAAGAGGTTAGCACAAAGGGTCAGAGGACCCCAAGCCTCACTAAGGATGAAGTAAATAAGGTGGCAGAAAGAGAAGAAACAAAAATCATTGAAGCCTTGGTAGAACAAGAATTGGAGTGCAACGCTGATATAGTGATGAATGAAGATAGGGAAGAAAGCATAGGGAAAGATCAAGGCAGCGTGGGATGCCCCATCTATTGGAAACTATTCATAAGGGTATGTGTACAAGAGGAAATCACATGGATATCCGTGAGGCCAAGAATGAGCTACATTGATGATCAAAACAAGGTGTTACGCGCGCTTCCAAAGCACAGTCCCAACATATCAACTCTTGGCAATGAAGTTGTTTGATGAAGAAGGTGCATACCCTCGAGGAAAATTCTTTCCTTGGCTATTAAGTCCCACATCGATGAGATAGATTTTGAGGTAAGCCAAGGAGCACTAATGAAGATGCCTGAGTCAAAAGGAGATAACCCCTTGGTGAGCGCTCAACAGCTTTCGGATGAACAAGTCTGCAATGCTCTTATTAAGGTCTCGATTGAGCTGAAGCTAGGTTATTCGAAGGAATGACAGGGTAAAATTTCTAGAGGTAGAGCTAGAAAAGAGGGAAGAAGAGATAGAAGAGATCACCAAGAACTTGAATCAGGAGGAACTAATTAGCGCGTAGCTAAAGCATGAGCTTAGGGAAGAAAAGGCAAGGGTGCACGAGGTATATAAGAAGGTAGAATCCATCACAGATGTCATTATTTTGAAGCATCTGGACCTAGCACCGCCTGTGCAAAATTATGGATCTTCCCTTGAGTGCCTTGAAGACTTAACATGCATCCTCACCATGGAAAGGCAACCTCTGGCCTTAGAATCTGCAGAATAAATAGAAATGCTCCTGGAGAAGGAGGAAAATTGAAGGTTGTAGCAATCATTTTTGAGTACAACAAGGTTCTTGCTGATGTGAAAATTTCTACCCATACTACTAAGGCCGCATATGACAATTACACAGACAAAGATAAAGTGGCGAGTATTCTGGTCGCCACTCATGAGGTAGAGCTCAAGGAATTCCAAGAGAAGAACAAAGGGAACAGAGTAGAGTGGGAAAGGATCCTGGCCGAGGTCAAGAAAAAGTTAGAAGCTATTGAAACCTTACGAGGTTCAATTAAAAACCGATGAAGGAGTTGTACCCACATATTACAAGAAGGATGGATGCACTTGAGGACATGGGCAAGGAATTGGAAGGAATGGTTGAAACATTGAACACTCGAGGAAATGGATTGGGTTTTGAGGAGGTAAGTGCCCTAGTTGGCGACCTCTTCTAGAGAGCACAAAATGAAGTCGATGCCTGGAACAAGTTGGAGGATAACTTGCAAAGAGATTTTCCTATCTTGTTGCAATAATGACAACACTTCCCCATTCTTTCATTTTTCCCAATTCTTCATTCCCTTATTATTTTTCCAAGACGTTAAGTCTATTGTAATTCTTTCTTTAAAGAAATGTTCTGCGGGCGGAGAACAGGTAAAGTGTGGGGTGATGTTGGGCCCCTAAAATATTGACTAAGTACAAAAATGCGCATGGGCGCGCAAGGCCTAAGTTGAAGGGTGGGCACATAAGAAGAAGGCGTGTAGGGTAGGGTTCGATGAGGATTTTAGAAGGACCATGTTATGCGTCGGTAGAACAAGGTCTTGAGACTTAGCCGTATTTGGCGTTTTGAGAAGAACACAAAAAAAAAGTGTGACCCGATTGTGCATGCGCAGCGAGTGGATAGATGCCATCCTCGCCACAAGGCCCTAGGAAGGAATATGCCCTGCGATGGAGGATTCTATAAGGCCATCATGGAAGAGAGTGGAGAGCTCAAGCCTGGAGGAGCATGCACCCATGGAGGACCACATTCAGACACTTGGTGCCAGATCTGAGGCCGAAAAGGATGAGTTGGCACTTCGGGTGCCTATAAATACAAGCACTGTATAAGGAAAAGGTGTGTGTGGGTGTTGATAGAGTTGGTTAAGAATATAGATTAAAAGAGAGCGGAGCTCTATGGAAATGGATGTAAGGATTCTATTGGGTTGGGTAGATAAACTATAGGAGATGGATGTATCAAGGGCTTGGGGTTATAAAATTTCTTTTTGAGATCTAAAGGATATGGATCCAGTTATGATGCATGACTTCGGTCTACCATAATGTGGTGTTTTGTAGTGATTCTAATGAATGTAATGAGGTTACCAAGTTATTTGAATATGATCCTTCTTGGTTCAGATTCATACATGATTCTTCATAGTTCTTTTTCATGTATGTTTATAAGATGAATATGAATCCCTATGCATTTTCCTTTTTGTTTTGATTCAATTCTTTAAGTCTGTTAAAGTATCTTTGTCTGTAATGAATGCAATGGTCTAGAGCCATTTTGAGCTCTATGATGTTTGCATGTCTCATTCCCACTCACTTTTTTGAATTTTGGTTCATATATTATGTTTTCCCACTCAACTCACCTAAAAGATAGACTTGGCGCTGCGCGTGCCTGGTTGAGCGCCCAACACCCGCCGGGTGATAGGCCGACACGCATGGGATTCCCTTATTCTTTGGTGGGTGTGAAAATGACTACGATCTCGGAAAATATAAATTTGGTTTTGTAAAGGGAGGGATGGATTGAGTTCTGACTAATTTGTATAGGTTTAAATGATGGAGGAGGTGCAATATTTTCTTGTGGGAGAGGGTGATCAGCAGGTGAAGCTTTGAGGAAACTAGGGACATAGAACTTAGCTGAGATTGTGTAGGTTGGAAAGAAGAAATGGGAGGGATATAAGATGCTAGTGTAGGATTTCCCCATTGATAGGGTTCCCTACAATTAGATTGATGAGCCTCCATTAACTCAACCCATATTGATATCTAAGGAGAAAACTCAGTCATAAAATCTAGCCTCACGAGGTCTAAACCAATTGGCATAAGAACAACCCATGGATAGGGCTGCCTAAAACCAATTTGAACTACCTTCATCTAACATGTAGCCCTGATTTGTACCATGCTCTCCTCCATCCGTTGAATCTTGACCTATAAATAATCTTCAGTTATGAAAATTCCCCCATAATCAACACACCCCTATTCTTGAGAAACATTATGGTTAAACGGATAACCATATAAATCAATGGGAGTTGGGTCATACATGATTCATCATAATAAAGTTGATAATACTATTTAGAAGCTAGTTTTGGAAAGAAGGAGATGGAGGGGAATGATACCGCTCTTAAAATTTAGGGTTCCAATGAGGAAATGAAGTCATGATTGCACAAGTTCATGGAAAAGAGGATTGAAATGGTGGAAAGTGATCTGTTGATTGATAAAATGGGTTATGTGGATTAATGGAGTTGTTATATGTGTTGAGAACTACCTCCAAAGTCTGGATGTCACCAAGAACACATCAAACTTGATGATATGAAGATGTAAAGTGATTCAATCTTATCCCACCATGCATGCTAGAATTATTAATGTGCAAAAGTAGCACCCTAGGATTTGATCATGGAAGATCAATAATTTTAGGTAACATGGGATTGCTTCCAAGTGTGGGACCTTGTATCTTAAGAGAAATCTCCAAAGAAGGTTCGTTCCTCTACATATATAACCTAATGCTAACATTACTCCTACAACTGAAAAACATGACTATCTAAGCTTAAATTAGCCATTCACGGGAAAAAGTTAAAGAAATTACATGGAAATGAAATCCTAAGCTAAGAAAGAGGTGATAGCACCAAGAAAAGGGGGATGAAAAATCTCCATGAGGGAAAAAAAGAGAAGAAATATAGAAGGAGAGGGAAGACATTTGTGCTACATGTGAAAACAACATTTAACCTTCCATTTTACATTAAAAAAACACAAAAATGAAACCTACAAAGGATAAATACATGCACAACACACTACAACAATGATGAAGAGGAAAGAATGTAACAAAAAGATAGGTAGGGTAGAGAAATAACCACAAAACATGAATTTATTGGCGAAGGAGTTTGCAAAGACCATTAAATTTGAAGTAGAAGGCATAAGAACACATTGCAGAACTAAATGGAGACTCTCGTGATTGAAAAACACTTGTAAATCCATTTTAGCATAGTGCCCTTGCATTCAAATGTATCCAACTAAATGAAATAATTTACAAATATACAAAGAAATGGGGAGAGAAAGAGGAGGGAAATATAGAGGGCATGCCAAATTCAAACTCAACCACTTTCTAAACATAATAAATCACTTGAAACACACATGGGCACTTGAAAAGGAAATTTCTCCACGTCATTTGATCTTTAGGACAGAGTTGGGCACCATGAAGCAATAAACCTAGGTGATTGAACGTAAAGAATTTACCTTTTCACCTCCAAACCCATGTTTGCACTTTAACCCCAAAACTTCATCATTTTATGCATTTCTTGATGCTAAAATGAATCTCTTGAAGATATGGTTCCAATGCCACTAATTTTATGTAATTTGGAGTTTTGAGTCGAAGTTATGACCAAAAATGAGATCCAATCAGCCCAGTGGAGTTTTGGAGAACATAATGAATAAAGGAACGTTCCTATGGGCCTTAAAAGGTCAGGTTAACCTTTGTTTTGTGCCTTTGGGAAAAGAATGTGGATTTGCGAGGAAGTGACATAATGGTGGAATGTTCCATGTGTGTCATGATCGATGGATATATCTAAATTTTGTTTAGTGTGGTGAATGTGGGAGGCGGAGAACACTTGGAACATGGAAATATTTCTCACTATTCCCACAATTCCCGACATGTTATATTTGCCTTGCCCCCTTTTCCCGTGCTTATATTTGAACCATTCTAGATGTGCCTTAAAACCCCGACATAATAGATGCAATGCCCATTTTTCCCATCGGCAATTACAACCAATCAATGAACAAGGGAACACAAAATTGTTCCTCTAGTGCTTGTAATGTCCGATTTATCTAATGCAAAGTGCTCATGTTATCCTTATCGATGCATCATCTATGTGGAGAAGTGGAAAAACAAAGGGACAAAATAATTGTTCGTCAATGCCAAAAAGAGTTAATTTTCCAATGTAATGTGTTATGCGACCAACATAGAGATGCGAGGAATATGAAGAATAAAGGAATAGTTCCTCTTATTCCTCTAAATGTTGATCTTGCATAGTTTTGCCTCATTTGACCTAAATTTACCAAAAATTGGATAACCATTTGATTGAAGCAGCCAAGCCAAATGGAGGAGCATTTCCAAAAACACGAGATTTTGTCCATGACTTGTCCAAAAATGTATTTTAAGTTGTCAAAATATCCTAGGGTTATTTTGGACAACAACTCATTTGACTTAGTTCTTTTTCACTAGTATCAACATACAAGTTGATGTATACATAGTAATTTTCATAATTGGATTCATTATGTTTTACATAGATATTTGTATATGTACATGGCATGGACTATGTGGAAAACAAGAATTCTATGATATAAGACATTGTATATACCCTAGAGCTTGAAGAATGTATAAACATAAGAACAAATCTAAACCCTAAATATATAAGAAATATAATATTAATCCTAAATCTTGATATGAGTAAAAACATATAACCCTTAGAGAAGGATAAATATGAAACTCAAAGTGTGAAGATAAAACCCTAAGAATGTTAAAAACTTAAAATTATAAAGTAGAAGGAATCCTAGCGATTTTTGTGTTTTGTCAAAGATTGGGTTCACAAAAAGGTGAAGCATGATGGATGGATGTTCAATATAAGGTGGGGATAAACAAAATGTGTTAATTATTTTACATCTATAATATAAAATGAATGAAAAAATAAGACTAAATTTAAATCATAAATATGCATAAATTCAAGCACAATATTTTGAATGTATTTTGAATAATTAAATAATAAATATTTTTACAATCATGGAACTCTATAAGGATAAAACAATTAGCTCAAACATATAAATCTAGGAAGAAACCATAGGATCAAAGAAGACACATCATCATACGATGAAAACAACACTTAAGAACCTTTGAACAATTTCAAAAACCTTAGACTCTTACAACATATTAGAAGTTTCTAACTTTATTGGAATCATCTCCCATCTCAAAATCCCTCCAAAACTCTTACAAATATTCACCTTTACCTTATTTTTTAGAATTATTTTTCCATTATTTGTGATGTTTCATAGAAACCATTCAAATTCCTTCTCTACCTTTGTATCCCTAGAGATATGCCTTTAATTAAAGGGGACTTATAAAAAGGAGTTACATTTTTAGTTGGGTTTCCCAACCACCCCTTGATGGTTGATAAATTCCTATGAAGGACTACTCTAAACAGTATCAACCCCACATATTTCTACCACCTATTTGTGTATGTGTAAAAATATGTGAATGAAAGTCTAAATATAATTTTTATCAAGCCTTCCTTTGTTCTAGGTACATAGATTTCATATACTATCATATTTATTCCTTGAGAAAATTTAGTAGTTTTTTTACAGTGTATATAAATTCATTAGAAATCAGCTAGGTACTCTTCATGATAGGTGAATGATTATCTCTAAAATTCCTTTAGGGAAATATTTATGTAGTGATATCATGTTCAAATATTAGCACACAATTTCAACTCAATAAGAGATAAAAAAATAGTGAAGCAAACACCAAGGGTCCCAACCTAAGAAAATGGTAAAATCTCTAGGAGGATATCAATGCTAGCAACCTCAAACCTTGTAAATAAATCATATTTATATAAATTTACCAGTAGTTTCCTAGGTATGCAAACAAGTGAACAAGTAGAATAGATACATTAGTGATCCCCGTGATAAACTAATAAGTTTGAAAGATATAAGAATCGATGGAATGTGTAACCTAATCAATCATATTAAAGAGTAAAAACTAGGAAAATAATGTCAATAATAATCTAGTCTAGAGATAGATTAGACATGTGAAAAGTCATATCAAAATCATTGTGTAAACAAGGATTTTACCAAATTTGGGTCTCTAAAAACGTAAATATATATGTATTCCATCACTCTTCCAAAGTTGTGAGTACAATAACATCATTTTACATTGGGGTAGGCATGTAACATGGCCTAATAGAAACACCTCAAGATTTTCCCATCTATCCTCATTAAACACAATTATCTAAATAGTGCGAAGAACATGCACATGTCATAGCTCCTACATGTAGATGGGGTCATGCATCACAAGTAAACAAAGATAAAAATTAGTATTTTAACCAACATAAACTATATGTTATATTAATATATTACACTTTTAGATAATATAAACTAGAAAAAAATATAAAAGTGTTCAAATTTTCAATATATCCCAAGAATGTACAAATTTTACTCAATCTATATAAATTTCTACCATGAATGTACATATCTTTCCAAAACTCTACGGGTCATTTTTGGAGCATATGAACTTTAAAATGATGCAAAAAAATCCTATCTATTTTGTGATTATTTAACAATTTATAAAATGTTCCAAAAATTAAAAAGGGATCATAATGAACTAAACCAATTTGGTTTCCATGTGGTTGTGATATATTCAATGTGTAATAAATTCTCATTTATCACTCTACTTGTACCCAAAATGTTCCACGACATTTTGGGGTTTTGGAGTAAAAACCTTGATCTTTCAATTTCTTTGTAGATGGGTTTCAATACTTTATGGCATGGTAAGAAACATCACATAAAGATAAAAAAATTCATGGATTTGAATGATACTATATGGCCTTGGAGGATCTTTACAGTTTAAGAATAATGTCTCATGGCTTGAGAAGAACCGCCTTACTATGAACAATATTTCACAACTTAAGACTTCACAACTTAAGACTTCACATAAACGCTTGAGCCAAAAAAATCAATTGTGTGTGGGCCAAAAACATGATTAATATATGGATTAACTCACATTTTGGAATAATACTTATATACCAAGCCAAAAATAAATCCATATCCGTATGAGTAATTTTTGAGTGCCTCTTCACCTTGGATATTAATCCCACATCCATCAAGAATGAGATAAAATTAAGTGTTTATATTTTTAAAAACTTATATTAAAGTGGAGTGAAGTGGAGTCTTTAAGAAAAAGGATTCCTTTTGGAGAAAATCCAAAAATATAAGTAATGAGGAAAAGTGGGGAGGAATTTCATATCCTACGAAGTGGAAAAATCTAGTGAGATTGAAGCTCACAGTTTGAAAGAAAAGTTGAAGGAGTGGTTTGAAGATTGAAAAATGTTTGCATTTTGAGACTCGATATTGTTCCACATGGTGTAATATAGTTCCCTATAGGTTAAGGAAACATTAAGATTTTGGTGAAATTTGATGGAATTCCCTATTATTTATATATTTGTGATTAACACATATCACAATCTCATACACCAAGACCTGCAGAGAAGAAGTGAAGGGAAAATGAAGGCTAAGAGTTTTATAGAGATGAGATCCTAGATTGCACCACATTAAACAAAATAGGGGACTTGGAGCTTGAGGTATAGAAGGAAAATAAATAATATTTCATTGGGATAGAGCTCCTAGGTGACACCACCTAACATAATCTATGAAGTTCATGGTTAAAAGGAGATAGAGGAAAAGAAATTAGGGGCTATGAATTTGTGAGGAGGGGCTCCTATATTGTGTCATGTTGTGTGATATAGGAATCCCAGTACTCAAAGGAAGTTAAAACTAAAATAAAGGGAAGGGTTGGAAAGGTTATGGAAATTTTATGGAAGAGTTTTTATATTGATCCATGTGTCACAAGAACATGAGCTTACAAAAACACCACCTAGGAAATCTAAGGAGGTTGAGAGAAGATGGAGAATGATACAAGAATCTTGGATTGCGGCATGTGTCACAATCTAGGAGATATTTGTGGTTTATATAGAATACATAAAATTTCTTTGGAATATTGATCTAATAGATCATACCAAGTGTCATTCCCAAAGGAAAATCAATGGGCACCATGTGTCTAAATAAAAAAGGAAAATTGACTATAGTTAGAAAGTTAATTTTTTCACAATTTGAAATGAGGAAGAAGCATCACATAACTCTATGTTTTTTTCACATATCTTTCAGCTAGGATCTCTTATCAAGGAATAGTTTAGTATATTTAAAATATTATTTAGAGGGATTTGTATTGGTTATAATTTGGGAGAAATTATTGAGTAATTTGTGATAAGCTTATTATATAAGTTAAAAACTATTTTGGTGATGCAGGGGCATCATCAAATGAACCTCAAGAATGAAAAATTAACCTTATTCATGGTTATGGAGGATGAGTTATGTGTTTCAGGGTATGTTGAAGACCTGAGAAGGAGTCTTAGTTGGTTAAGTTGTTTAAAATTTCAAATTATCAATTTCCCTCCATTTTTCAAATTTAAATTCCAAGTATGAAAAATGAAGAAATGGGCTTGTAAAGTGACTAAAGGAAGGTTTTAATGAATGTAAAGGGGGTGTTATATGTCTAGGACATGTTGAGTAGGTCCTAGGAGGAGTGTATGAGTCAATGAAATGATAAAATGATGTAACATGCATATAATGGCCATGAATGAGCCTATGGAGTCATGTAATGAGTTAGTTAGGGTTGAAATATATGAAAGATGAGATAAAAGGTTGATGTATTCAAGGGAGTGAGTTAGTTATCCTCCCGAGGAGGTAAGGGAGAGAATGAAGAGATATTCCTCGAGGAGAAGGAGGAGAATATAACTACAATTTTGTATGAACTGCATATTTATACATATAAAGGACTCTATTTTGTAAGGATATCTATGTTCCTTCACTAGAAATCTATGTATGTTATTGTAGCTTGGTCATTTAACGATTCCTCTTGATGAGAACATATATAATTTCTTGAGTTTCACCGAATAAGTGTGAATATTTGAATAGAAAGCTTTGTTTTAGCTTAGAGACCAAAGTATTAACTATGTGAGTGATAACAAGATTGTGCATGTAAGATTTATTATTGTGATTGACCTAAGATGTACTAATTATGAAATATTTTCAATATTGAGCATGTGATGGAAGTGATGTTTATTCCAATTCAAAAGCTATGGGTTGAATCCACAATAGTTCCATTTGCATGCATGAAACTCTACAAAGACCAAGAACAAGATAATGTAACAATTTGTGTAGGATTAGTGTGTCTTTGCATGGTATGAAAAATAATGCTTCATGAAGGGAGGTGAGGATCAAGATTCATGGTGTGATAACTTAATTGTGAATATCATTATTATTATTCATGCATGGAAGATTTAATTCAATGACTCTTTGCACTAAGATTCCATGTTCTACATGCATGCACAAGTTAAGTCCTAATAGTGGTTGAAGTTTTTCTTGACTAAGGACCATCACTATCAACCCGATATGATGGGTAGGCATATTCAGACCTATGGATGAGTTTGTGAGCTTTGAAAGAAATTTTTGTTTTTTTTTTTTAGGCTTATAAGCTTTCTCGGGTTTCATAGAAACTCTCCTTAGGTTTTTACAAAAACAAGCATTTGAAGATCTTTTTAATTGGAGTAAAATTGAAACTCTTAACATATAATATCATGGTTGTATGTCAATAGATTTTTGTAATTTTTGAATCATTATCTATATGAGTTCATATAGTTTGAAGTATTCACTTATATTTTCTCTCAGAATGCTACTCTGATACATCTTTCTCCACAATAGTGTGATAGCTCCCATTTTTGTTGGGTCAATAATAAACTTATATTGATTAGACATTGTATATGCAAAATGTTGTGATTGTGATATGAGTAATTTTCTATCCAATATACCATTCAGTTCCCTTCATCAACATTTGAAGATTTGCAAAACTACTCCATAAGTGCAATCATGGATTTCACGAAGTTTGTTGCTCTT
Source organism: Taxus wallichiana var. yunnanensis (assembly GCA_018340775.1). Classification (NCBI taxonomy): domain Eukaryota; kingdom Viridiplantae; phylum Streptophyta; class Pinopsida; order Cupressales; family Taxaceae; genus Taxus; species Taxus wallichiana. The sequence continues at coordinate 793,639,052 of CM031235.1, read as the reverse complement.
TGTTCTTCATCAATCATCAAATTCCATAAAATGGGATTTACAACTCCCATGGCCTCAAGAAAATCACTATTTTTAAAACACTCTCTGATCTCAAAAGATACTGTTTTAGATATCTTCATCAATTTTTTACGTTTATAAAAATTTCAACATCAAAAAGAGAGCTTGTGACTGGTACTTCCTCAAGTTCAAAACCTATTACATAAGGATATCTGTATAAAGTGTGCATTGGAATAGTTTTCCCATCAACAAAAATACAAATATGACCACTGATATTGAACTTTAAATATTTTTGGGATCTTTTGTATCTGTCAAAACCTTGAAGCTACTAAAAATTGGATTTTGAATCCAGTCTTGGGTGCAATATAAGGTATCCAAAATCATACATACTTGTCTCCTTAATTTTATAAAATCAACAATGTATATGGATCTTTCCTAAGCATGTTTCACTAAGTTGTTTATTTCCTTAAGCATTGGCAAAATACCGCATAAATTTAATAATGTCTCTAAATCTTTCAAGTGATATAACAGATCTTTAGCCTTGTCCACTTCTCTTCGATGCTTGAACATATACCCTGCTAAGGACCTGTATTCCTCAAAAATCATGCAAGTTGGTTCATACAATGATATCCATCTTGTGTCAACATCTTTTAGAAATTTTTACCATTTTTATTCCAACAAAAAATCTATGAAACTCCAAAAATCTTTTAGGATTTCTTGACATATATGAATGCAAGTCTTGTATCGCTCCTCTACTTTTGTAACATTTTAAAAATTTCTTACAATCTTGTAAGCCAAATTCATTTGTGGGCCATACAGTGAATAGGTATCATGTAAGGGGCTATAGTTGTTTACAGACAAATACAAAGTCTAATTTTTGACCTTGCATGACAAATACACCATCAACTCTTACACAAATCATCTTTGTAATCCATACAAATTATTTCCTTTAAATTTTTAATAACAAGTTTGTAGGGGTTCTTAGCATTGCATTTGTCCATCATCATGTGCATAGCTAATAGACGATTTTCCCTGAAATGGTTATTAAAACTGAAAGTGTAGACATGCATGCATACCTAGGATGTATTGTCTATTGTTGTGACCTCATCAATCAACAATGCGATAAAATTTACATTTTTTACCTTCTCTCTCAAATCAATGATTTCAATTTCTCCCATACACTTTTCCATTTCCCATGCACTAGTATCTGACCAGTGTGTTGTTGGAATATTTGGAAACCCATTAGATTGAAACAATATATTATAATCAATGAGATCTGAAATTGGTTTTCCCTTCTTTAAAATGTGAAATATTGTTTTGAATTGAATGAGTTTTTCCTGAAGACTTATGTCAGTAGCTTTTTCAAATTTAGCCTTTATTATTCCACCTTTCTCAACTAGGTCCTGAAGATGTTTATGATGATTTTCATATTCTACTGAATATCTCATATATAAACAATCTTCCTTAGTTTTCCATCTAGTTGTTTTTATTACTTTGTTCCATAATCTTTCTTTTTAGACTCATATACCTTCCCATAATGCTTCTTTATTGTGTCCAACTTCAATTGCATTTTGTGGTTTCTGCCTAGTTTCCAACTACATATAGTACATCTACATTTTGTAGGAGTATCATTATTGTTTTTTGTTTCAATAGGTTTAATGAATGGATATTTGGTTAACCATTCAAATTTATAAGTCCTTCTTACAGTCCACTTCCCACTCTTACGTTTCTAATGTGTGTTTCAAGAATATTTATCATAATTTTGAGTTGGATGGGAATTTCATTTGGAGTAAGGTCGGTGCGGTTGAAAGAAGTTGGTTTGCTTATCTGCATCCCTAAGTTACAAGTAAATCAAAAATAAAGTAACATTATCATAGCAAGAGTCAAAATTACCTCTTGCCATTGGAGTTATTGTTGGCTAACTGAAATATTTTGAAATTTCCATATCACGTTTTATTTTTCCTTGAGTTCTTTTCTCATTTATAACAAGGGTCATCGTATGGGTGATTCTCGAAGTCTCAAATGCGAAAAAATATAGAAGTTAACACAACTTAACATTGGCGAATGGCAACCAGCTACCCAAATGGGCATTCTAACGAAATTCAAACTACCAAACGGAAACAAAAACAATGTCACCGGATGGCAACATATATATGTTACAGTCGGTAACACATATAATCTGTTGTCGGTCAAGAACACATAAATTTGTTACCAACAGGTAACATTTCTTTGTTGTCATTCACCATTGCACATTGTCATCGACATTGCTATTTTTATTTTTAATGGTAACACGTATAATCACTTCATGTCACCAACACAAAAACATGACACTTTGTATAGACGAGTTCTCTTTTTATTACATCTTGTGTCTTTCACCTCTTTATGATTCTTGAATCCTTCATCTATTTTTCTTAAAAAAATTCAAAGGCTTATAATGTAAATAATATGACTATATTATATTGAATTAATCCTATATATAGTAGAATGTTATAACATGAAGGTGAATGTACTAAAATTGGTCGGCCCTTAGTGGAAATACGAAGGTGAAATTATATAGTACTTACTCCTATTAAAATCCTCATGTGCGCAAAAGGAAGAACAAGAAAAGGGATAATATCTTATAGACTTTGATGAAGGGACCACTCAACCTTCAAACACAAATGCCAAGGTTATCAATGTTGAGGATGAAGAATGATAGCACAAGGAGGAGGAGGAGAAATGTGATGAGGAAGAAGATCATGAAGATGAGGAGGGAAGACACAACAATGAAGAAGAAATAGGTGTCGAGGATGAAAATCAATGTCAAGTGAAGGTAAAAATGTGTGCGAAGAGGAGGAAGAGAAAGAGTAAGAAGAATTGAAACCTAATAAGAAAAACCTTTGAAATCCCTTTGCTCTAGTTTTTAGAAAGGAAAATCATATAAGGAATTATTCTCGTGGAACAATCTCAAGGATATCGTGGGGAAAACAAGAACAAAGATGATATTATCTTTCATTCTAGATGCCTACATGAAGGAACCCATATTTGAGTTCTCATTATCTAGCCTACACAATATTGCCACTTTGAGATGTGGATGAAGAACTATTGGCCTTGACACATTCCAAATGTGTAAGACCCAAACAGGGGAATCACTACTAAAGATGGTTACTGAGGTGTTCCAATAAAATATCACAAATAGCATATATATTCACTTCCAAAGGATAAGAGTGGCTGAACTAACTAAAGAGATCCAAGAAATAAATAAAAATATGGGTGAATTGACTAGGGAACATATAACCCTCTAAGAAAAATACACATTTGTAGATAAAAAGGAAAATAATTTGGGTAAGATTATACTCCTCAATGAACCCAAACTTATAAAATAAAACCCTTTAGATTAGGCAATTGGTAGAGAGGAGTTGGAGAAATTTATAAGCCTCTCGATCAAGAAAATGGAAGTAGATAAAGAAAAGCATGCAATAAGGTAAAACTGAGAAAACAACGTAAAGGGTCATCTTCCCCGAGAAACTATAGACTTTTTTGGATTGGTCAAGAAGCTTGGAGAAAAGGCCATGTACACAGATAAATTATTCGAGGGATTATTTAATAAGACCAATATAATAGACACGTGTATGCTCCCTATCACCAAAAACAATTGACCTTTGATAAAAAAAAAGAGAGCAATGATATTAAAAAGGCTGGATGAAACAAACTCCTTGAAGAATTTGAAAAGGTGGAGGAAGTGGCTAGCACAAAGAAGGAAAAATAAAGCAGTGACTGGGGGATCTAAGGAAACTAACCTCTAAGGAAGAAACCGAGCTAGAAAATTCAGCCACCGAACCTGGCGAGAAGTTACAGGAGTTACAAGCTGAGGTACCTAGCGCTAGAAAATGTGTCAATGCTCTAACTAAACTAGAATGAATTAGATGATTAGAAGGTATATGAAGACTTACTAAGGCAAGAATTTCTAGAATTATTTGAGGAGTTGGAGAAAGCATTAGTTGAGGACATGTAACATAGCTAGTGTGTGGGTAATGTTGGGCCCTAAATTATTATATTCATTTATTGGTTAAGTCCCACATTAGGAAATCATTATTTATTCTATATATTCTTTGAAGTACACAAGAAGTAGGGGAAAATGAAAATTTTCATGCATAATTTGGAGAAAAAACAAGTGTATAAATAGAACAAGAATGTATAGTTAGATGTGGCTTTAGTTGGAAAAGAAAAGAAAGGATATAAAATTGAATGAGCAAGAACTTTAACTTGCATGAAAGAGAAAATAAAACGGTGCACGAGGAAAATCGATTGTATTAAAAATAGTGATCCTAAAGATAGACTTGGAAAGAAATCAAGTCGAGAAAGTGAGTATCTAGTAGTGGAAAAAGTTTCATGTGGGACAAGAAGCTAGGAGATGAAGACAAGTGGCATAAAACACCACCCTTATGTAATATTTAGGTGTTATTTTTATAACTTGAGTGCAATTATAGTCTTGTTTAACTAGTGAAGGGAAACTCCCCACTAGTATAAATACCCATTTGGGATCATTATAAAGAGATATTGGAAGAGAATATAACTATAGATAGCTACACTATTATGATGTCACCGTTTAGAATAGAAAGTATATGTCGAGAGTAGAGAGGTGATTACTTTATAAGAGTTGTGTTTTATTGGTCAATATGAAGCAGATTATTATGGTTTTATTCTACACATGAACTTGTGTCTATATGTTATCTTTCTTCCTTTATAAGTGTGATTTCTTATAATGTATTGCTTTTCTAAACACTTCATCTTCAAAATGTTAAACATTATGAAAAAGCTGGAATCTCTCATACCTCATGTAAGTGTGCTAAGGTCTCCTTCCTTAGTGTGATAGACCAGTATGGGGAGATATCATTATTGGATCATGCTAGGGTGGTAGAAGTTTGGCACACATGTATGGTTAAACTAGACATACAACACCATGTTGAACCAATACAAGTGTTACCATATATCCCCTCGAATAGGCGTAAGTCCCATTAAATTATCCTATTGTAGGTGTAAGGGTACATACATATATAAGTTAACCCCTATTGGTGATCGTGTCTCTTAACTCAAATATAATAGGATAACTATACATTAAAAATGTACCTAGCACACTAGCAATGTGATGTGGTTTGCTTCAAATTTTTGACTAAGCCTTTTTTTCCCTTGAAGACATTTCACAATACTTAGAGTGGTTTGATATTGTTAAGACATGGCTTTAGGACCTTTGAATAATTGGAAATGGAGGAAGTTAGACTCTTTGACCTGGTTCAGTGCTTCATACCTAATGTAGTAACTATGCTAAATTTTTTGCAACTAGTTTAGGGATATTTTGGAGAACCTTGATTACTTTAGTGTTTATATTTGCATTACAAACTTATGAGAATGTTAGGTGAGTTATGAAGTTCGATTGAATTGTTTTTATAGGATTTTGTAGCTTAAAAATTTGCATGAAGGCCAACATAGGAGGATGAAACAATACACATAATATATTCAAATTGGAAAAATATTAATTAGATAAAAGGGCACAAGACACTATAGGTCATCCAGAACTGTACTTTACTATGACCCTGAGCTATACATTTTTTCCTAGGTAGAAAGTGATGTAAAATATAAAGTTTGAAAGTAATTATTAGGGTTCAATTACTAATTAGTTGATTAATATTTCGAAATTGAATAACACATCAGATTGTAGAGATGAGAAAGTAGAGAGAGAGAGAGAGAGAGAGAGAGAGATGTACTAATTGTTCTTAGAATGTGAGAAATTTTCTTAGCATAAGAATAAATCCAAACTTTTCATTTCCAAAAGATAAGTTATTGAATTTGATTGTATACATAAGATTGATAAAAGGGTCAATATAAAATACCTTTATTCATACTAATTCCCATAATAGTATGAATTTAAATCGAGACCCCTCATGTGAACCAATCCATTCCAATTAACATGAAAAACTATCGAAGAGTCAATAATAGGATGGATTTTAACAATCTAAATCCCAATCAAAATACTTTTGAACCCAATGTAAGATCTCCTCTTCCTTTTTTGGGAGTAGATAGATATATGTAAATTGTTATTTATAAGATGCAAGGCTATCCTAATGAGGTTCTAACAGAAATTGGAAAGAGATACCCCAAATTTCAAGCTAATAATGTATCCTCAGTGAACAAAACTTGAAAACATTTATTAATTTTATACATGATTAGGAATTTGTGTATGATTATGTTATGATAGAGATTTTTGTTCACACAAGGGAGGATAATTAGCATGATTGGTATAGTGAGATACATGATACTAATATTGAATCCTAGCTTAAGATAACAAGAACATTTAAAATTCAATTTGGGTACATGACTAAGCCAAGATTATTTATCAATGAATTTGAAAGTATTAGATACCATCCAAATGAGTGTGTGCAATATTTTAATCGTATATTTAATAATATTATGATGATACTCCCTTAAAGTTTCATACCAAGTGATGTTGTGTGTTTAATCAAATATTGTGAAGCTTTTGATGAAAAGGCTATATTTTATTTTAGAGATTAAGTTCCAACTAATTTTAGACATGCATATGTCATGGAAATTAATAGTATTATAACATTAGAGCTATGGGAGATCCTTTCAAGAGAGATGGTAACGTATTCTATCGAATGAAAAGTGATCAAGTAACCCATTGAGTGTTGATGAAAAGATGGATAAAGTGATGGGATCCCTGAAAGATTTATCTTATAGTTTGGCTCATAATGATAATGGATTGATTCTGATGAAAGGTAGGTAGTATATTAATGATAGATCACACAATAAAAATATAGGTTCTACACATGAAAGATTGCATGATATACAAAATAATTTTTTCATAGAGAAAGAAGGCTTGCAATTATAAAAGTAATGAAAGATAAATACTAGACCCACTCATTCCAATGTTGATGAGATTGACCATATTGAATAAGTTAAATGGTATGGTGAGTGCTTCATGTCTCATCTCTCTTTTGTTATTTTTGCAGCTTTTACTTTTGTGTATAATGATGTTGATGTGATCAACATATCTTGGAATCCATTTACATGTTTGATTTCAACAAAAAAACTAAGCTAACTTGGTGTAGAATTATGAATTACCGTATCATGATTTTGAGTATTTGAGATATTAAATGATTGATAAATACAATAGTAGAAGACCATATGACAAATAATCCTTTCCTAAATAATTATAAAAAGATATCATGTGAAGAGTGATTACATTTTGAGAAATAAAAAGATCAACATAAAGTAAAGACTTCCAAGAAAGTTTCTTCTTAAAATATTGAAAATAAGAGTAACAATACTGATAAAGAGTTCTTAGTTACTCCACAAAATAAAATAATTTTGCCACAACTTGTGAAGAAAAGAAATTTTATCCAAAAATTGAAAGGTAAGATACCTATTCCTACTAGTGTGATTAAACATTCATATCTTTCTAAAAGTCGAACTAAAAATAAAATAAAAAGAGTTGAAGATTGTCCCATATAGAAATACCCCTCTCAGTCCTTAGTTTTAGGGTTGTCACATGTACAAGACATCATTTTGTGCACACCTAATGTCAATGGTACCACAATTCCCCCAAATACACCAATGCATAATTACAATGTGTGTGATATGGTGGTTTTTATAAATCGATTTAAAATTGCAGTCCCTTTAATTGAATTATTGTGGATGCTTGAGTATAAATAAAGCCTTTTTCCTTATTTCCCATAATTCTCTTGATTAATCTACCACTATTGGAAAAATTAAGAAAGTGAATAAAAAAGATGAGGAATTTCCTAAAATTTAATCAAGAACAACATTGGATTAGATTCAATTAAATGTAGATCTATTCTATACTAATTTTCTTGTCAATGGATGGTTGATACATAATTGTATGTTGGACTTAGGGGCTTCATGTAATATTATGATTCTTGTTGTTATGAATGAGTGTAACATAAGAGTATCTACAACATGTGGAAAATGTTATGGTATGGATTCATGTGAAGTACCAGGTTGTGGGATGTGTAAGAAGATTGGTGGTTCAACTTGTTGCATGCATTGTGAAGTTTCTTTCCATGGACATTGTTTTTGTTGATTATCCTCCTAAATGGGGGATGTTTTTGTCACATAAATGGGTTTTTTGAGTTAGGGCTATTGTTCGAATAGAAATTTTATGTGCCACCATTCTACTAGATGGAGAGAAATTCAAAATTTGTAGGGAACAAATAATGATGCATTTGATTGGAAATCCACAAAGATATTTGAATGAAGTAAAGTATACTAATGCGGATGTGGAATTTTTGTGGGAAATACCTGTTTCATTCAAAATCCAATCAAACCTAGTTTTTGTCCGCATGAAGTGATAATGTAGATATTTGTGATTTATGGAACATGTTTTTATGTAGGATGTTCAAAATAAGGTTCAATGGTTGGAGTTGTTTTATGTTCCTCACAATAAAGTTTAATTAAATTTGCATACACATTAGATTTTGAGTGCACATATAATGTGGCATAGTCTGAATATGTTTTGATTGGTCTAAAATTGGGCTCCAAATTTAATATCAAGGATATTTTGTGAAAGGAGACTCATATTTAGTTGTGCACGAGGTAAAAAAAAAAGGTGTATGCTACAAAAACTAAAAGGCTCAAATATTATAGAAATATTATTTTAGATTCACTATAATTTTTTAGTTCTTATAATATTGTCAATATGGACTGGTTGTTGAATTTATTGCATATAAACTTGTTGTTCTTATTTCCCTTTATCGAATGAAGGGACTACCCCATTTAACTTGTACACAATGTTGAATTTTTTAGAGGCCATATGTGTCGAATAATGTTAACCATTGGAACATGTTTGAACATAACAATTAGATTGTTAGATTTTTGAACGGGGCTCCTAATTTTGAGGACTATCTCATACATTTAGAACCTTTTGTTGAAAATCAAGAGGGTAAAGAAGTTCTCTTTAAACAATGATTGATTCATTGAATACAAATAAAATCCTAAGGGGATTGATTACAATTGAGAGAGATTTTGATATTGTATATAGAATAATGTAGCACATTCTTCCAACTATTCATGATACTAAAGAAATCAATTTGGGTTTATTTGTAGCTCCCATATCAATTTTTATTAGTAAATGAATTAAGGAGGATGAATGGAAAGATCTTATTAAGATGTTGCATAAATATATAGACTACCTTGTTTGGTCCTATGACGAATTGAAATCATATAGAGGATATATTTTAGTGTGTCATCCCTTTATAGCCTAACATGAAGCTTCTAAAATAAAAATAGTAACCCATGAATCCTACTTTCATAACAAAAATAGAGAGTGAGTTGAGAAACTCAAAAGAGGGTGAAATTAATAAACTTGTAAAACTTTCCTCGGGGTTGTGAACGTAGTTCCGTGAGAAATAATAATGGAGACATTTAGTTGTGCGTGAAGTTTAGAAATTTGAGTAAGATGTTGTTGAAAGATGATGTGAAGATAATTATCCATTGGCTGAAATGGATCACTTATTGCAAAAGGTCATTGAATCTGAATAAATTTCAAGTTTGGATGGCTTTCCTAGTTACAATGATCATGTTGTGGTTAAAGAGTTATAAATATATAAGATAACATTTACCACTCATTGGGGAACTTATGTGTATGTAAGGATGTCATTTTGGCTCATTAATGGTGGAGCCACATTATAAAGAGTTATACATTACACTTTTGCGGGATTGATTACTGAGATTATCGTTGTATATTAGGATGATATCACTAATTTTTAAGAGTAGATAAAATCATTTGGGTCTTTTTTTTTTTAAATTAAAAAGTGTAGAGAGTATGAGATCTCCCTTAATCCCAAAAATGCATTTCGGTGTGGAGAGAGGAATTTTTTTGTCATGTTGTCTCAAAGGAAGGTATTATGCACATATTATGAATGATTAAGAGAGGTCAAAACTATACACAACATTCCTCTACACTCTAAAAATGGTTTTCAATCATTTTTAAGAAATTTAACTTTGTTAGATGATTTGTGTCAAATTTTGTTGAGATCACAATTTGAATTAAAAGTGTGTTAAAGAAAGACCAAGTGATTAAATGAACTATAGAGGTTGAGTAGTCATTTTCTAATATAAAATAGGCTCTTAAATAAGAATTCATGATTTTCAATCTGATTACTTTTTCTTCTCCACTTAGAGTGGATTTTGTTATATTGTAAAATAATTTCGAATGGCATAGAAACCCATAGCATTTTTTTGAAAAGTGTTACAACATGTTGAGTTAAATTACACTCACATGGAAAAGAAATATTATGTTTTGATTAAAGTAGTGAAGGGTTTAAGATTTTACATAGTTAGTTAGAAGATGAAAGCTTACATGCCCCATACTATGGTAAAATATATTTTGACTCAATTTAGAAAAATTAGGCAAAATATGAATATCGGTGAATAAATTATATTAATTTTATGTTGAGGTGCATACCATAATTTTTTTGAGATGGCAAGCAATGATTATGTTGATGAAAAAATCAAATCTTGATACATTGTTGAATTGATTGTTAAAAATGGTAATGTTGTAATGATTGTTAGAATTTAGAGGATTCTAATTATTACGAATTTAATCAACCAATGCATTTAAATATTAACATAAACCATAAAACATTAAATTTTAAACATTATGCAATGTAATAAATAAAATTACATAACATATTAATTAAGTAATACATACCAAAAGTAAGAACATAGTGACACAATGTTTATAGTGGAAAACCCCAAATAGGGTAAAAACTACTTGTGAAATAACCTTTTACTTTCCAAGAACCAAATTTGAATCTAGTGACTTTCACCTCCTCCTTTCAACCCTAATCACAAGGGTAAAATAATATTCACCTTTAATATTTCATTCGAACATATCAAATGAGGACCTAATTTCATTTTCATATTAGGTGATCGGATATGTCTCCTAACCCACCTTTTCAACCTTATTAGTTGACACATATACCTAGGTTTATAATATTTAATATTAGAAATATAATCATTTTATGATATTAAATATTTAACCGACAAGTATATACCTAGGTTAGCATATTTAATAATAGAAATATAAATATTTTTATCATTAAATATTAACCTATATATTAGTGATGGACCCATATACATTAAGGGTTGGCCAAACCACTTAATCATTATGTTCCAACATTCCCCCTTGATCGTTAAGTGAGATAACATAACATATTTCAATAGATTACCTACTCGTGGTACACTACATAATTTACAATCCTTAAACCATAAAGGTTTTAGGCTAGCATATCGGTTGAAGGAATTATAACACCTTCATCATACTCAAGTTACCTTTTGGTACAAAAGGATTTGGAATATCAAATATAAGCCCATGATTAGTGGCTAAATATGATTTATGAATTTTACATGTTCTCACAAGTTCTCATAGAATGTTATTGAACCCCAAGCATATAGGATCCTTTTTAAGCAAGGACCTTCTTAACAATATGCTTGTCTTTGGATATTTATTAGTAAACTCAATAGTACTAAAGAGTTTCTTGAAAGTGACTTTAAGATCTTTCTACACTTTTTTAAAAGAATCGAGGAGGTATACATGCTTGAAGGTCTTTTTACACTTGCATGAAGATCTTTTTTACACTTACTCGAAGGTCTTTTATAAATTCTCAAAGGTCTTTTTATAAAAGCGAGTTCCATTAGGATGTAACATTGTCATGCACACTTCCTCTCAATAGAATTTCCGACAATCCAAGTTTTTCACGAAAGTGACAAAACTTTACAAAGACTCAGAGGGCTTTATGAAGATGTCAAAGAACATACTCTTGATCCACATGAACTTGAGATTTATCTTACCACTTATCACCTTCTCACGGATGAAGTGTATATGTATCTCAATGTGCTTCGTCCTTTGATGTTGTATTGGATTATGTGCAAGAGATATGGTGCTTTGGTTATTACAGAACAAAGGAACATTGCCTAAATCCTTCATCTTTATCTTATCGAATAACCTCTTTAGCCATAAAGCCTCTTTTGCAGCTTCTATTGCACTTCTATATTCAATTTTTGTTGAAGAGATAGAAATAGTTGGCTATTTTTGCTACACCAAGTAATGACACCTACACCAAATTTAAACATATAACCAAAAATAGATTTTCTAGCCAACACATCACCAACATGATCAAAATCATAAAATCTATATAAGATAACATTTTCATTCTTAGTATAATGTAACCCATAATTGATTGTTCCTTTAATATATATAAGAATCATTTTTACAAGATTCCAATGATCTCTATACGGTTCCTACATAAACTTAGAATCGATTCCTATTGCATAGAAATATCGATCTAGTTATAGTTAGATAAATCAAACCGCCATCTAACTGTCTAAAGGTAGGATCATCTTTTTCACATGCAGGCTTATGATCAATATTTAGTCCAACTTCCATTGAAGTATAAAATGGTTTACAATCAATCATAATAAAAATTTTCAATACATTGGTTGCATATTGTGTTTTGAAAAAATAACAATAGAATGAAATACGGTCATACAAAGAACATGATGTGAGAGACCTAACTCATTCATTTTGAAGTATTGTTTCAATTTCTATTTAATCCTATGAATTAAAGCAGAATCACCTATTAGTCATAAGAAAAACATATATACATATAATGATAATATAAGATCCTTCTTGTTTAATGAATATATTATTGTTAGAAGAATAATTAACAAAACCCAATAGTTTAAAGAAGGAAACAATTTTCACATACCAAGCTCTAAGAGCTTGTTTTAAACCATACAAGGATTTCTCAACTTACAAACATAGTTTTCTTTACTAGTTTCTTCAAATACTTTAGGTTGAAACGTGTAAAGTTATTCCTTTAAATCACAATTCAAAAAAATTTTTCTTATCCATTTGGTGGATTTCCCACTCAAATTGAGCGGTAATTGTAAATAAGGCCTAACGGTTCTCATTTTAGGTACAAAGGAAAATGTCTCAACATAATCAATACCAGTTTCTAAGTGAAACCTCTAACAACAAGTCTAGCTTTATGTTTGTCAATACTACCATTAACATTATATTTTACTTTGTATAACCACCTAGAACCTATAATACTTGCGGCTCAGGCTCATACAAGGTAATTAATGCATGGTCCATTTGATGGCTTCTCGGTCATTTTCTTAAGGTTAATAGGATTTAAACTTTCTAACATAGATTGAGCCTAATTTAATTTCTTAGCTAGGAAGATAGGAGTTTCAAAACATCCGTAATATCAAAGCATCATCATTTAAAAACATCTAATGAAGTAACTTTAAGAGAATAAGACAACACATGTAAACATTTCACTAGATTATATCTAGACATTTCATATAAGCTTCGATAATTAACATGTCATAACATTTCATGCCATAGTTTTCAATTATTAAAACTTTGAGATATAAAACAAGATGCGGAAGAGAAATCGTCAAAAAAATACAAACTATTTCTTTGAATTCCTTCATCTATTATACTCTTATTACTATCATTGATATGCTAAGTATCCTTCATGCATGGATTTTGGTTTGATATTACCATGTGTAGAAAGTACTCATCATTCACTTTGTGCGAGATCGGAGAAAGAGCTTCTTGCATTCGTTGCGGGAATGCATTCATGTTATCTATAGTTGCTTGACGACCGGTGGGAGTAACCTCGAGATCCGACACAATCGCCTAGAGTTTCCTCACCATAAATTATGTTTTGACCCAAATATTGTATTTAGTTTCATTCAAGATTTGGGTTTTGTCAAACACAAAATAGTTGGACGTCATTATTTCCCAACTTGTTAAAAAACCCCATTATAATATATAATGTACCATAGAATTAGATACATATTTATTAAAAAAACAACATTTTTAATAGAATCGGATCTAAATCTTATATATCTAAAGAAACTATTTGATCATAACTAATTTTGTCATTACAATATATACTAATTAACCTCCCATGATCAAAATAATAACCCACAGTATAAAAAGCTCGTATTATACTCTAGATTTATATAAAAAATATTTCGACCATATAGAAGAGAAGAAGAAACCGTTAAGAATGCATAACAACTTTAAATTTACGAAAAAAAAATGTTGGAAAAGATCCGGCCACTTAAATTTGACATCGAATGACTATCATTATGACTTATTTTTAGTCTATCGTGTGATCATTTGACCGTTAATTTTAACACGGTGAAATTTTCTTGGAATCTAAAAGCTTAAATTTGACATCTAAATGATCATCATACTACATTATGTTCGGTCTCTACCGTGATGGTCATTTGACCGTCAAATTTAATCGAGCAAAAATTGTTGTGTATTTCCGAATGTGAAATTCTAGAATTTCTTCTTCGTATAATATTATGGAGGTTATATTTTAATAAATTATAATAACCTATTATAATTTATAATTTACAAATATATACATTTAAAAAAAAAAGATAAATAGTTTATTTAATGTAAATAAAAAACAACATATAGTTCATAAAAATTATACAATATAGTATTTTTAATTAAAAAACACATAACCCTTATTAAAGGAGTTTAAAGGGCATAAACTAGGTTAAAATAATTTTACCAAGTGCAAGTAGTAGATTTATGAGGGTACAAATTAACTTGCATATTTTACAGAGGGGACAAGTAATTTCACCCTGACCAATGAAATAAATTGAAATCCCTATTTTTATGAACCTTGTCTCTGCCTTCATTTACTCTTAATTTTACCCTCCACACATTTGAAAATATGAAAAGATTGAAAAATATTTCATATAATTCCTATGAAGCTAAAAACTTTATAACTTTTATGTGGCTATAACTACCAATATTTTAATAAATATTTTCCGCCACCAATAAACTAAATTTTTAATTCTCTATTTATACATGAGAATTCTACATTTATATGTGAGATATTATCCCATTTTATTATCCACTCCCACGCTTATATAAAAGAAAACCTTGAAATAAGTTTATTTATATAATTTTTTTAAACTATAAGATATAAATGAATGAGGTTCCCCACTTACATGGATAATATAAACAATTAGAAGTGCAAGTAGATTTATGAGAGTACAATAGAGGGGACAAGTAATTTCACCCGGCTAATAAAAAAATTGAAATATCTCCTTCATTTACTCTTAATTTTACCTTCCACACATTTGAAAATATGAAAAGATTGAAAAATATTTCATATAATTCTGCAAGCTAAAAACTTTATAACTTTTATGTGGCTATAACTACCAATATTTTAATAAATATTTACCACACTTGGCCACCAATAAACTAACTTTTAAATTCTCCATTTATACAGGAATTCCACATTTATATGTGAGATATTATCTCATTTTATTATCCACTCCCACGCTTATATAAAAGAAAACCTTGAAATAAGTTTATTTATATAATTTTTTTAAACTATAAGATATAAATTAATGAGGTTCTCTACTTACATGGATAATATAAATAGTTAGTGGCACATGTTAGGTTTAGGTTTGAATACTTATTTTTAAAAACTATAAAATTATAGTTATTTTGTTATACATTTTTTTAAATTATAAAAAATTACTAAAGTTTTAAGATTATAGTATTTACATGAATTTATTAAAAAAATAGAAATGACCCTATTTAAATGGAGTCTCACAACTATAGATGACTCCTTAATAAAAATATGTAAAAAAAATTCAAACCAAATTTTAAAGCAACTACATTATTTTGTCTCATTCCATGGATCTTTAACCCCAAGCCAATAGGATTTTTCTATTCTTAAGGAAAATTGTCTCCATATGAGAGACCTTGTGATTTAAATTTTCTGTAAATATCAATTCTTCACAAAACACACAATTTTAGTTTGCACAAAAAATGGAAAGAAGGGGGGCTTGATCATTTTAAATGTCCTTTTGGGTTGGTTGAAAAAACTCGTAAAAATTGAATAGATTAAAGACAATAACTTAGACCTCACCTATTTAATTTAAACCATGCCCTTGTACCATGTTAGAATTTAGAGGATTCTAATTATTACAAATTTAATCAACCAATGCATTTAAATATTAACATAAACCATAAAATATTAAATGTTAAACATTATGCAATGTAATAAATAAAATTACATAACATATTAAGTAAGTAATATATATCAAAAGTAAGAACAAAGTGACACAGTGTTTATAGCTTATAGCGAAAAACTCCAAATAGGGTAAAAACTACTGTTGTAATGCCCACTCCTCTTCAACACTGAATGAATTATGTTTTCGACTCCGACTTGATTATAATATGGAAACTTATTGATGTAGTCTAATTAACGTACTAATCAGATAAGCGGGACATCATGGTTACTATTGTGTTCTTATTGTTATTTTGATTGTATGTTTGTCTTGTGGACCCTAATGGGCATTTAAGGATAAGACAATGAACTAGAACGATTGTCTTGTTATAAATTGATTGTGATGCCACTACTCTTTGATATTGCTTTATTGTATTTGATTTATCTCTGTGGGACACATAGACATTATTGCTCATTGTACTGTAAATATTAATGACGAAACAACATTAACTCGTTGTGATATGGGAATCGAAGGATAGACATTACTGTAACCGAACTAATTAACTATGATAGACATTCAGTATGGAAGATAATGATGTGTTGTCAGCTTAGATATATATTGATATTTTGAATTTTCTTTGTATTGATTTTATTATGATGTTCGAAGTTATTTTGTGATTTCTTTGATATTAAAGAATTGGTGAAATTGTGAACAAGTGAAAGTATTGCTTAAATTAGATGATTTAGTTGGTTTATGATCTTAATTGCAAATTAATGTATTAGTAGAATCGAAATGTTGAAAATTAGAGTAATTGTTGAATTACTTGGTCTTAGCGATAGTAGTTATGATATTTGATGTTGAAATTGATATGTAGATATAAATGTTTTATTAGTTCGACATCGTTAATATGGTCATGAGGCCAAAGAGGTATTGTGTGATTTTGCAGGTAATTATATCACAACAATCAAAAAGGGGTTAGGAGACCAACCACAATGAGAATACTAGATGGATATAGCAAGCGGTCACCATAACAACTGTGTAATATTTTTGTTTTGTTATTAGGTTGTTGGGGCTCTCCACGGGGGTGACCTTGATGTAACCATGGATTTGTGTGTAATCCTTTCCCTTTTTTCTTTTATTTAATTGTGAAGTATGTGATTTATTTTGTGATGTAATTCATTTAATCATTGTTGATTAATGTGTCTTTATTAAGTAATTTAATCATGTTATTATGTCATATGGGGATGTGACAAAGGGGTCATTTATCGAGTAGTTAATCTTTTAGATTTTGTGATTTTGATGGAGTGCAAGTGACTTTGAGTGTTGTACACCCCACCTTACTTAGGAAACTTAGATTTGGGCTTAAGGGCCATTTTTGGAGGCTTGTGGGACACGTTAAGTTTGTGTCACGTCTCTTAAATTCTTATACCAACCCTACTTATGGGCTTTAAAATTTGTCCTAAAGGGGTATGGGTTGGGATTGTGTGTGTAAGTGGTTTGTCATTTCTCTCAACCACCAATTTATTGTGCCTTGGGGTTGAGGTTTGACTTATGATGTGGAGTTGAGGATGAGAGATGTGGCATCCTACATGAAACCACCTAACCCTCCTCTCCCCTTTTCTATTTATGCAAATTAATTTATTTGTTTGGGGTTAATCCATTTCTTTATGTGCTCTTGCATTTTTGAAGTTAGAGAGTTTTTAGAGTGCTTGTTGAACTTTTGGAGCTTGTTGGAGTTGGATTGAGCTTGAAGGAGTTTGGAGTGTAATTTTTGATCAAGTTATTACTTTGGAAAAGTAGGAGCTACACTCTTTTTATTTGTTTGTGTTTATATGCATGTATTACATGTATGTGAATAGTTTGTGTGCTTGTTGGGATCTTGGGTAGAATGCCTAAGTATGGTGTAGGAGAAGGCTATAGGGATTTTATATGTAGGGAGGCATAAGAGTTTACTTCATTTTTGGGAAGGAGTTTGGGTTAGGTGCCCCACCTTTGATAATAAAATGCTTGCATTATTTATTTCTTTTGAGGGAGACATAAGAGAATGTGGGAGACATAAGAGGATCTTGAGGAGGCATAAGAGTTGTGTAGGAGTTTTGAATCGTGTTTTGGAGGGCTTTAAGGTGGGCACCTAATCCCATTGGGAGACATAAGTGATCTCCCCATAGATCCTTGATCCATTGGCTTTGTATTTTTAAGCATTGTATATTTTGATAACTTCATTTTTGTGATGGTTATCTTGTGTTTAAATGTGTGTTAAATGGTTGTGAAATTTTGTATTATGATGCGGAAGCATTGTGTTAGTTGTCATGAGTTGTATTCATTCCTTATTGTATTGTGGTTGGGGCTCGGGGCCGTTAAGGTGATGGATTCTTCTCTTAATGGATTTGTAGTTGGGTGGAGAGCGTTGCCTACTCCCTTGTTTTGTGATCCTTGTGGTGAAAAGTTGAAGATAGCAAGATTTGGAGCTACCTTGGAGAAGTCATGCAAATGAGAGATTTGGATATTTGGCCTTGTTGATAGCCCTTTGTTGTATATGATTCAATTTGTTATCCCATTGTTTAAAGTGGAAAGTTTGTAAAGCATGTAATGAAATCTTGTAAAATTGTATTGTAAAGAGCTCTACTTGGTTGTATATTGGATTATGAAGATTTGAGAAAAGTAAGGAATGTAAAAGTTGCTTGTAAATGAATATATGAATGTTAAAATATATATCTTTTATCCTTGTTGTAAATGTTGTTTTATCTGAAATATATGACTCATTGGAAAGATGGAAGTAATTATAAATCTGCTTCAAAGTTGCATGCAAAAATCTAGAAATTTCAGCATAGAAATCAACTTCCAGTGATTTTAGAAAATTCATTACTCCCAAATTATCTTCTAGGTTTTTCTAAAATTTGGTAGCTCATTTATAACATATTAATCTACAAACCTTTTAAATCTCATAGCAACCTAGCATGTAAATCTCAAGATACGCCATAATCTTTCGAGCAATTTTAACCTTGAAATGCCTGTGTAAGAATCAAATTATAGTGATTTTAGAAAATTTATTTCTCCTAAAATATCTTCTGGGTTTTCCTAAAATTTGGAAAACTCATTTATAACATATTAATCTAAAAACCCTCTAAATCTCATAACAACCCAACATGTAAATCTCAAGATACGCCATGATCTTTCGAGTAGTTTTAACCTTGAAATGTCTGTGTAAGAATCAAATTACAACGATTTTAAAAAAATTACTACTCCTAAAATATCTTCTGGGTTTTCCCAAAAATTAAACAATTTACTTATAACATATGAATCTAAAAACCCTTTAAATATCATCATGACCCAGCATGTAAATCTCAAGATAAGTCACGATCTTCAGAGGGTTTTATAAACGAGTCATGGTGAGTTTAAATTATTATGTGACATTTTGTTTTTAATTATGGATCAAATAAATAAATGTGGAACACGGTATGTTGGAATTATTTTGGATTTATATATATATATATATATATATATATATATATATATATATATATATATATATATATATATATATATATATTAATTATAATATATATATATAATGACGATATTTTTTTAATATGACGATTGTTTTAAGGGTATGTTTTGACCTTAGATTCTTCAGGGTAGATTTAAACTGCCGGAAAAAGTAATCCTTTTTTAATGACCAAAATTATTAAATCACTTAGTCATGATATTTCTTGGTAAGATTAAAGTGCGGGTAAAATAAGTTTTTTTATTATTGGTAAATAGTTTTTGAAAGGGACTATACCCTTATACAAGAAGGCTCAAAAGCCAAATGTGAACAAATAAGGCACAAAAAAGATCAAGATCGAGATAAAATGTGAACGCCGAAAGAGCGAGGAAACAACCCGCCGAATAAAACCCAATACCAACAAAAATCAAAGCATAAAAACAATTGATTTACAAATGACCAAAGTGTTGCCCGACAAAAAAAAGTGAAGCATTAATGAGCAAATGAGCAAAGACTGGAAAACTAACAAGGCAAAGAAGTGGTATTCTTGGAGATTTTTTTTTCTTTTTACGCACCATTATCCAACCTGTAGAAGCCTCCGCAATTAGAGGATTAAATAAAGGAGGCGTATTTTCCTTATCTTCCATAGATCCAACTGGGAATTATCTTATTTTATATTTTACTTTCTATCACCAACTAAATGAGATTCTTTGGCATTTTCAACAACTAGAATTTCTGAAAGAGGGGTTTCGGACAAAATCATCTTCAGTATCTGTATTTGAATCCTCTTTGGCTTCGAAAATCAAGTGTTCTGGGAGGGCATTTTTCCACCAATTGTTTTTTCCATTTTTTCTCTTTTCCATTCCGCAAACATCAGCAGTGTGTCCGGTAGAAAAACACTTTCTGCACCTAAAGGGCAAGCCTTCATAATCTAATGATTGTGTCCAAGTTCTATTTTGGACTTTAAGCTCTATATTAGCGGGGAGATTTTTGGATGTGTCAAGCTCAACAAGGATTCTAGCGAAGGTTGTGTGTGTGAAATCAGTGGTTTGGGGGTCAATGAAAAGGATATGACCCAGAGTATTTCCAATAGCAGTTAGACAAGTACGGTCCCAAAATTGGAGCGGTAAATGGGGCAATCTAATCCATACTAGTTTGCAGGCAAAGGATTCAGTGAGTGGGTTAAAAGATGGGAACCAGGGTTTCAAAACCAGGTAGTGGGATTGAGAAGCCCAAAGTTTTTTAGCTATGACTTCCTTATCCCTAATTGAGGAAAAAACAACAATAAACGTGCCTTTGCACATGGATAAAGATCTAACTTACTAGGAGAATCGGGATCCAAAGGTGCTTTGTAATCCAGTCATGAAGGGTAGCTAGGTTTGGCGAGCACTGCGTTGAATTTCCCAATCGGGGCATGTTCTTGGTAGAAACATTCTGAATTGAGGACTCCATCCCCAAACGAAACGCTAGGGTTAGTAACCACAGGGGTCATAGGTGTGATGGGACTCATCCCCTGCGTGAGACTCCTACCCTGTAAAATATCCTTAAATGTAGTCGATCTGTTTGAGTTATTATTTAGGACATGATTCACATCAACCCTGGTATCAGGAAAGCCTGTCGTAGTGATCTTTGGGTGCAAATCCACTGAAGAAGAGTGGTTCTCAGGTTGCAGAGGAGAACTGCCGCCTATAGTTCTACCACTATTACAACCACCATTAGCAGTAAAGTGGTTAGCATAGGGTGCTCGAGCCTTCTGTATAGGGGTCACTTGAGATCCGTCCCCATGAGAGGATCTAGCAGGGTTAGGATTTGAAGAGGCCGCCTTAGCGCCACAAAAAGCTTGGTCAATCCACGATAGAACATGTTCTGCCTGTGCGCCTCTACCAACATCACCATCTCTAGGAATGGATGCATCACCTCCACCATATTTCTTATAGCCATGGCCGTTGTATCTACCAATTAGGGTTCGCGACGGTTTAACCATTTAGGGTTCGCAGAGCGGTTCACGGAAGAAGGAAAGAGCATAAAAAATCAAAATGTACATAATTACAAATAAATTAAAATGGTTAAATTTATTATTTAACTTACTGGGATAATTTAAATAATTAGATTAAATTTAGTTACTTCCAAGTAAGTTAATGTAAGGAGTTAATTAAAACTATATGATTTAAATTTATATAATTAATTCACTCGTAAAGATTTTGGGAAAATGGAATAAAACTACTTATGGATGGGATGCGTGGAAAATAAGGGAATGAGTTTTAATGAACACTATTAATGTAAAGAGAGAGAGAGAGAGAGAGAGAGAGAGAGAAACATGAATGAATTGATTAAATAATGAAAATGCCCTTGAAAGCTATCCTTGAGCTTACAGTCATTGTCCAGTGCCCGCAACAATTGTCTAGTAGTCTACGACCACGTCCAAAGCACTCCGCAACAACTTCTAGTAGTGCGTAGCCACGCCGGCAGCCCGCAACACTAACTTAGTAACCTGCAGCAAAGTGTAGTAGCTTGCGAGTGAGATTTTAGTAAACAAAAATATTGTAGCTTAAACCTTTACTAATGTTATCAAAATATTCATACATATAAATCATTCCCATAGTTTCCTGAGTAATGTGATGTAGTTTTTATGGGTCTATGAAGGAAATTAAATAAGTGAAATCTAAGGTTTAGTAGCGTTGTAATCCTTTAAAATAAAATAAAAATCACGTAACTTTTCCTAGATAATTATGAGGATTAATGTGGTTTGGGTGCGTCGTTTTTGGGCGTTACTGATTGTGAAATAACCTTTTACTTTCCAAGAACCAAATTTACATCTATTAAATTTCACGTCTTCCTTTCAACCCTTATCACAAGGGTAAAATAATATTCACCTTTGATATTTCATTTGAACATATCAAATGAGGACCTAAAGTCCTTTTTATAATAGGTGATCGAATATATTTCCCGACCCACCTTTTCAACCTTATCGATTGACACATATAACTAGGTTTATAATATTTAATATCGAAATATAATCATTTCATGATATTAAATATTTAACTGACAAAGATATACCTAAGTTAGCATATTTAATAATAGAAATATAAATATTTCATATTATTAAATATTAACCTATATATTAGTGATGGACCCATATACATTAAGGGTTGGCGAGCCCAGACCACTTAATCATTATGTTCCAACACCGGCTAGGATGAATTGATTAATTGGAGTGGTACAAATACATAATGTATTGCTTGAAATTTTTTATTTATCCTTCCAGTTTAGATACATCACATCACCGATCTATGAAGCTTGCTTCTTAGAGGGCATTCTCATGAGGTGTGTAAGTAAAGAAAAATCTATGAAATTGATTAATAATTTCATAGTGGATTGAGTGAAGGTCATTATGTAGAAAAATTCACTTTACATAAAATTATCATAGCTAAAGATTGGTGACCTTCATTTTTCAAATATATTACTAATGTAGTTAGGAAGCATGAACCACCAATGTCGAGTTCTTTGCAAGAAGATTGAAAAAGTCAAGTGCCCTTCCTCTTGTTCCAAAAGAGTTACAGAGGCTCCATTTCATCAATGGAGAATAGATTTTGTGGGTTAAATTAATGATAATTCTAGTTTTGGTCACAAATGGAATTTGGTGGCTACTAATTAATTTGCAAAATGGGTTAAATTTGTCCCAACTAAAAATACAACTCACACAGAGTCACGATTTTTTTACAAAATAATATAATCGCTATATTTGGTGTGTCTAGTAAAATTGTAGTAGTTAATGTTATGTTTTTTAGAGATGCTCCTCTATTGGAAATGTGAGAAAATTTTAGGATCAATTGACATACTCTTGAGTTACCATCCATAAGAGAATGAACAAGTTGAGTCTAGCATTAAGAATTTGAATTTTTTTAAAGACACTTGAATTAAATAAAAGTAAGTGGAAGAAGAAACTGATATTTACCCTTTGTGTAGATAGAATCATTCCAAAGAAATCTATACAAGTAAAATTCCTTTTGAATATTTCTATGGTATGAATGCCACATACTTTATATATAATTGTTGCGGGAGTTAAAAGAGGAACTAAATCACACATATGTCGAAAGCATAAACCAAATTATCTATTTGGATGAAAATATGAGGATGTTAAATGAAAGGTGTGCGAATCTTTTAAGGATAAAATCATGAAGATTTTTGAAAAGAAAGTCCTAGCCACAAAAGTTTGAGTCGGATGATTTAGTGTTTCTTTGAGATAAGCAGCTATGAAGACAAAGGAAAAGATGGGAAATTTGATTCCTTTTGGATTGGATCATATGGAATAGACTTTCCCATTGAAGATGACACTTATTTCCTACAAGATGGATACAAGATAATGGGGGACAAAAGGGGAGATAAGTGGCCATTTATTTTCTCCTGAAAATAGAAATACCTAAACTTGGAGAGACTTTGAGAAGTACTAAGTCAAATAATTTTGTCATGTTGTAAGAAGGTAAATTGTAGAATTTTTAATAATAGTTTATAAATATATAATTTTTGCAATGTCCGTACGAGATAAGTATGTTAAATTTACACATTTCTAATAATGTTATAGTAAGTTTTGGTGAAAACATAACAAAAATGCATGTGTACTGAGACACACTTTTTTTGAATCAAATGAATGAATTTTTAAATGAAATTGCATATGTAAGGATTAAAAAAATGATGAATATTGTTGAGAATATTATTTCAATTGATAGAATAATTTTACAAGTCAATAACTAAGTATGAAAAATGAAAATGGAAGTGTATGGAAACTAATTTTTGAGATTAACTTCTTAGATTTGAAAAAATGTTGCTAACCATGATAGGAAATTAAGAGTAGCGGAACAACTTCCTACGCTAATCTTTGAGGAGAGATATTATGCAAAACTTTCAACATAGTAAAATAGTTACAGAAATATCAACAACATATTCATAACAAAACACAAACACCATATATACATGGGGAAAATCCTTTCGGATAAAAACCCCACACTCCAAAAGCCCACTCAATGTATTTCAAATCTAATAACAAGATTACATACACTTGTAGAGCAAGTTTCTTACAGGAGTATCACCAGAAACAATTCTAGGAGGATTAAAACTCACTACTTCAATTGCTTCTCCAAGCCTTCAATTTATAGACCTCTAGTTATACAAGAAACCATCTATGGTTTACAAAACCATGTGCCAAACCTCTCATGAGGTGGATAGCATTAAAGAGCAAGATTTCGGTCTAAAATTAAGCTCCCACATCCACAATATTCTCCCTATTTTTGACCCTTACAGATGTCATAAAATATGTCATAATATCTCTAAAAATAGTCCTTCCATGATATACTATCATATGGGAATCTTTTGACAACTCCTATTTCTATTTTTAGAGCCTAGACAATGTGAAACAGTTGTAGGAAAATCTTAAATGAATAAACCAAACAAGGTTGAGACACCTCATTTCCAACAATCTCCCACTTGTCGAATACCTTGCAAGGGCCAAGGGAAAGATACCATCATGGATCAACTTCTAGGGGCCGAGAGGCCCATAGACTCAGAACACCACCTGAATTTCGTTGTGCTCACGAGCTTAGTTAATGCATCTACAACATTCACAACTGTCTCTACCTTTTCCAGCTTCACCCTTCCATCCTCGACCATATCTCTCACGAAGTGATACTGAACATCAATGTGTTTGGTCTTGACATGAAAAGTCGGGTTCTTCGCAAGGCAGATTGTGCTCTGACTGTCACAGTATATTATAACTGCACCCTGTTTTAATCCAATATCTGAACACAAACGCTTCAGCCAAATGGCTTATTTACAGGCATGAGTAGCTGCCATGTACTCTGCCTCAGTAGTGGAAAAAACAACCACAGCCTGTTGCTTTCTCATCCAACGAATTACACCGCCATTAAGAGTAAACACATATGCACTAGTGGATCTTCTCGCTATCGACATCACCGACCCAATCTGAATCCACAAAACCATGAATACGTAGGGAATGTTGATCTCCTCTTCCATGAAAACATATAGAGTACTTACTGATGTACCCCACAAATATCTGAAGACCCTCTTAACTGCATCCCAATGCACTCTTCCAGGATTAGACATAAAACGAGAAAGAACTCCCACTGCTTAGGCAATGTCTAGTCTTGTATAGACCATAACATACATTAAGCTTCCAACTGCACTCTGGTAAGGCACTCTGCTCATTTCTTCCATCTCTGATGGGGATGATGGACATTGTGAAATGGAGATCTTCATTCCCAAAGTAACAGGAACACAAAGTGGTTTACAATCCTCCATGTTGAACCTTTGCAAAATAGAACAAACATACTTACTCTGGCCAAGCCATAGCTTTTTGTTCTCACGATCTCTTCTAATATCCATCCCAAGTATGTGTTTTGCTACACCAAGATATTTCATTTCAAATTTCACAGAGCTGAGATTTCAATTCCACAATCAAACATTTTCCTTTCCCAATAAACAACATGTCATCAACATATAAAGTAATTACCAAGAAACAATCACCATCAAATTTAAAATACACACAGTGATCAGATTTAGACCGTACAAACCCCAAACTCAACACATATGAATCAAACTTCTGGTACCACATCCTAGGACTTTATTTAAGGCCATATAGGGATTTCTTTAACTAACAACCTATATTACTTTTACCTTTCACCTTGTAGTGCTCTGGCTGTGTCATATAGATTTCTTCCTCCAAATCACCATGAAGGAAAGCAATTTTCACATCCATTTGTTCAACCTCTAGGTCATAAGCTACTGCAATAGATAATAAAAACGAATGGATGTCATTTTAGCAACAGGAGAGAATATCTCACCATAATCAATACCCTCAACTTGAGAGTAACCCTTCGCAACCAATTGTGCCTTATACTTTTCAACATTTCCATATGAACCAATCTTTTTCTTAAACACCCATTTACATCCAACAGGTTTCCGACCTTCAGGAAATGGTACAAGGTCCCATGTTTCATTCTTTTTAAGGGCTGCCATTTCTTCATCCATGGCTATTTTCCAGGACTTTGCATCATTCATACCCAAAGCCTCTTGTACAGATCTCGGTTCATCAATGTTAGTACTCAAAGCAAATATGCACTTCCAATCATCAGGAGAATACCCATACCTTTCAGGTGGTTGCCTTTGCCTTGTAGACTTTCGAACAAGATGAGGTGGAGATTCTTCCTCTTCTTCTTCCTCTTTTGAAGATTCGAGCTTGGTGAGCTCTCCTCAACTTCTTGTCTATTTTGGGGTCTTGATTCAACTTTCTCGGTGTAGAAGGAAGTTGAACCACATCCTTTTTTTGTTCATTTTCTTTATGTTGTTCTGGCTGAAAATTAACAAGGAAAGATTTAATCTCTCTAAAAATAACACTTCTAGAGTATATTACCTTTTGTGCAACAGGATCCCAAAGCTTGTATCCTTTCACACCATAGCCATATCCGATGAAGATACATTTGACAGCCTTAGAATCTAACTTTGTTCTCTTCTCCTTAGGCACATGTGCATATGCCTCATAGCCAAAAAATCTCAAATGTCTAATTGAAGGATTTTTCCCCGACCACGCCTCCATTGGCGTTTTATCAACAAGCGCTGATGTAGGAGATCTATTTATCAAATAGCAAGCAGTGGTAACAGCTTCATCCCAAAACCTCTTTTCTAGACCAGCTCCAATAAGCATGCTCCTAGCCTTCTCCATCAACGTTCTATTCATTCTTTCTGCAACTCCATTCTGCTCCGGAGAATACGAAGTTGTCTTTTGTCTTTTAATCCTGCAATCTGTACAAAATCTGTCAAATTTTGCAGAACAATACTCACCGCCATTATCAGATCTCAAACACTTAATTTTCTTCCCAGTTTGAGTTTCAACCATAGCCTTAAATTCCTTGAAATGACTAAAAACTTCAGATTTACTTTTTAAAAAATATACCCATGTTCTCCTACTAAAATCATCAATGAAAGTAACATAGTAAATTGATTTAGCAATAGAAGCAACCTTAACATGACCAAATACATCCGAATGGATTAGATCCAAGATACATGAAGACTTATGAGTAGACGAGTAAAACTGAACGCGGTTCTGTTTGCCATAAATACAATGTTCACAGAAATCAAACTCCAGATTGCAATCATTCAACCCCTCAACGAGGTTCTTATTTTTCAGGGCTTTTAAACCCTTCTCTCCAATGTGGCCAAGCCTTTGGTGCCATAACATGGTCTTCTCTACAGGTAATTTTGATTCGGTAGACAGAGCACCCTTGGGTACCCAGAAGCCACGACCATCCGCAAAGGAGGAAACCCTCTTTTTTCAACGAAGTAGTTAATCGGCTTAGTTTTATCCGAAGTGTTATTGCACTCAATCGTGAATGCATCAAGTTGGTACAATGTACCCAATTTACTTCCTCTTCTATCATCATAGCACCTTTCACCATTTTCACACTGCTTGAAAAAGCGTACATGCACACCCACATCTATTAGCTTGCTAACAGATAATAAATTTCTTGCTAGTCCTGGATATGCAAGACACCATCAAATCTTCTAATTCTACCATCAGAAAAATTCACCTGAATACTACCACGACCAACAATTTCAAGGAAAGAATTATCACCCAAATACACCTTACCACCATCATAGTTTTCATACTTACTAAACCAATTTTTGTTAGGAGTCATGTGGAAAGATGCACCTGAGTCTATCAACCATGCATTATCACTTACACGAGTGGCCAAAGCTGCAATAAAGGCATCTCCATCTTATTTTTGGACTCAGAATCAGAATCATGCTTCTTCTTTTTCTTTTTCTTTTCTTCTTTGCATTCCCTTCGGAAGTGTCCAGATTTGCCACAGTTCCAGCATATCACCTTGGACTTACCAGGGGATTTTGATCTCCCCTTATTCTTGGAATGGCCACGCTTCTTCTCATCTTTGCCTCGTTCTTTTGTTCTTCCTCGAACACTCAAAGCCTCTTTGGCGTTCAGAGAGACCTTCCTTCTCATCTCTTCGGAGAGTAGAGAACCAACAACATCCTCCATCTTCAGAGTGACTGAAGTGCTCCCAATGGCCATGACTAGGCTGTCCCATGAGTCAGTAGCGAAACCAACAACATTTGGCACCTTTCTTCTTCATCCATTTTAACCCCAACCGAGCTCAACTGAGTCACCAACATATTGAATGTTTCCAGATGCTCAGATATTTGTCCACCTTCTTCCATTCTCAAGGAAAACAACTTCTTCCTCTTAGTTTGGTATATCTCACCCAACTTTTTCCAAAGCTTCTCCGAAGTGGATTCTTCATGGACATTTATCAGGATAGAATCTGCAAGACATAGTCTAATAAGACCTTTAGCTTTTCTATCCATTACATCATATTGTGCAGCCAAAACTGGATCCGTAGGCCTATAGACCTTCTCATCCACCGCATCCCATAGATCTCGATCAACCAACAGATCTTCCATCTTCAGCTTCCACATTTCAAAGTTTGTGCCAGAAAACTTCTCTACGTCAATCCTCCTAGATGTGCTCACCATTTGAAAAATATCTGCAACCAAATAACAAAGTATTCTCTGCACAAGCTCCCACTCAAACCCGGATTAGCACAAAAAACCCAACAACCCACAACTGAAACCAAAGGTGATCAGGGTCTGATACCACTTGATAGGAAATTAAGAGTAGCGGAACAACTTCCTACGCTAATCTTTGAGGAGAGATATTATGCAAAACTTTCAACATAGTAAAAACGATTCTGAAATATCAAAGAACATATTCATAACAAAACACAAACACCATATATACGTGGGGAAAATCCTTTCGGATAAAAACTCCACACTCCAAAAGCCCACTCAATGTATTTCAAATCTAATAACAAGATTACATACACTTGCAGAGCAAGTTTCTTACAAGAGTATCACCAGAAACAATTCTAGGAGGATTAAAACTCACTACTTCAATTGCTTCTCCAAGCCTTCAATTTATAGACCTCCAGTTATACAAGAAACCATCTATGGTTTACAAAACCATGTGCCAAACCTCTCATGAGGTGGATAGCATTAAAGAGCAAGATTTCGGTCTAAAATTAGGCTCCCACGTCCACAATATTCTCCCCTATTTTTGACCCTTATAGATGTCATAAAATCTGTCATAATATCTCTAAAAATAGTCCTTCCATGATATACTATCATATGGGAATCTTTTGACAACTCCTATTTCTATTTTTAGAGCCTAGACAATGTGAAACAATTGTAGGAAAATCTTAAATGAATAAACCAAACAAGGTTGAGACACTTCATTTCCAACAAACCGAGTGTTGAGATATAAATGTTAGAATACATTGGTTAACCATTAAAAAAATTATTAAACTATTAATAATGATACATGAATGATCCATAATGAGTTATGTTATGTAGAAATTACATCGTAATAAATTTATATTTTGAAAACTGGATTCTCCTCGCCGTGAAACCCCTATAGTCATTTTTTTTTAAAATACATAAAAATGACAAATATTTTTGCTTTAAAAGTGAATACGAATCCCTATCCAAACCCTAGAGTAGCTTAGGAAGAAAGAAAACTAAAGAATCAAATAGGTGTACACCCTTTACAAGTCCATTTTTATTTCGTTTTAATGTCTCACACACAGGTGTATGCCCTTTGTGTTTCAAAGGGTGTATTCCATTTTATGTTGCAAAGGGTGTACACCCTTTTGTGTCATATTTTGCCAACTTGTTTAAAATAGGATTGGGAATATTTTTAATAAGGCATACACCTTTGTGAAAATTGGAAAGAATGGCTACAAAGTTGACACCCATATTTTTGCATTTATCCCATGGTGAAGTGTTATAGTTTCCGGTCATTGGCAATAATATCAAGCATTTCTTTATGTTAGTCGTAATAATTTGAATCCCATGTACTATGTATATAATGTGTGTGGTTTTCCTTTTTTCCTTTATGTTTGTATATATACATCAGTATGTGTTTACTTTGTCATATTCTCTATGTTTTTTTGTTTGTGTTTGCGTCGTGGTTTTTGTTTAGATCTTTTGCATTCATATAGTTTTTCCCACTACATTTATCTCCCCCTCACTTGTTTAAAATAGGCCGCATGGAAAATATTAAATAATGGGCCATTCATTCCAAATTCAATACGTACGTGTTTATATCAAACCCATCAAATGACACTCCTTATTGCGCTTGCAATTTTTTTTTTTTTGGAGATAATGTTTAGCATGGTCTAGCAATGAATGGAAAAAATAATAATGGTGTTGTGGGACACTTATATTCTTCATTTTTGTTTGGCATTGTTTTAGGTAAGATGGGTATATATTTGCATGATATTTTCAAAGATTATTAGTGTTGGAATTTATCAAAACTATCATTGGTTATATGTTGATTGTATAATGGTTTAAAGAGGTGATTAATCATATAAATGCATTGGTCTTCTCTTTTATTATTTATGGGATCTTTGAGTACACGTGAGAGGGTAATCATCTCGCATTTAGAGCCGTTATTAGCACTTGAATATGTCTCATGACATTTTAAGGACTTAGATTCAAAATCCTTAAATTTAAAATCTTTAGCTTTCAATGTCTTTGTAGATGGGTTTGAATACTTTGTGGCATGGGAAGAAGTGTTAAAACAATAGATGTATAGTTATATAGCTTCAAGTGATACTACATGGCCTTAGAGGATCTTGAGGTTTGGAATATTATCTCATGTCTTGAGAAGAACTATGCATTTTCCATATGTATTGAAGCATTTCATAGCTTGAGATTGAGCGCAAAACAATGAGCCAAAACATTTCACAATGTGCGCGGCCACGAGAACATGGTGAACATATGGAGTGCTTCACATATTAGAATAGTGTTTCACAGACTAAGCCATGGATAAAGTCATGTGAGAAATGACTAAGCACCCCTTCTTCACCTTGTAAATTAATCCCACATCCACCAGGGATGAGAGAAAATGAAGTTTTTATATATTAAAACACTTATATTAAATTGGAGTGAAGTGGAGGCTCTATAAGACAAGGATTCGTTTAAGAGAAAAGAGAAAAATATAAGTAATGAGGAGAATTGAAGAGGCTCCAAGATCCTTTCGAGAGGAAAAATATTATGAAATCATATCTCACTGTTTGGATGAAAAGTTGAAGGTTGGTATGAAGATTGAAAAAATTCCACATCTCTAGACTCCTAAATTGCACCATGTGGCACAATCTAGAGCCCTAAAGATCACATAAATATTGCTAAGTTTGTGAAGGTTGAGAGAATGCCGCGCAATTTAGAGCTTCATTATTATAATGCATGTCACAATCCTATGCACAAGGACCCTTAGAAAATATGTGAAGGGAAAATAAATGTCAACTAGGATCCCATAAAGAGGAGATTCTAGATTGCACCAAATGAAACGATCTAGGGGATTTGGAGTGTGGGATATAGAAGGAATATGAAAAAGAATCCATTGGGAGGAATCTATTACATGATTCCACAAAGACATTGGAGAAGAAAGATGAGGTTATCAAGTTCATGAGGAGGGGTTCCTAGATTATGCCATATGGTGTGATCTAAGATTCCTAGTGCTTGAAGGAAATTAAAACTAAAATAACGGAAGGAGTGACAAGGTTATGGAATCCATAAAGAAGAGTTATTGGATTGCACCACATAGCGTAATTCTATGATCTTATAGTTGAAAACACTTTGGAGTCACAAGGAAGTGGAGACTCGAGAGGACATAGAGAATTACCCATAACTCCTACATTATGACATGTGTCACAATTTAAGAGCCCTTTGCTATTTATAAAGAATACAATGACCGTAAACAAAAATGGTTCTGAAATGTTGATCCACTTTAGAGTCTACCAAGTGTCATTACCAAAGGCCAATCATAGGATGTCCGATTAAACAAATGGAGAAAATTGACTATAGTTGTCAAATTTAATTTTATTCAAAATTTTAAAGGATCGGGTAATATCATAGAGTTTTATTTTTTCCCGTATCTTTTGATTGGGTGATCCACTTAAGGAATGGCTTAGTGCATTGAAAAACTTGTTCGAGAGGGATTTGTAGTGAGAAATTTTTGGAGGAATTGTTGAGTAAATAAGTTACATTTGCTTCGAGGTGTTTTCCTTCTAACAGAAGTTCTTAGAAGGATACTCTCTAATATACCTCCAATACTCAATTGGAAAGTCGGGTAATCTGTGAGATGAAAACAAATCTCTTGAGACAACCCATTCTCCTCCTTTCCCTTGATTTAATGATGATGCACTTGCTTCAATTCTTATATAATTCATTTGTGCTTGCTTGGGGTTTTGATTTTTAGTGTAATTTTCTTTTTCCCAAGAAAAAATTATGTTTCCATCTCATTGGATTTGGTCCTTTTGAGTTCTTTCTCGTATTTCTCGAGTGATTTGTATGTGATCCTTTCTCTTTACTCATTAGTGGAATGAATGATCTCATTTGAGTACAGAGACATGTGGAACCTTCTCAAGCTCCGATCACTTCTCTTAGAGAATATTCTAAGTACTTTTTTCATCTTAAGGAATTTCTACAGAGCTTCTAAATGTTATAATTGAAGAGATAATCCTTCATCCTAGTCTTTTAGATCATGAGCTATAGTTTCTTAAATGTTTTTTCTATAGTTTCGAAAAAATAATAATAATAACCATTCTAATTCGAGGTGTAATATGTCAAATAATGTTGAGAAAGTGTTGCATATTATTTTGGAGGTTATAGGATTTGAGATCATTTCTTGGTAATGAATTTGTTATTTGTGACGTGTAAGCATTTTGTAACAATAGAGTAATAAAATCCTTGCATAATCTCAGTCCTTTATATTCCCTATAAATTATTTTAATGCTTTGTGACATATTATTTTGACATATAATGAGAAGTCAATGTAATATTTTCTTGCGAATTTGAATTATGATGGAGTGTGTAATAATTTTAGGAATTGTTATATTTATTTGGTTTTTTATTAGTTTAATTTGTTTGAGTAATGAAAATTAATTGTTTAATGGATTCAAGGCATTGATCAAGTTTGATTTGACCACATCCTTTATAATATTTCTTTCTAATTTTTGTGTCATAATGATGTACCTTTCTAACTTTTTAAATCCTTCAAAGATTTCTATTATTACAACTATGGATTTATGTATATAAGCGGAGCATGTCACTATTGAGTGTATTAAAACAAAAAATTTACAAATTATGGATATCCTTTGCTATAAATATTTGTATGTTTGCAACAATCTCTTAATTCTAAACAATTTTTTGATTCTCCTACAAGTGAAAACAAATTGGGTGGGAAATCGTAATGGTTAAATTTGTTTTTTATGAATTTTGCACTCTAGTGTTGTTTTATCATTTTCTTTTCTTAAAGTTGTTGAGGGTCTCTCTCTAGGTTTTATAGATCCCAAAGAATAAGGAGATAACCATATCCTCATTCTTTTCCTCAAATTTGTGAAGGAACACTTACTTTGAAGTACCTCATCCTCATTCCTCCACTTATTTACAAAGAGGTGAATATTTTAGCTCCAACAAAAATGTCCCCAATTTCACATTACTTTTTACTTATTTATTGTTTTTATCTTTTATCGGGTTTTGAATAACACATAATATTTTTCATGTATTTGCAGGATGTAATAACAAATAACAACATAGGGTGATATGTAACTCATTGTTTTAATTGATATAGATCATGGAAATTTGAATATGTTTCATTTTATATACTCTTGGATAATATATTTATTCTTTATATCATTGCTTTGCCATGGTATTTTTGTTGATCTTTTCAAGATTTGGTTATCATAGCTCTACATAATCTTATCGCATATTAAGAGTGAGAGACATTCTATGTTTTCATCTCTTTCCTCTTACCATTGTTTTTTTAGTGCAATATAATTAAATGCATGGTGATAGGGATTGGAGACCTAAAAAAGGTTCATAACTTTGATTTTGATGACATAGGGATTTAGCTAATTTGGCTTCAATATGTACTTTCTTTATAGTTAGATATCATTGATGGTACTTTTTTAGTACTTTAGGTTTTCTTTTAACACTTATTATGATTCTTTAAATTTAAGCTATGTTTTTATAGAATAATTTATTTATAGATGTACACGTACATATTATTTTCTTTGGAGCTTTAGGTGCAAAAATTATATATCCATACTATGTATTCCTTTAGTTTGATATGTATATTGTATGCACATACACATCAAAGTGGGGGAAATATAAGCACCTTAAAACTACCCCTATGCAAATTTATTAATCGCCACATTATATAAGTTTAGAAATATTGTGGACTTTTCAATTATTGGTTCAAATTAGGCTTTATTGACATGATTTTTTGGGTTTTGTTGCATCTCCCCTTCTCTCTACCCCTTCCTCTTCCCTTTTTGGTTCTAAACATTTTCAATTACATGTCAGGAGCTTCCTGAGGCTCATAGTCCTATTGGAGCATCCCAAAGCTCTTAATCATGTGTGGAGTATCTCCACACTCTTAGGGATTTTTTAGTGGATTTTTTTGGTAAGTTTCACCATTTTCTAGTCCTATCATTTTCATGGTTTATTTCATTTATTTGTTACTTACACCAATAACCCTATATTGAATATATTTCAATTTCCTCTAAATATATGTATACATTGTAGCAATTTTTAAAGAGGAAATATAGAGAATTCATTACTCGTGCGTGAATGTATTGAGTCATTAATGCATTCTAGAGAAGAAAAAAATTGTTGAAGTATTCATTTATCATATAACCAAATAAATTCATAGAGTTGTGGAAATACAAAGAACTAAGAGATATACATAAATTATTTCCTTTCTTTATTCAAAGATACATCTATTTATACATGAATAGTAGTAAATTTCAACCAAATACTCCTCCTTCTCAATGACTAACTTTTTATTTCTAGTCTTGATCCTACAATGATTCTACTCTAAACAACACATATTTATGAGTGGTCTACATACACAACATAACTCCATAAATATATACTATTACATTTATTTAAGACCGGAACATTATTATCTAACACCCCCACTTAAGGTTACAATACTAAACCGAATAAAAAGATAAATAAAATTTTGAATTTTCATCTTAATTAGCTTAACGCTTTCACCATTACAAAACCTTATAGGCATCAAATTCCATCAAATTATTTCATTCCACTCATAAAGATATAATTCCTAAGTTTCCACCACTTGTGTTGAATTCACGAGCTCCAAAATTCATCTTTCCCGAACTTTTGAATTTTGAATCTCCCAAAATATTGTATATCATTTGACCTAAGGGATTCTTCTTCTTCAAAATAAGAAATTGTTTATTTTTCTATTTTTTTCATCTTCAATATTTGTTTCATGAATTGGGGATGATTCTAACATATAATGATTCAAATAAATTGTATTACTTATCAAAAACTTTAATTAAATAAAGAATCTAACAATAGTGACTAATATATGTGGGGTCTTGCAATACTTCTTCAATGAGCATATTGCCACATAAAAATCAACTATTTCTTACAACAATGAATCCCTTGCATATCCATCCCACTAATCAATTTAAAAGTAATTGGCATTGCACATTATATTCCACATTCAACATTTATTTTTGTAGGCACACAAAATCTAATACTCTTTAACAATGCACTCAACAACTATCATCTATGCTATACTAACTTCCTTAAATAACTATTTATACAAATTGGATCTTTCAGCAATTATTTCTAACTTCCTAAACTATCAAAATAATAAGCATTGTCTCCTAAACTATTATTTATGATATACTATTAAAACTATTAAGTATGTGGATCAACAGTAATAGGATCTCAATTCATTGGGGATCTCAGGATCTAAGTATTGTCCTACTGTAATACTATATTAAATAATGTCATAAATGCACATATTTGCAGCAACACAATAATAGAGAGATATCCACAAAATTATGACATTTCTTTATTTACAAATACATCTATTTATACGTTCAAACAGTGGCAAAGTACAATTAAAAGACTACCGTCTATTAACTCTTATTCCTACAACAAATCTACTCCAAATAGCACACATGTATGAGCCATCTTAATACACAAAAAGTCTCCAAATAAATATTATTACATTTGTTTTTATTGGAGCAATATTCTCCAATATTAGTCATGTTAAAGAAACATTGACAGCTTGATAGATATACATAACATAATATTAGTTTATTTACGTGATGAATTATTGTAATAATTGGAGTGTTATTTTCAAGATTGCTATTATTTAGTGACCTAAAAAATATCAAAATAGTTGTACTATTCTTTCGTTAAATGAAATGGGAATATGAAAAAGCATTTTGTATATCAGAATCAAATGAAATCAGTTGTAAAAAAATGGGTCTTTCAACGGTTATTTCCAATGCATCTAAAACCTTCTTGACACTAACAAGAGAGTAGAAAACATTAAAGATTGTTGCCCCACTCATGCTGAATTTTATAGGTTAACTCTCTCTTATACCTAGGTGTCACCATCTCACAATATGTAAAATACACTACTAAACCTTTCATATCACATTTTTAATTAATTAAATGTGATTTATTTTTTGGTGTATTACAAAATCATTAAAAATTGTTTATTTATATCATAAGTATATTATATCAAATACAATATAGTATGTAGTGCCCACTTCCCTTTGACACCTTTTTGTTATTGATTTCGATATTGTCAATTATACTTATGGATATTATTGTAGCCTTTTGATTTAGCATGATGTTAGATGTTAGAGATACTAGACTATTGTTGATTTCGATTCATATATGATGTGTTTGGATCATTAGAGACATTTTGATATTGATGATGATATGCTATTGACATGGTTATATATATTTCTGACATGCGATATTTTCGTCACACTGAGTAGGCCTTGATAATTGAACTAATTTTGTGATTATTTTGACATGGATGAAATGTAGAATAGAGATGTTGTTAGAAATTGTAAATGATATCGTAATTGCCTAGATGATGATTTGATGCATATATAGATGATTGTGGATTTATATTACACATTTTATTTTGGATGTTTTGATGCGGCCACGAGGCCGAAGGAGGTGTTATGTGTTTTGCAGGTAAATATATTCACAACAAACATGGGGGATTGGAGACCAACCACATTGGAATTCTAGGTGAATTCAACAAGGGGTCACCATGGCAACATGTATTTGTGTGTGTTTGAATTATTGTTAGGGGGAAATTGTGACCAAGGGGTTATGTGTTGTCTTTTATTTAGTTTCCTTTATTTGATGTAGTATGTGATTTTTAGGGATGTAATTTCCTTGTTTTAATTATTTAGTAATGATGTGTTCTTTCCCCTTTATCTTAATGGGTTTAAGTGTCTTAATTAAAGTTAATTAATTTTTTTCTAAACTAATTATAGATGTGACCAAAAGAAGATCATTTATTAGACTAGATGGCTCTTGGGTGTTGTGTTGTGAGTTGAGTGCTTGGGATCTTGAGTGTTGTACACTCTACCCCTTCATGGAAATTCGAATTTGGCCTTAAGGGCCAATTTTGGAGGCTTGTGGGACAAGTCAAACTTGTCCCACACCTCTTAAATTGCTATACCAACCCTACCTATGGGTTGAGGGGTCAAAAATAGACCCCATTATGTGTTTTGGGAAGACAAAAAGGTAAAATATTTATTGCACTTTCTTTCTTGTAATTAATTTTTTCCTTAGGGGGTGTGGGCTTGGATTGTGTGTGTAAGTAATGTGTCATTCCTCTCACCCACCAATTTATTGTGCATTGGGGTTGAGGTTTGACTTGTGAGGTGGAGTTGAGGATGTGTGATGTGGCATCCTACATGGAGCCACCTCACCCTCCTCTCTCCCTTTTCTATTTATTGAAGTTCTTTTGCTTGTTTGGGGGTTACTTCATTATTTTGTGCTCTTGCATTTTTGGGAGTTAGAGGATTTTGGAGTGCTTTTGGTCTTGGTTGGAGCTTGTTGGTGATTTTTGGGTTTGAAGAAGCTTGGAAATTGATTCTTGGAACAAGATCTACTATGGAAAGGTAGGATCTTTACTCTTGCTTATGTTATTCCTTTATTTTTTGTTTGTATGCTTGTTTTTGTGAGTGTTTGGAATGTTTGTTGAGTGTTTGGGTAGATTTCACGAGTGTGGTGTAGGAGGGGAATATGAAGAGAATTCATGCGGGAGGCATAAGATTTATTTCATGTTTTGGAGGGAGTTTGGGTTGGGTGCCCCACCTTGGACAAGGAATGCTTGCATTTCTTACTTATTCTTATATTGGGGAGGCATAAGAGTATGTGGGAGAAATAAGAGGTACTTGAGGGAGGTATAAGAGTATGTAGGGGATTTGAGATATGCATTGGAGAGTTTTAAGGTGGGAACCCATTTCCCATTGGGAGGCATAAGTGGCCTCTCCATAGGTTCTTGCTCCTTTGGCTTTCATTTTTAAGCCTTGTTTTATTTTGTTGTTATTCCTTTTTGTGTTTGTAGTTTGAGTTGAATGTGCATTTGGAATGGTTGTGAAATATTTGGTTTGTGATGTGGAAGCTTGTTGTTGCCATGTGTTGGAATCACCTCTCATTGTAATGTGGTTGGGGCTCGGGGGCCAATGAGGAGGATGGCTTCCCCTCATTGGATATTTTGGTTGGGTGGAGAGTATTGCCTCTCTCCCCATTTTGTTGTGGATCAAGAAAATCATGAAGGAGCTCTCTTGTTGGTGTTGTGAAGCTTGGAGATTTTGTTGGAATCCTTAAGAAATTCATTCTTATGAAAATCCTTTTTGTTATTCCCACTTAGAGTGGAGGAACTTGTAATATTGCATTTCATTTTAGCTTACATTCTTGTATAATTTTCCCACTTAAAGTGGAAGACATTGTATAAATCTTGTGAAGAAAAGTTATATTCATTATTGG
Source organism: Taxus wallichiana var. yunnanensis (assembly GCA_018340775.1). Classification (NCBI taxonomy): domain Eukaryota; kingdom Viridiplantae; phylum Streptophyta; class Pinopsida; order Cupressales; family Taxaceae; genus Taxus; species Taxus wallichiana. Next base: position 793,599,553 of record CM031235.1, on the reverse strand, counting down.
ATGTCAAGTTGTTTTGCTTGTAGAAAAAGGAAAGAAAGATGGTGTTGTAAAGTTAGTCTTGTGAAATAGAAAAGAAATTTATTGTCTTTATTTGAAGTTTTAGTTTGTTTGTGAGAAAAGAAGTTCTTTGTTTAAAAAAAAGAAATGAGCTATACTCAATGGAAAAGAAAGTTTACTTTCATTGTGAAATTGCATTATGGTAAAAGAGAAAGAAGAAATATAGAAGTTGTAAGATGTTAAAAATGTATGCATAGTAAACTTGAATGTTTAACAAAGTGGTTGTAGTTATTTTGAATACATGAGTTTTAGTGAAAATGAAAGAGACAACAAATTTGAGATAGGGAATGTTGCATTTTGTAGTAATAAAAATGAAAATGTTAGAAGTAGATTTAGATCCTTTTTACTCTTGGAATTGAAAGGAAATTAGTGGAACAAAATGAAAATGATCTTGTAAGTAATTGTGCTTTTATTGGAATAGATAATGCTTTAAAATGAGTAGTTTTAGCTAAGAAATGAACAAATGGAATGAAATCCCAAAACTGGAAACTTTAGGTGCATAAAATCAAGTTCGAATGTATTTTAGAACATTGTAGTAACTTTTGTTTTTGTGAAAATATCAGATTTTAGGTTATGTTTCTAAGAAACATGATCAACGCCCTATGCAGAGTGGTGGTCTCGTAACTTGCTTGCTTAGGCAGGAGACGGTCTCAAAACCATCGCTCCATAAGGCAGCTAGCTTCATGGTTTGTCACCTAGGTAGGGCGGTGGTCCCAAGACCGCCGCTGCTTTGCTGGCAGCATGTTCTCACCACTTATGGCAGAACTTCTCGGATCCGCGCCTATGCAAATTTTTAACTAGTATATACTAATTTTTAAGTTGTAAATTTAACTAAGAAATTACCAGCAATCAAATAATGCTCAAATCTTATTGTATAAAACAATTAAACCTACAAATGGTAATTAAACACATCCTTTCTCATTTACATTCATGGGGTAGGGTTTGCCCCAAATAGAGAACCCCAAATACAAATAGTCTTGAAATAAAACTAGATTGGTAAAGGAAACCCTTTCAATCCTTGAATGAGAGAAATTACAACAATAAAACTACAATCTAATCTAATCTAAGTTTGATCTCCTTGTAGACTCCTCCATAGTTCTTCCTCTCTTGCTCCCATGGCTTCCTTCTCTCCAACCTGCAATTTTAACAAAAGAAAATAGACCAAATGAGGAGAATAGGGTAAGAAGAGGTTTTAATAAGAATGCTTAAGGATTTTAGGGTTAGTTTGGAACCCTAGGATCTAGTGGTCAAGATTGATTTGATCTAAGGGTGGAGGATCAACCCTACTTTTGTTTGTAGGAATATATATTTTATAGATGTTTTAAATTAACCCTTAAGGGTATGTGTAGATGGGTGAATGGGGCCATTTAATTGCCTTGGGGTGCAAAGTCTTTATTAGTTCTTAGTATGCCTTAGGAAATTAATGGAAAGGACTTTAAGCAAATAGGATAAGGAAACTAAAACAAGTAAGTATAAGGCTAACCATTTTGGATTGAACATTAACTAAAGAAGAGAAAACATTTAACCAAGTAAATTAAATTAGGGCACCTTACTAAGTAACTTTTAATTAATCAACCTTAGAGGTAAAGTAATTTTAATATTTTAATCATTTAACTAGACTTGGCCTATCAATCGTAAAGTTGAGTTTAGTGGTGTAAGTTAATTTAATGTATCCTAAGGGTTAACACCCTTGTAACTTTTATAACTTAAACAAAAAAATAAGTTGCAATTTTCGAGTTAAGTGTTAGGTTTTAACATGTTCCTAGAACGTCATTTTGCGGGCGTTACGGTACTCTTTTTCTAACAAATTTCATATGTTTTATGGAGCAATTACGTATAGCAATATAGTTTTAAGTAAAGATATACACAAATCACATAAGAGATATAATATTTTCCTAAATTTTAAATAGATAAAATCATCTATGTAATTTTCTATAATATTTTAGATTGATAATTAAAATAATATTATAAATTAAATAAAAATTACATTTAATTATAAGTTATATATTTAAAAGGGGGAAATGATTATATATTATGTTATTGGATAAAATTATGTAAGTGATTGGATCAATAATTTGGATTATATTTTATATAATACATCTTAGATTGAGAAAAGAATAACTTTCTAAAAGGTAAATCATGAAGTGTAGTCCAAAATATTAATAAAAAAACACTTAATTCAATTTTATCTAAAAATATATTATCTAATTTTATAGTCTAAGAATTTGTACTATCCATTTTACATTTGAAATAATTATTAAAAAAATAGAGATACAATTTATAATATTTAAGAACACACTTTAAATTATTACACGAGAGGGCATATACCGGTTGAATGACAATCCATTTGGTTCGACACTTTGAAGGGAATCGACCACCTAAAATCGTTTAGGTATGCATGTGTTAAAATTAGAAATGAAATGAAATGAAAGATTTTGATGACGTCCACGAGACTGAAGAGTCTATGGAACCAAGTAATGTGTAGGGGTTGATTCACTTGACGGAAGCCACTTGGCCATCCGAGAAAAATGGCTTTGTACACAACATTGTAGCGCCTCTACCCACGAGACGCTTGGCGCTGAAGTGGTCCGTAACCATGTCCACCTCGGCAAAGGTCCACATGGAAGCGGATTTGTGTATTAAAGGGCTGTTAATACTATCTTGGGGTGGTGTCATCCCGATTAAACTGCTTGCAGAACACGAGAAGAAGTAGAGCACGAAAGAGGTGAGCAAGGATGTCGAATTCCACAAATGTTTCATTAGCCATGCAAAACTACTTCCACATTAGTTGTATATATATTGCCGTGTGATTCGTTGCCTCCTTTCAACTTGTTTGCAGCCCTTCCCTAGCATGAGGAAGAAGTATGCATAGTTTTGTTGTCGTGGCCCATGAGGTACAAGTATACATATTTATTTCGGCGTGAGTCAGAGGTGTCTGAAGATGGAGTCATCATTGTGTGGATGTGCGGAGGCGCCATGAAAATAGAGACCACCAAAAATGAAAAATAGAGGATTATTTGGTTGCTGGAAAATGTATGGGACATCTGTGTGGCGTGAGGCGTAAGTTACCGACCATGCTCCATTTTAAATGGAATAATCCCTAATATCTTGATATTATTCTATGGTTTGCAATGCCTGGCTCAACTTCCTACAAAGCATGTATAATACCACCCTTGGCTCAACTCTTTACTACAGATTCCAAATCTGAAAATTACAAATGGGTGTCCATCCTATCAACACTTGCACCTGCTCTCTACTAATGTGTTTCCATCTTATTAGATGCGTGGTTTGAAAATAAAACTAAGAAAACTGTCTTGGATTGTCCATAACAACAATAGAGCGATTACTCTTTTGTTGAAAAGGGGTCTATCTATTGATTTTTGCTCTCGGATTCTTAAATAAGGCTACAATGGAGCACACCTCACATATTCAAGACAATGGAAGGAATTGCATATGCATATTTAGATACGGAGTATTGAGTATGAGTCAAGTTCCAAGTTGCAGATGGTAGGTACATGTCAGCTCGTAAGAGTCCAATCAATAAAAAATGTAAATTAGAAATGTTTTTTTAGTGATTTTTCATGTCGTAAAACTTTAGTTATTGTTAACATTGTAGAACCATGTTTTAATATTCTAATTTTGAAAAAAAATGAAAGATAATAAATTTGGGGAAAATATTTTGACATATATCTAAAAGGTTTGATCAACATGTTTTTCATATTGAGGAGAAAATGCAAGAAACGATTTTGAGGGTGGATATGGTTAAAAGAAATAAGTATTGAGTAATATGAGTCCACTTAATCAATAATATTATGAAGTTTAAGAATAACATTGTAGTGCATCTCTTTTAGCGAGATAAAGGGGTTGCTCATTCAATGATGTTAACTTGTCTGTCAGTTCTAAGGCATTGACAATTGAACTTGACCCTTATACAATTAGAAATTTTGAGAAAATATAGATCAAAAGGGCTCAACAATTTAAACTTTAAATTAAATGGCATTTAATTTATTAGAAAAGGTGAAGACATGAATGGAAAGTTGGAAACAAAAAGGTGGGAATTAAATATCTACATGTCTGCACCTTTTCCAGGGCTCAAATTGTTGTGCTTCACTTTATTGTCTCAATTTTTCTCACATTATTCATTCAAGTGTAATTTACGCTTAAACAAACCCCAAAATTAAAAAATACGGGAAATTCAATAGATTCTAAGTTCCAAACACAACTACAATGCTTACATGTAGTACTTCATAGCCTAATTGTAGAAAATAAGTATACCCGAATAATCAACGATAATTACATTAGAAGCCTATATGAATTTTTTTATCAACATGTCATTTTGTTTTTTTAACGAATTGAAATAGCTACATGTGCATAGTTGAAATGTGAAATGTTGTGAGCTTGGACATATTGGTTGTATTAACAAAACCTAAAACACATGAAAAGGGAGCATGTTACAAAGTGCATAGAATAGATGTCAAAACCAATCACTTCACCTTTGAAATACCTATATAGGAATCCATCAAAGCATGTCTTGCTAATTGGAGTGATACCTAATCCGACTTCCAAAATCTTGAAAATCTCTTCAAGAATAAGAGAACATGTTATAAAGTGCATTGAAAACCATGTGTTTTATGTACTATCTAAATGCTCACACCTTTCAAAATGTTTCCCCCATATAGAAAATATTGATCTTATTGGTTGTAAATATAAAACCATAGATTTCCAACAGGGTCAGGTGCTTTTTTGATGGCATCCTTGAGTCTTCATTCTACCGCTGAATATTTCTTATCAAGATTCCGCAATGACATATCTACTAGACCTTATATGCCATTTTCTGCCAACGCTTTGATGGAACTACGCCGCTACGAAAGAATGTTGTGCCACAATGCTTTTTAATGGGGTGGAAGTAGAGTATGTCTTCTATAGATACAAGAATCCATCGTTAAGCCGGTTTGGTTGGTGGCCCCTCCTATATGCAATCCTCAGGAAGTGGTCCAAAATGTATCTGATTATATCTGTTGGCTAGACATTTGAGGACAATCTTAAAAGGGGTCGTTCAGAGAAGAGATTGGGAGGTGTTTTTTCTTTTATTCATTACGATTCAATTCACAAACCTTGTGTCAAACAAATCACCCACCTTCCAATGATGCGCTATAGTGGCCAAGAATGTGTGTTGTGATTCCCACAAGGTCTCGGGATCGAATCTCTTTCATTGTACGAGAGGTAGAAAGGGAAGAATTATTGTGTGTGATCAACTCTTTTGTGTCATTGCTAACACCCTTCATTCCATAGAAGGGATTCTTATATATAACTCGTTTGTTTTCTCTAGCAAACAAAAATATTGGAGTATCTATGCAAGTTGTAAATACATTCTATGTTTGCAGAGAAAAGTAAGGCTTTTTATTCACAGTTTTTAGTAGTAGTATAATGTTCATCACACCTACATTCATATGGTAGACAATTTTATATTTTAAATATTGAAATTAAATTAAAACACCGACGTACATTTTAGATTTCTGTTTGTTTCTTAGTGTACCTTTTTCTAAATAGAGAATCAATCATAAAAATTTCATGTTCAAACCTCGTAATAATTATGTAAAATTTAAATTTGATGACAAATCATAAAAGGTACAACTTTAAGGAATTCACAACAGATGAGCATATGAAAACGGTGTAGATTTTTGGCAGCATTTAAATCTACATTTAATTAGTTCAATGTTAACGTTAAGGTGTATTTAACTTTTTTGGGTTGTTTTATTAGCTTTTAATTAATATGATTTTATTAATTAACTAATATTATTTCGGTGATTAATGTATTTTAAAGATTTTCACGTTGCTCTTACAATAATAAGGCTAGCACGTCTACATTCCCAATGTGATGTGATGGTTGGTGCATTGCCAGAGGATGAATAAATTCCCCCGTGTATACTGTCTCCCAGTCTACTATGTGTATTTTTTTATTAAATCAGGCCAAGGTTGTTGAATATGTCTGATATTTGAAAGCCCTCCATTTTTAAAATAAAGTGTTTGTATATGATTGTAACTCAAATCTACTTATTTTTTATAGCAGTTTCCTTTTTTGTTTTTGAGTTGTAAAATACAGAGAAAATTTTAATATCGCGTATCTTTTAACTTTGAGATTTACGATATACATCTTTCCATCACTATTTTTTGATGGCCTTCATTGATTCCTACACTCCAATTTTGGTCTCTTTTGTTCTACAATTGTGCCTTCGTGTTAACCCTTCCCTCCATTGCTCGATGTGCCACAACTAATCCCTTCTCTTTCTTCTCCATGCGCCTTATCTCCATTTCATGTATACTTATATCCTCCTTTCAATGCACATGTTTTCTTCTCGACCAACATGATGTTTTTGAATCTCCTTTTCTACTCCTCCCTTGTGACATTAGAACATCCCCACCTTATCCCTTTCGGCGTCCCCATTGCACATTCCACGTGTGATTGCTAGTATTAGAAAACACAATCTATATTCAACAAATTTAACATAATTAATCAATGAAAAATAATATATATAGCTTTTTTTTAATAAATAAACGCTTTTGACCGAAGCTATGAACTAGAGTACATTCAACCAAGATATAGCATTTAAGCTCAACAATTAGCAAACCTAGAACCAACACACTTGAACACACTTCTATCACAAACATTTTTCAAACCAGAATCTACCATTGATTAATGCATCTACCAACCATACCACCTTGGACATTACCACCTTGACCAGGGATCGTGTCTAAGTGGGATTGGAACCTAGGTGGAGCCACATACAACCATCTATCTTAACCACTCCACCTAGACCCCATCGGCATATAAAACTTAATTTTGAATATCTATATATTTTTGAGATATTCATGTCTCTATATTAAACCATGATTTAAATTAAATGTTGTTAGCTCTCTTGGGGTAGATTTGTTAGGGGTTTTGCCCTTATTGATTCATCCAAACATTTTTTCCATTTGATCAAGTTGATTTCGTTCGGGGTTGTGGACTCGGTTTCTCAATTACGATTTCTTTCAAATATTGTTGTTGTAATTTTTTATCATCGATTGTTTCATGTTAGATCATCTATTTTTCCCTCCTCTCGGTTGGTTTAAAAGAAAAGGACTAGCTCTCTAGACTCTTGAGTTTGTGTAACGCAACTATGGGAAGTTTTATGATGATGACTTTGGCCCCATCCCTTCACTAGTTAATTTGAGAAGGTGATCGTTTCTAATTGTGTTGCCGTATTGCCTTCACTGACAATTGGGGATGGTTTAGGTTGTAATGTGTTGGATTGTGTCCCTCTGAGACTCAATGAGCTGCTAGTTCAGTTCGGTTCCTTTCCACTCTCAATCCAAAGGAGTGTTGCCCAAAGCAAACTTGGGCTCTATGGCAAGTGTAAAGGTAGAAGGTCGAAGGCCAAAAGGCTAAGATTGGAAGGCGACGAGATGTTGAATGTTGAATCTCAATGGACATTGGAGGACCTCATTTCTCATAGTGGGAGAAGAGTGGGCACTAGTCATGGTTAGCTTTTTCGAGCTTGAGGGCTAGAGTCGAGCTGACCATCCAAGGTCGTCCCTTCTTATGTTTTTTTTATGGTTATGACTTGGCTAACCTTTTTTTTTTTTATGGATTGCAGTATTGTTGTTATGGGCTCCTAAAGGGATTCTTAGTTACTCTTCCTTCTTGTATTTTGGACTTCTCATGTCTTTATTTTTTCGGTGAATGATGGGAGTTATTTGTGCTATTTTAGTGTTCTTGGAGACTGGGTATCCGTTTGTACCTCAGACCCAATTCATAACTCCATTCAAAAATGTTTTATGCAACAATCAAAAAAATAATAGAGGCTTCCTTTAAAAAGAACAGTATTTTAATAAAAATACAAAATTAATATTAATTCATTCATACCCTCACAAATATCACCAAAGATATCGTATAGAAACTTATTCCATAAAATTAATAAGTAAAAAAAAATTAGCACTTCTGTGTTTCTTTTTCTTTGTAATTTCATGGATTCAAGCTTATTAATACTTTTAAGAACCTGTGAGATCAAATTCATGGATCAGCTTATTAATATTTGTAAAAGATGTAATATCAAAATAATTCCTCCGTGATAAATACATAAACCATAAAAAAATGCCAGTAGAATTATATAAACCAACAAATCTTGATGGATTGATTCTGGTTTTGTTAGGAAGATTGTATATAACAATGCACTGAAAACATTCTCACAGTTATTCTGTGGAAATTTATAAGCAATATATGGTGAGAGAGTGAAGAAGAAACTGCAGCACAATTCCTAAAACTTATAATTACGACAACTGGGTAATGATAATTTCTGCCTAAAATTCCATATCATCATCGCCTGATCATTCTCAAGTATCAAGTATCATAATTGAGCTACAAAACTTTTTCTGTGAATCCACATGATGTATAATTACATCAACTCCTTCCTCGGATTTAAAAATCAGAAGACATTGTAGTTCATCTGACGATCTACAGCATCCATTTAGCTTTGTAGCAATTGACCTTGCATATTCACATGAACCTTCAAAGATCTGCCAAACTAAAAAAGAAACCAAATATTTATATAAATGTAGATTTCAATGTTTTATTTCAGCTACTGCACCTCTGGGTGACATTTTAAGATCCACATGCAAAATTTAATTAGCGATCTTAAATTAATGATTAAATATCTGAGATGTGATGATAGCAAATGTACCTTTGTGTTGAACATGAAGAAATTGTGCTCCCCAATGTTGGCACCATTTGCATGGAGGATTTCAAGTTGGAGTTCATGGAGAATGAGGGAGACACACAGTAGACAGCTTCTGCGTTTCCTTTGAATGAGCTTGATATTCACCTCATTGTCAACAATGCGAACATCCACATGGGTTCCCTCTTTTGACCTTCTTTGAAGCCATGAACTTCTCAGAGAGCCATTTGTGAGGAGCTTATGGTCCTGCTCACTCTGTAAATCAGGAGGTGCAGCTACTTGGGCTTGTAAGCAACTTTCCATTTCCTGGGTATTAGCAATCCTGTGCCTTTTGCTTCGTCCACTTCCACATCTCTTCTCTTCTACTAATACTTTCACCTCTTCCACAGTACGCAGTAATTATTTCATGTAGTCTATGGTGTCTCCAACTATGGATGCCCTGTCAGCCTTCATGCAGATCAAAGTTCGAAACGTTAGAATAAAACAAGTTGTAACAAACTTAGCATTAATTAAAGTTTTTGGGCACTGTTAATTCTCTCTATTAGATCATGGGTTACCGGGTATTTAGTATAAACTTGAAAATGACAAGAGAAGACGTATTAGGCGTACTTGGTATAAACTAGAAAAAGACCAGAAGAGGTACGGTCTTGAACCAGGACCATAATTTGCATCTGCGGCCTTACAGGATTTTATATTATACTTACCAGCTCTTGGGAAGATCTATGCAATATCAAATGCAACCTGACTTTGAATAGCATTTAATATGGTCTCCAGTTTCCTCAGGCTAGAGGCCTGGTTACGTAGCACTAGACTTATGACTGAAGTCCGGTTGCTCAGGATTGGTTGTTTTGCTTGTTACATTTGGTAACAAGTCAGAGAGAAGCTTAAATTTCTCTATTCAGGGACTGAATCTCAATAAATGTTGTTCGATACAGATATACGAATTGGGTTAGAAAAAGGGCTATGTACAATGATCAAATTTAACTCTATATGAATGCATTTGTGGGATTTTAGTCTGCTGAAAAGAGTCGGTAGTCATGGTAAGGTAGCCCTCTCCATCCTGGTACAACAATGGATGCAACCTACACACTGGCCATGTCCATCTTCTCTCAACAGTATGAAATGTATATCACAAATAAATGATCGAACAATTCTATCCAAAGGATGTTTGCAATTTCTACGTTTAATGGGAAGATTTCTTCAACAGCATTACAGTATGGTGTGCTCAACATAAATGTCATAAACATGCAGTTCTATTTTAACAATATTACAAGTGTCAAAAACATAATTGTAAATCTGTCATACTTCCTCCAAAACATGAGCTGGGATTCTGACAATCTATGTAATCTAGTGTCCAAATGAGTGCACTACTCATCAAAAAGAAAAAAAACTGATTAGAAAGTCAGAGTGTAACTGACTTTCTAGCTTCGGCATAAAAGGGTAATCAGGTAGTATATTAAATCCCTAAATTTCAGGGTGAATTTCAGGATAGTTGTGAACTGTGAACTATTGAGGATTTGCACTTTTCTTCCTCTTTCACTGCTAGAATATTTAAGGACTGAGATTCGAATTACACAAGCTGCTCCTAAATTAAACATTCTAACCTAGATTGACAGTGTCTTACCAACATTAATTCAAATTAAGCCTGATTGAGCGAACAAACTTGGAATCAATGCAGTTAAGAACTTACAATCCAAATGAAAAAAGAGAGAAAAACCCTAGTTGATGCAACCATCAAAGAATTCATGCCTTCTGGTGTGATCAATATACCTTGGTGGGATTTGGAACAAGAGTCCGCAGGTTCTGATACTTCTCATTCAAGTATTCTCTCCTCTGTCTTTCTGTGGCAAAATGGTTGGTTCCACGGCCTTCCGGCCCTTTGGATAGAGACATGTCACGTTTCAGGTCAAGCATGGAATTAGTAAACTATCTTCCAGCTTCTTCTTCTTGCAGAGCCGCTTCGTTCTCATCAAGACCCAGAGATGATTTGGGAGGGTTAAGTTGGTAAGGAAGTGTTCGCAATATGTCTCTTAAACATGGTGAATGTGGAGTAAAAGAGAGCTGGGGATCATAGAGCCTGGAATTCTGATCGACCATTTCACCATTGAGTATTGGAAATATATCCAAGCTGGGCTTTTTGGAACCAAAGGAGATGGTGCTGCTGCCTACAGAACATATGGGGATTTGTAACAAGTTGAGAAGTTCTGGAGGAGGGGTATAAGCACTGGTAATGGGATTAGTGCAGCTGGTGGTGTTGTCACCAGTAGCAAAGGATGAGATGTGCTGTGATTGATCAAGGAGATTCTGCTGCTGTTGCTGGTGGAAAAGTGATAACTCTTGCATTTCATGAAAACTAGCTTCCCATGAATTAGCCGCTGTGATATTACTAGCACTAGACTGCTGCCCTGCACACACATCTTGTTGCTGCTGCAGAACATCCCTAATCATCTGACTGTGGTATTCTTGCTCCAATTCAAAGTTGAGCTGCTGTTGAAGGTCGCTTCCAATTCCAACTTCGTCTGAGAAATTGTTTTGTGTAACCTCTCCCAAGGAAAAGTTTGGCAATCTCATAGAAGATCTCTGCAAATTCTCTTCCAGTCCCATCATCCCGGAACTGACATGATCTGCTGGTAGCATGCATCCAGTCTGAGGATCAACATAGTTATCATCATACATGGTGCTAGTTTCCTTCCAATTTGCTGAATCTATAAAGGTCTGTTCCTGCATTTTCAATGGCCTATAATTCTCAAGATGTCACCTCTGAACACCTTTGAAACTACAGAATTCACTTCCGGTTCTATCAAGAGATCCAACATATAAAAACACTGATCTCTAACTTAACCTCCTGTAATCCTAAAAACCTAAAACTCCTTTTCAATCAAGGTTCTATCTTCTGTAGTGGGATCCTTCTCTACACCAAAAGGCTAAAAAAACTAATTCTGAAAGGCCACATGGTACAAAAGCATTTATTAAGGTGGAGGATAAGTGGGTACACTTACAAAATGGGATTCTGTCTAGAACAATCCAAACCCAAGAATATACTCACAATCACAGTCTCTTCTGCCGGCAAAATCAGAAGAAACAATAACTTTCTGAAGTGTTTGTTTGCCCTTTTTGCTCTTTCATCCTGCAGCTTCAAACACAAGTTCCACAATCTACTTATCTCTATGCTTCTTTTCTTAATGCTCTGAAAAACAAATTGATGGGCCTATACTGAGGGCTCGCAGGATTGAACAAAGACAACAGATGGATAAGCTCAACTCATAAGTCAAAATCCTAAATGCCCTTTTTCATGAAAACGAAAGGTGTCTAAACTGATCACTCAATTCTCTTCCAAGTGTCGTGTGAATTAAGCAACATATTAAACAGACCATAATCAGATCTCATATTTGTTTAAAAATGGTCACCCAAATGATCACCATTCTTAGAGAACCAATTAATATGTATTTATATGAGAAACCAGATAAGGAATTTGAATCCCAAAAGTATGAAAAGCAATAGTATTGGCCTAAAATCTCAAAGTAAGGAGGATAAAATGCAGGAAGAGTGGATTTGGATGGGAAGTGAGTGGGCAAATTGTACCATCAACAACCCACAACGATGTAAATAGCAATGCCAATAACAATTTCATAAAAGAGTTCACACATGACAAATTCTAATCAATCTTGCAATCAATATATATATATATATATATATATATATATATATATATATATATATATATATATTCTGTTTTCATGATTTTTGGACCACAGACTAACAGATGTCCACACTAATTTGTAGGGCAGTCAGGTACATCCGACAGTGATTGGCAAGTTAAAATACACAATTATTTTATCTTATACGAACATATTCTCAACGACCCAGGTGGTTTTTTTCGTAACTGTAGAGATTCTTTTTGGCCCCCATACTGTCGGTCCTTTCTCAGATGGAATATCTCCGTATTTTGATATGCCTCATCATTACTTACAGTAGATTTCAATTAACAACAGAGTACTTCATAAACCAGCAACTTGTTGGCCAATTATACGATTGTTTTGGGATAATCCTTCACGTAAACTTGATGATTCCGGCTGAGGAGGACACAAATGATTATTAAAATGGTGTCTTCATGATTCCATTTAACGGGTTTTGACTGCAACCTTAGTTTGTCAATATAAACATCATTTCTCCGTGTTTTAATATATGAATCATGCTCTTTACACTCTCCTCCATATTTTATTCTATATGGGGAGGTTGAACAGTGCACACAACGTTTTCTAACGTCCTCCCAATCTTTATCGAAGGTATTCTCTTCGAATTGGGTGATGTTATAATGGAAGTCACATTTTTACTAATATAATAGTTGATTAACTGTACGATAAGTAAATTTACTTATTTAATGTTTCCTTCTAATCATAAAATAGTCTCGTTCAAATAGTTTTAAATACATGTCTTACCACCCTAAATCGTCTCTTTAGCTCCTCAAAAATCTTTATCCATTCAACTTTTCCTTTTTCTCTCTCCTTAACTCCGCACCTCTTATTATGCCAATGTCTTTTTGAACATTTTATAACGTCCTCCCAACCTTTATCGAAGGTATCCTCTTTGGATTGGGCGATGCTATAATGGAAGTCGCATTTTTACTAATATAATAGTTAGTTGAGTGTACGATAAGTAAATTTACTTATTTAGCGTTTCCCTCCAATCTAAACTATGATTTCATAATTACAAAATAATCTCATTCAAATATTTTTAAATACATGTCTTACCACCCTAAATCACCTCTTGATCTCCTCAAAATCCTTATCCATTCAAACTTCTCCTTTTACTCTCTCCTTAACCTACACCTCTTATTATGCCAATCTTTTTGAAATCATTTACTTCATTAAAAATTCATTTAAAAAGTTTAAAGATTGATGTTACTTTTATTCCACATTTCTATTTTTCCAATGATTTTATCCATACTTGATGGGTCATGGCACATTATATGTCTTGGTTCTTTTTCTCGTTGTATTTGTTATAATCCCATGTGAACATTTCACTTAACCGAATGCATCAAAACTAGTAAATGCTAATGATGACACCACTTCTTAAAAAATAGAATGAAAATAATTGCTAAAACAATGTCTTCCTCCTACATAATGTAGAGTTATCTTAATCTGTAATTTTGATTTCTATTTTAGGGTGCTTCTAATTTCACCGTGGGTTCCTTTATTTTCTCGCAATAGTGGGATAAATGGCCAAGATATTTGAGTATACTTATTTATAAAATATTTGATTGATAGAGATTTGAGGTTCATTTTGCGTGAGAGATCAAAGTGTAGTAGATTTCGTGTTTTTATATTTTTATCTTTCTTATTTGTTTTTCCTTTTTGGAATGAGAGAGTATAGGCTTTTTTTTCTTTAATAACTTTGAGTAGGTAATGTTTAGGTACCTCGACCATTGTATCGATTGTTTCATTTTCTAAATTTGAGTCCACATGCATAACTACCATCCTTCTTTGTGATCTTAATGTTCGGAGATTGCACTAACACATGAACAAACATCAAGACATCCACCTCCTCCATCTAAACCATGTGCTCAATAACACCTATATTACCACCACCTATACACGCCCAAGAATAGAATTTTCCCTAATGCATTAATAAATCCATTAAAACTCAAATAATAATAATAACCAATCATATCCTAAAAATCACAAGGCATATTTTGTCGTGCTTCGAAAAGAAAAAAACCACAAGTTGTCTCGCCTAATGTAATCCTCACGAAAAGAAATAGAAAAGAAGATTGCTTGTTCAAAAGTTATTGCTTGTTTTGTCGACTTTGTTCATCAAGAAAAGTTAAATTGCATTCTAAATATGGGCATTAACAAAATTTAGAGTCTACTTGGCGGTCACTTGTTAGCTCCATGACGCCCCATTATGTCTTATGAAGAAAAATCACAAAATGACCATCCATATACTCGCATGCAAAAAGATAGAGATTGTCCCTTGAATTAATCTCTCCTAGGGTTTTTGTCCTTTTTTAAAGTGTGGAGAGTGGTTTTACATAAATAAATATATTATACTAAATTTTTAATTATATTTAATCTAAATAATTAGTAAATTTAATTTAATTATAAAAAAGTAGTATCGGGGTTAATTAGAGCTAAGTTTGATGTCACAGGAGTGGATGAAAACAGGAGAACTTTATCAAAGAAATGCTCTGCGTGCAGGAAGGAATCATGTGGTTTGTGATGGAGTGGACGTGGTGATTAGAGATGAGGGTGTGTAGACCTAGAAGTAGGTGTCAAATAGTGGTGTTTATGCATTTCCAAGTAGGCTCTAGTGTTAGTGAATTGAGACTTTGTGGGAGAAGAATGTCAATGTTTAGCATAACTTACTATGTGGAGGAGTGGAGAGGGACACATGTAGTGGGGACTAGGTATGTCACCGAGGTGAGCAATTCAATAGGTTGGTGCGAAATAGCTCCAAAGTAGGAGTGAAGGGAGAACATTTAGTAGAGTTTGGTAGGTAGTGTGATGTTGAGTAACTCAAAACTTGGTAGGTGTGGAAACATTGAGTAGTGTAACAACCGCCTAGAAGTTGTGGATATTGAGCTTGTATAGGAGTAGTTGAATTGTGGATGTAGAGAGGTGGTGTCAAAATTGATACTTGAACCATGGGTTTGAAGTGAATCTCCTTAGGTAAGATTAGAGTGAGTGATTCTATGAAACCTCGAGTTTTCAACAACGGGGCGATATGTGTTGTTTCATTAAAGAAAGTGGTGTGTGCTTTCTAAGCTATTCCGAATCAGGAGTTGGGAAGATTAGGTAGGTTGTAGTTGTTGTGAGGTATTCTTAGTAGAGTAATGTGTTGGTAGATTAGCACCAAAGGTGTGGAAGTGGTATGGTGTTGGTGTAAGTTTTTAAACAAGGGCATCATTTTGGTGAATTAAACCCTAGAACAAGTGGAGAACTTTCATGTTATTGGAAAAAAGTGACTCAACCTATTCAAGTGATAGTGAAACCTTATAGTGCTTCATCAATCAACATTAAGGTCTTAGCGATTTCTCTAAGTTCTCAGATTTTTTCGTACTTTGCAGCTTACGAGGAAATGAAGAAAGGGGCATACCATCAGGCATCAAGAAGGGGTGTTTATTGAGTGCGGTTTGGAGTGAGGGAACTATAGTGGAAGAAGTGTTGAGGAATTTTATACTTTTGGTCTTACATGCAAGGAGTTGAAAAAGTGATATTTTGAAGAATCTTAGTTGTGTCATATCGGTGGTGAATTGGCCAAGTTTTTTGACATGCAAGTGCATGTGTGGAGTGAATTTTCATCTCTATCTCGAGTGTAAACTATGGAATCCTATGCATAGATGAAGGAAGTTTACCAATGGTGCAAAGGGCATCACTAGTTTAAGTGGGGAGAGTATAAGGTTATGGTTGAAGTGACAATCCCCCAAGAAGAGTTGTACACCTTCCTCATACAAAGCGGTGTGTAAGGTTCCATCTAGGGGTCAAGTTAGCTTCTATCTAAGGAAAATGACTAACGTTTACATCATGGGGTTGGCATCCCAATGCACACTAGTCCTTCAAAAGAGGTTAGATGGATCCATATATGGATAATTTTTCCTCTTTAATCAAGAGTTCTACATGATGTTGAGAGAGGAAGCACATCACTTGTTAGGCGTATAATACAGTGCAATGTTGATTTGGGAAATGCAAGTTACATTTGAATCTCTAAGAGTACAATGCTTGAGGGATGGAAAGTGAGTAAGAGTTTTGCAACGTAAGATTGGATGAAGCTTAAGATCAACTTGAGGAGGTCTAAAATTAAGAAAGAGATGAGGTATTATGGTGGGTGATTTAGGTATACCAAAAGCTATAAAAATGAGTCTTCCAATGGTAAGAGAGGTAGAATGTTTACATGGTTACATGGTGTCGCACATCGCTCAAAGCAAGTTTCAAAAATAGTAAAAAGACAACCAAACATCCCGATCATAGATGATAAAAGTAATAAAGGTGGTAATAACTTTTTTAAAGGTAAATTATTTACATGGCGGTTAAGATTACTCAATACGAAAGTAAAGCGACTAAGTCGCAACATATGGAGAAACGACACCAAACCATAATCGTGAACAACAAGGAGAGAAATAATAATTTTTGTGCCATTAATACATCGTCATATTTTTGACTTTATAGTGCGAAGAGTTAGTGTAATGCCACTTATGCAAGTTAAACGAATTACTTGATTATTTGTATAAACATCAACGATAAATAAATTGTGATGATGATAAGGTCAAGATAATCAACTAGTGATAAAGCTTATCACGTTGGAAGAGTAATTACAAGTTTAAAATAAATTACGTAAAAGTTAATAATCGTTTCATGAACAATTTTAAAGTTTGCATAAGGCCAAAATATTTAGTACAGATCATGGGTTCCATTTCATCCCCTAAATGGACCCATGCCTTCGCATTTTCTTACGTAAATTATAAAATAGATTTAATTAATTAATACATTCAATTATTAAGGTATAACCATATAACCTAAGTCTTTTCCAAAATAATACATTTAATTAAATCCCATTATAAAGTGCACCCATATGACTTAAGTCATTTTGCAATTAAATTGGAGCCCTAGGATTCAAGAGATCTCCACCGTGAGATTGAAACCCTAAAATTAAAGCTTATGAGGAAGTAATTCCAAACCTAAAATCTATAATTCATTTATACTCAACTGATTCACCAGGATGCCCGTTAAGCGGATGAAAGTGGAATACTTAGCAGAAGGCACACAGAAGGTTCGCACGAGAGAACAGGGTGCAATCAAAGGCGTAAAGGATAGGGGAGAACACACGCGCTAAATATAAGGGTGGATTTGGGACTTAGCCATTTTCACGTGTACGGGCTATTTTGGAGATAGTGTGCCGATCACACAAACCGGGTAAAGAATTACACGACACGCATTGGCTATTTTGGAGGAGCGGCTATGAAGTGCTTTGCATGGGTGCAAGCTAAAGATAGAATTACTACTGACAATTAACTAGAAGAGGTCTATTATTAGCGCACTTGCATGTGTGTTGTGATTGTAAAGGTGCATGGCTATTTTCAGCATGTGACCTATTTTTGGAATTATGCAAGTGGTGAAGGGCAAGTCCCCACCCTTATAAATATGTAATGATCTGCGTAGTATAGAGTGTGTGTGAGAACTGAATTACTGTGAAGTTATGCTACCAAATCTAATGTGCACATAAGCGATGGTAGTATCTATTGTAATGAGCTTCTATGTATTTATCATGTTTAATATAATGGAGTGTATTGGCTGAATCAGAGTGTTAATTCTGAGTATAGTTGGTTATTGCATGGTTGGTTTCATTATGGTTATTGTTTAAAATTGTTATTCTTTAGATCTAGATTTGAACATGCATTGTAGAATGATATATTAATTATGGATCTGAATGCATTAAGTCTTCATCATGCTAACATCTTGTAAAAATAACCCTAAAGAGGGACATGGTACCTTTGCACACTTCGGGTGAGCATTTAATCTCAGGTGAGTGATGCACCAATGCACTTGGGATTTTACTGGTAAATTCTAGGTCAGTATTATTGGTTCTATTGCTAGGACCTTTTTTCAATTATCTTTAGGATGGTTCACGATGAATACATATCGGTTGAACCTAGCAAGTGTTGAAGAGTGGATACATGATCTAGAAGAATAATATGCATGGAGGTTCAAGACCGGATCTCGAGTTTAATGCACGAGCATGGGTGGAGCAATCAGTATGACCATTTGTATGAGAGTTTCTTCACCATTTTTCCAATAGAGTTGTCGAGTGGTTGATTGCTTATGCGTCTAAAAGGAATTGGAGGTATCACACACTTGTTTGGACACAGGAAGAATTTCAGGCCCTTTATGATGATGATCTGATTTAGAGACACGTTGTGGATACTTGGTTTCATAGTGTTCTGAATAGCTATATTCGAGAGTAATCAATTTCCACTTATTCTTGCCCAGAGGTAGCAGAATTCCAATTTTTGTGATATCCCAAGGGAACCTACTGCTGCAATGCATTCCATCATGGCGATCAAAATCTTAATGATAACCCTATACATGGAGAGAAAACCAATGGTTAACTAAACCCTGTCACGTGCAGGAGTGGGAGCAGGTTTGGTGAAAGATGGAAGACTTAGCGGCAGAGAGGAAAAGAGAAGAAAGGTGGCTTAAGTTCAATGAGGTGCATGAGAGGGAGATAGAGAAGTAGCGTGACATTACAGAGAAGATGGTGTTGAGGAGAGAGATGGCTCATGAAGGATTTTAAGTTCATGAAGAAGACGTGGAACCTGAGCATCAGGAACTCCCCCATTTGGGAAAGCATGACAAGGAACCCCCTTGATCTCATGTAGAAACATGCCAATAGAGATGACCTAGGTTATGGGCGCGCATCTGAGTCTACCTAGCAACCTTACCCTTACGCTTGGTCTTCAAGTATCTAGTACGACAAACATTCAGAAAGCTAATTTAGGTAGTAGGAGAGCAGGAGTAAGTCATATAACAAGCACATTGATGGCAGCACAAACATCTTTGTTATTAATCGGAGGTACTTTTTCAGGTGTATCTTCCGCACATAATTTTAGACTCTCTTCTAGGAGTAGTAACACTTCACAGACTGTAGGGGTATAGTTTAGTACTACTGTTGGGACACAAGGGAGTACATATTTTTGTCCGACTCCGGCTACAGAGTTCAGGATCAAGAGGTATAGGTGGTTCTAGTTCTGGTGGATCTGGTTGTTTTAGAGGCAAAGGAAACACATGAGGCTTTGGATTAGGTGGGCAAGGTGCGCACTGACCATAGAATATTTACATGGAGATGTCTCTTCATCTTCCAGAGTATAGGGGCATAGAGGATGCTTCTTGAACATGTGCACATGTGTGAAATATTGTGGCACGGAAAAGGAATCATGGCTTCTGAGTGCAGGGCAAGTCAATTCACCACTACATTACAATGGCGCACACACAGTTGGTACAGAAATTTTGACCCTGATCAAACTTTTGTAGACTATGCATCTTTAAAAGATGCTTTCCTTAAATATTTCCACATCCCTAAGTTTGAGTAGAAGAGTATAAGTGTGATCAAGGATATTAAGCAAGGAACTACTGAGAGTGTCAGAGAGTATGTCAATCAAACTTTTGTAGTATGCATCTTTAAAAGATGCTTTCCATAAAGATTTCGACATCCATGAGTTCAAGCGGAAGAGTATATGCGTGCTCAAGGATATTAAGCAAAGAACTACTGAGAGTGTCAGAGAGTATGATGCTCATTTCAAAATGTTTTTATCAAAACTTTCTTATGATATTCATGCAAGCCAGCATGTGCAATGGTTTGTTGGTGACCTAATTACACCTTTTAGAAGGGTGATATCACATAAGACATACATTGATCCATGAAAAGCACTTGAAGAAGCTTTATGCGCACGAGGTGTTTGGAAGTATAGACACTAGGGTGAGCCCATTTTTGGAAGCACAAATCGTAACTATGGTGAAATAGTTGGAGAAGCTATCGGTAAATTCAGCACATGAGACGCACACAAGGATTTGGTGCACAATTATGAAGTGAAAGGTCACACAAAGGATAGTTGTCCCCATAGATCAATACGCTCATTGTTGTTGGACTATGAGATATGTCATTTAAACCATGATGTTATCCACTGCCCATTATTACAACGCACAATAAGGAAGAATGTCTCTTGCTATTGTAAAATTTAAGTCCACAACTCACGACACGAAAGACTGCCAGCTGATTGGTCAGATCCATGATGTTATAGATATTGGTGTATGATAGACAGGAGTATCAAATAACTCTAAAGGAAAGAATGAGCATCAAGATCGGGATCACAATCGGTGCGTATGACCGAAATGAATGGTTTTTTAAAGGCGGTCATGGTAGAGGTCGAGGATACCGTGGTGGATTCATAGTATGAGGTCATAGTGGTGGATGATGTGATTTCCCTCACGAAAGATGTTATACATGTGGATCTCCTAACCACTATAGGCATGAATGTCCTCAGAATATTACATGTTCTTTCTGTGGAAAGAATCATAGTTATGAGGAATGCCCAACTTGTATGAGCATCTTAGTAAGCAAGCATAAACAAGAAAATAAAGGTGTAGGGATGGTTAGGATACAACGCACTGTGGAAAATCAGTGGATGCCTAAGTTGGAACTAGAATCCAAGGCATTGCAGGTAAATATCACTACCCGTGCTGAAGCGGCACGTCAAAGAAACATTGTAGCAGAAGCCTACCATCACTAAGGAGGAGGTTCTACATGCACGGTACCCAAATCTTGCCCATCAGAAGGAGGTTTATCAGAAACCATGGAGGTACTCAAAAATATTCAAGGTGAAATATAGTATTTAAAGGATAAATCACAGAAGATGGCGAAAAGAAAGCAACAGAGACTGTCCAATCTGATATGGATGACTTGAAAGAAGTGTGCAAGATGTTGCACCAGGAGAATATCATTCCATTGTTAAGGAATTGGTTAAAGGTAAACACTCTGTGTGCAAGTATTGAGACTGGACGGTAGACCCTACATGCAAATCTCCCCCATAACCTAGATTATGACAAGGAAATCACTCTAAATGTTGTTTTGGATGGGTGGCTTTTGAGTAATATATTGATTGATATAGGCATGGAAGTCAATGTTCTTACTTTAGATGCATGGGTACAAATGGGGAGACCTCCATTGCAACCATCCTCGAATGTATTGTTCATGGCTAATCGGACTAAGGCCACTCCTATCGAAGTGTTAAAAGATGCATCCATTACCATACATGGAGCCAAGTTCACTTGGAGATTTTGAGGTTTTAGCACTAGCAGAGGTAGATAGCTTCCCACTCTACTGGGGGAATCCTTGGTGTTATGCAAATAATGTTGATCTTTGGTTCAACAAGGGTTATATCAACTTTGAAAACAAGGAAGAGAGAGTTATTACCCCTCTAACATATAGAAAATATGTGCCCTATGTTGAGCCTTTTAGTGAGGAAGACCTGCATAGGATTTATGTACGTGTCGTACAAGACCCAAAGGTGCTTGATCCATCTAAAGAAGGAATCCTTCAGTGGGAGGATGCATAGTCTGTTAGTGTACTACAAGTGTTGCTTGTGATAATTAGGCTCATAGCACTTATGAGTTGGTAAGGCGCAAAGTAAAGAGTATATTTTCTAGGATAGTAGACCACATTGTATCGTGAGAATAAGTAATAACTCGGTACCTCGTTACACACCATGAGAAGGACATCTTTTGGTTTTCCTATGTGCCATGGAGGAACAATGGATATACCAGGTTTAAGAGAAGGAATATGCTAGTATATACCCTATGCTGGACAACAGTGCATTGGTGGGTGGTTCACAAGGATAATTTGGTAGGATGGAATGAAATTAGGATTTCTCTTGTTACTATATTCTTCAAAATTAATGCACCTACTCAAATCTACATGTATCATGGTAATCAACATGTTCAGCACCACATTCAGCAGTGTGAGAGACTCTGGACAGAGGGGTAGGAAGCTTTACCACCTTCACTCTAGGTGCACAAATTTTATTCCACTTTACAATGTTGCGTGCGTGCTTGGTATGTAGATGAAGAACTCCATAGAGAGACTAGAAATTGGTAGGATTTAATTGCAAGAATGACCCAGACATTTGACTTCTTCTCTACTAAACCCCAATAGAAGAAGCATTAAAGGTTATAAAGCACTTAACTATAGGGGATAGTGCCAAGGCGGAAGAACTCATTCAGGAATTATTTGATGAAACAAACTCGGGAGCGGTTTCTTGAGAAAAGCAGACAGATGCCACACTACTTAAGCACGCTTGCCTTGAGAAGGAAAAAGTAAGGATGGTCTACTTAGTGAATGATGAAGAAGTAGAAAATCTAGATGTAGACCATTCAACAGGTAGGCATGAGGTGTTGGACAACACAAATAAGACCACACACACCTATCATAAACTTGTGAAGACAAAGAAAGTGAATATTGGATCAGATGTTGAGCCTAAGGAGGCCATAATTGGAGACTATTGGTCTGACTCTAAGGTGGAAAAAATCATTGAGTTACTATGGGATTATCAGACTTATTTCCTTGGGGGTACCATGAACTTAAGGGTGTGCATGAATCATTAGGAGAGATGAAGATAAAGCTTAAGGAAGGTGCGTGCCCAATCAAAAGAGACCCTACAAGATGAACCCCAACTTGCGTGAAAAGGTCAAAGAAGAGATTGAAAAAATGTTGAAGTCTGGAATCATCAAGCCCTTGATGAGTCAGAATAGGTTAGTCCAATGGTGATTAGTATCAAGAAGGATGGATGGATTAGGATCTATGTGGACTACAGGGAGTTGAATGTTGCATGTGTGACTGATCCCTTTCCTATGTCATTCACTGAGGAAATACTAGAAGGTGTTGTAGGGTGTGAAATATATTCGTTTACAGATGGATTCTCTAGGTATCATCAGGTTAGGATTTCCCAGGAGGATCAGGAAAAGACTACTTTTACTACTAAATGGGGCAACTTTCCTATACTTGTGATGCCTTTTGGTCTGAAAAATGCGCATGTTGTATTTTCACGCATAGTTGTTCAGGCGTTTAAATATTTTATTCACAAATTCTTACAGGTTTATTTAGATGATTGGATGGTGTATGGAATTGTTAAAGATCATTGTGACAATCTACGCTTAATGTTTGAAATATGTAGATAGTTGAGTATCTATTTGAACATCAAGAAGTGCATATTTGCTACACCATTTGGAATACTATTTGGACACATAATCTACAAGGTTTTTTGGTTGATCTAGCTAAGGTTGCAGTCATTATCAGCCTAAAAGATCCTACCAGTCAAAGTGAGGTGTGTGGATTCTTTGGTCACATTGGTTATTATAGAAAATTCATAAAGGGGTATGCTAAGTTTTCGCACCTTTGGAGGAGTTACTAAAAGGAAAATAGACATTATACTGGGGAAAATTGCAGCAACGTGCATTCAAAACATTGAAGGAGAATCTTACTACCACGCCTATTTTTGCTTTCCTTCGTAGGACCTACCATTTCATGTACATGTGGACGCCTCTGGCATGGCCATTGGTGTGGTGTTGGCTCATCCTGGAGAAGGTATAATAGATCATCTTATCTATTTTTGCTAGTAGAAATTTGACTCCTGCATAGCATAATTATACAACTACTAGAGCGTGAAGCTTTGTCAATGATCTATGCACTACATAAATTCAGATAATACCTACTAGCAACACCATTTGTATTTTATATAGATCACATGACATTGAAGTATTTGGTAAACAAGCCCATTTTACAGGGCACATATGTTGATGGGTACTCTTATTTCAAGAATTTGATTTCACAATTGTGGTAAAACCAGGGAAAATTAATTTTGGACTAGACCATTTACCTAGAATACATTCAGGAGAAGAAGCACAATCAATTAAAGATACCATGCCTGATGCACAGTTATACAGGTTATAACACACACCATCAAAATTAGAGGATATTGTTGTCTTTCTACAAATAGGTATGACACCAAAAGGAAAGAAATCCTTAGAGAAGAAACAACTTTCTATACGTGTGACACCCTTTATGTTAATTAGTGGTGATCTGTACAAGTTGGGTCGGGATGAAGTATTGCACCGCTATGTACTGGAACATGAGCACATAGATATCATGGAGGAAGCTCATGGTGGTATTGCAGGTGGCCACTATGCAGGTGATGCCACTGCATGCAAGATTCTACTCATTGGATTATGGTGGGAGACCCTGTATAAAGATTGTAAGGCATATTGCAAGGCTTGTGATCATTATCAGCACCTTGGGAAACCAAGTCAAAGAGATGAAATGCCTCTAAGACCTATTACTAGTGCAGAACCGTTTGAGAAATGGGATATAGATTTTGTGGGTCTTATTTCACCAGCCACGTGTAGGACTAGATAGTGCTATATCATTACTTGCACATACTATCTGACAAGGTGGGTAGAAGCAACTCCCTACAAAGGATTGTACAATGGCTACAGTAGCCAAGTTTCTATGGGAAAATATTATTACAATGTATGGATGCCCTTTAATTTTGACCAAGATAGGGGCACACATTTTTCGAATGATACAATTAAAATTTTATTTGATGAATTCATGATTGCACACCATAATACTACACCATATCATCCACAATAAAATGGGACTGTTGAGGCTTTCAACAAGATTTTGAGCCAGACATTGAAAAAAATTGTGATGTTGGAACAAAGGATTAGAATGATAAATTTTTTGTAGTACTTTGGGCGTATAGAACAACATACAAGCAGCTAAACAAGGTGACACATTTTCAATTGGTGTTTGGCATAGATTCAGTTCTTCCTATGGAATTCATGTTACCTACTTTGCATATTGCATGCATTGGAGGTCTTGTTGATGAGAAAGCCTTAGAAGAACGGATCGACAAGTTAATTAAGTTGGATGAGCGATGAGCAATATCACGTTGGAGTCAAAAGTAAGAAAAATCTAGGCAGAAAGCATGGCATGATAGGCACATTAGGGACAAGAAGCTTGTGATAGGAAAAATGGTACTCCTTTATGATTCTAAGTTTTTGAGCTATCCAAGAAAACTCAAAGTACATTGGTTAGGACCATATGCTATCACTCACATATGTGAAACAAGAGCTTGTTAGTTAGAAATTCTTGACGGAATATGGTTACTTGGTTACTTCAACGGGAGTAGGTTGAATCCCTACTATAAATGGTGTTTGTAATAAGGCAGTATTGCCGTTTAGATTAGGTTTTCAATTATGTATTCCCTTAATGTATTTCCTTCTTTATCGCTATGCTTTATCAATTTAGTTTTTGTTTTTTGAAATAAGTGCATTTGTGCGCTTGAGCTAATTACTAGTTGCGAGAATTACTATGCACAAAGGACTACACATACCATTTATGTGGGGTGGTTGTTGAGAAATAGGTACACATAAAGGAACAAACTACTATAGGTGTTATTCAAAGTTTGAAGAGTTGGTGAAAAGAAGATTGCTTCCAAATGAGGACCATGGATGGAGATAAATGAAGGAACAGTATAACGTGAGGTAAGCGGCGGCCATGGAGACTACCAAGAGAAGGCACAATGATGAGGTACTCAAGCACATAGAAGCACACTAAAGAGAAGCTTGTAGCTAGAAGGTAGGAAGGCACGCTAAAAGGTTATGACTGAGGTGCGAAGATGTACCACGTGGAAAATTGTAAAAAGGGTCACTTAATGAGGATTGTTGGTAGGTGAAGGAGCAATAAATGCACCAACTTTTTGAAAATATATATAAGGAGGGATATGATTTCATTCTTACCATTATAAATCAAAAAAATTGAAAGAGCTAAGTGCGACTAAGAGTGAGCGAAGAGTATTGAGGTGTGAAGAGTGTGAAACTAGATGTGAGAAGCATATTTGTGCATAGGAGAAGCTTACGTCCCCATTGGTGAAGGGTTTGAGTGAAGCAGGGAATTTGAAAGAGCTAGGGCACGTAGATTCAAGACAAGTATTGAGTTTACATGTTACACGTTACGGTGGCTAGAAAACAAGCATTTGAGGATAGAGAGTTACGATTTATAGATGGCACCAAAGAAATCACCTGTCGTAGGAGAAAAAGGGAAGAAGAAGATGGAAGCGAAGTTGAAATTGCTCCCGAGAGCAATTTTTCAGAAATGCAATACCCAAAAGGCATAATAGTGGGACAAGAATGGGATTCCCACATCAAAAATGCAAGATCAGTGACTAAAACCACCGCACATCAGAGAACAAAAAGGAATTGGACGTGCTATTGAATACAAATATAAACAAATGCACAACCGAAGCTATGTCGGTGTATGATGATGTGGGAGAGAACTTTGCTAAATCATATTGGAGTTTATCAGTTGTATGAACTCCCATACTTTTGCAAGTATGAACCTTTGTACCAGTGGCTGATGAGTAGGGTACATGAATATTTCTTCTATTTCATTGACATAGGGTAAGGATTACAACCACCCTAATTTCAACTATAACAAGATTAAGGGGCACATGAGTGGACCTGAATGGTGACTTGATAGATAAAGCATCCATCTTGGAGATGCGGAAGGAGTTAGGATACACAAAAGGTCCGCGTGGAATGGATATAGATAAACTAAAGAAGTATCCTATCATATAGGTAGTTGCACATCTGTCACTAAGTTAAATGATCAAGAGAGATGGTCCCAGGTGAACACAATGTGGCTACACATTGCAAGGAAAATGTCACAGGGAACAATATACAACATAGCAAGCTACATTACGGACACAATCATCGAGGAAGCATGCACATGTGAGAAAATCAATTTTGATGTCCTGTCCTTAGTATTTTTGGAGATAGGAGTGCCCGATGGGCCAAAGAACAAGATTTGGGAGAACCCCATGCAAAATAAGTCCTTTGCAAAAATATTTGAGAAGTAATTATGTGAAGGGTCAATGAGTGGGTCATTCAAGCAGAGGGCAAAGATGTGGTATGACAGGCTCCACGCGGCGTTTGAAGAGGAGTGGCACATCCCCAAGGATTTACCTTCGGTGGTGGGCAAGGCAGTCTAGTTCGCAGTGTATCAGCACTTTTACATCATGCGTGGTTTGCGATGAAGGATGGTACTTAGAGCCCCTAGTGTAAGCTATCATATGCCTTCACAACGTTACTTCTAGGAAGTGATCCATCAATTTAACAATGCGCGATGCCCGAACTTTGTTACGTATAAGGTAGACTACGACTACCACACGTTGCGCAAGACCTATGTCTATCCGGGGTAGACCACCTACGAGAGGCTGATTTCGATGTGATAAAAATAAATTTTGTGAGTTTGGTGATTGGAGATAGTGGGGCCATGCTTATCTACCTTCAGCTCAAGCCCAAGTTGGAGGGAAACAAATATGTGGAGAAAAAGTTTGCACTCCCAAGGCCACCTAAGGGAAAGCATACAATAGAAAATGTACTAGCTCCAAAGCCCACTAAAACTATGGAAGTAGATGATGAAGAGGAAGAGCACGAAGATAGTGGTAGCTTGGTGCATAGGGGACGAAGGCAACCCTCAAACAAGGTAGAATCTAAGTGTACAAGTACTCCACCCCAAACACAAGAAGAAGGGAATGAAGAATTGAGGTTGGAGCAGACCCTGAGGAACGCCGCTTTAAGAGGGTGTTCAGGAAAACAAGGACTCAAGGCGCTACTCCACAATTAGTACGAAGATCACCGCAACTCTCCCCATATAAGGAGACAATTGAGAAGAGAAGGAGAAAATTGAAGTTGGATGAAGAGGTGGAAGAGTCTAAAGAGAGCGCGCCTGGATCTCTTACACCACCAGAGGACGTGGAGGAGCCAAAAGATAAAGAGAGGAAATATGAAGATGTAAAGAATGGAGGAGTAAAGGAAGGAGAAACAAAGTAAGATACTTCATGCAGACATTGAAGATCCAACTCCAAATCTTAGTGCACCAGCCTCTAAGGGCTAAGAAGTAAACAGACAAGTGGAGAATTTATTGTTCCATCTTTGGGCTATGCTAAGGACACAAGAAAAATTTTATGCACCCATTTTTAGAGCACGGTGAGCCCTAAGGAGTTATATGGATGGGAGCTGATGGATGAGGACATGGCCACCATGCGTACATGAAAGCAAACACACACACACACACACACATAAACGAGCTAGACTTTGACATATGTGAAGAATCCTGTGTGTCAAGAAGGTTGAAGAAGGCACCTCAGGCTAGACATATAACCGTGAAACCCATGATATGTTTGATGAGCAAGTAAGCAATGCCTTGGTGAAGGTATCTACAGAGGTGGCACAGAGGAACATAGACAAATCTGCCACTATCAAGGTGCTGAGGGAAGAGATTAAGGCCAAGGATGTTGAGATTGCACACTTGAAACAAGAAAAGGACCTAGAGCAAAAAAATAATGGGGTTCTTATTGGCATGGCAGAGGAGATCAGGGATCATGTCCTCCAAGAAAGACCACATTTAGAGCCCAAGGTACCCAAAAATTTCCCTTCGGCTATGCACTATGTGTGTACTTTGGTTGATATGGTGCTTGAAGAGGGACCAGTTAGGATGTCAATGCCAAAAGACCCTGAACAAGAGGTAGAGAGGGAAAAGGCTGCAATGATTAGAAATATTTCATCATATGAGGGGTTGCTTCAAACTCTACAGGAAGATATGAAGAAATTGGATCAAGCATAAAATATATGCACAACTCCGAAAGCAACATCAAAATAATGATAATGGTAGAGGACGATGAAGTCCTAAAAGCTATGAATGATGAGACATTGGGGTGTGTGGAAAGACCTGGCAGTAGTAAATAAAAAGTGTGAGGCCATCAGTAGCAGATCATCATGAGCCCCATAAGAACAGGTTGGATGAACTAGGAAAACTCATAGCGCAGAAAATGGATCTACTGGAAGGGAGAATGTTTGCAATGGCTAACATTATGTTAGTATTACAAAATGAGAAGGGAGAAATTACACAGATGAATTAGATTCTATTGCAGTGAATATCCCCAGAAAAAGGAGAGGCCACACTAAGTGAGTGATAGACATTAGAGGCCAAAATAAAGGAAGAATACCCAGAACTCATTCTTCCAGTTGAAGCAGAGGGTGATGTAGAGTAAATCCTTATTCTTTGTATAGAAATTATTTCACATTCTTTCCATTAATTTATTCTTTATTGTTCGAGGAGTATCCATTTTTGGGGCGGAAATGCAATTTAGTGTGGGGTAATGTTGAGCGGATGAAAGTGGAATACTTAGCAAAAGGCACACGAAGGTTCACATGAGAGAATAGGGCATAGTCAAAGGTGCGAAAGGATAGGGGAGAACACACGCATGAAATATAAGGGCGGATTTGGGACTTAGCCATTTTCACGTGTACGGGCTATTTTTGGAGATAGTGTGTTGAGCACACAAACCAGGTAAAGACTTGTGCGACACGCATTGGCTATTTTTGGAGGAGTGGCTATGAAGTGCTTTGCATGGGTGTAGGCTAAAGATAGAATTATTACTGACAGTTAACTAGAAGAGGTCTATTGTTAGCGCACTTGCATGTGTGGCTATGATTGTAAAGGCACATGGCTATTTTTAGCATGTGACCTATTTTTGGAATTATATAAGCGGTGAAGGCAAGCCCCCACTTATAAATATGTAATGATCTGCATGTAGTACATAGAGTGTGTGTGAGAACTGAATTATTGTGAAGTTATGTTGCCAAATTTGATGTGTGCATAAGCGATGGTAGTATCTATTTTAATGATCTTTTGTGTATTTATCATGTTTAATATAATGGAGTGTATTTTCTGAATCGAGTGTTAATTCCGAGTATAGTTTGTTATTGCATGGTTGGTTTCATTATATTTATTTTTTAAAACCATTATTCTTTAGATCTAGATCTAAACATGCATTATAGAATGGTTTATTAATTATGGATCTGAATGCATTAAGTCTTCATCATGCTAACATCTTGTAATAACAACCCTAAAGAGGGCATGTTACCTTTGCGTGCTTCATGTGAGCGCTCGGTCTCGACAGAGTGATGTGTCGCCGCACTCCGGGCATTTACTTGGTAAATTATAGGTTGCATCAATGCCTTAGTTTTCTTTTGTTTTGCATTTTTATTCTTGTTTGTAGGGAGAAGGGTAATCTCATGGAAAGCTCAAGGAGGAAAAATTTTAAAGGAGTATCCACTTCGTTGATGTTTGTATATTCAGATTTGGATATCAATCTGGTTTGCACACAATTGTTTTATCTACAGGGTTTCAAAACTATGGTTCTCTTTCATTCTTTTGTGTCTAATCCAAATGGATCTGCAAGTTTATCAGTTCATCTTGTTATTGTTTTTATATAATAGCTCATATTCATAATGAGTATATGAGCATACAAATTTTTATTACAATTTGTGTGTATGTGTGCACGTGTGTGCATGTGTGTGTGTGAACAAAGGGCAATGTTTGCTGCATTGGTTGAAGTCCCAAATGGTAAATAGAGTGATTCAAATACTTAAGTCTTATGTGCAAAGGAGCAGCCGTAGGCCATGATAACAAGTGAGGCAAGGGGTTGTGGCATGCACCACATCCCCTATGAATTTCATAGTTGGCATGTTGGGAGTGGGTGGTACATCTGTCTCACACCCCCACAAATATATATATTTGTTAAAAATAATTTCATTGTTTATATTTATATATAAATATAAACAATGAAATTATTTTATATATATATATATATATATGTGGGTGAGGCAGAGATGTGTGTGTGTGTGTGTGTGTGTGTGTGTGTGTGTGTGTGTGTGTGTGTGTGTGTGTGTGTGTGTGAAAACCATTTTCTTAATACCCAAATTCATAAAAAGTTCTCTAACCTATTTAGTATAAAAGCATTTATAAATAAGATAGACATTTTTATAATACCCTAATTGATAAAAAAATCTATAACTTATTTAGTATAAAAGTGTGTGTGTGTGTGTGTGTAGGTTTATTACATATATAACCATCTAAATATGTAGGCATAAATCAATAGAAAAGAGATTATTTTCCGGATACTTGAGTTATATTCACAACACTTCTTAATATATGATTTTATGATATTTAACTATGTTTATAAATGAGTAACTTAACCATATTTCTGCTACAAGATGCGAGAAAAAAGAAAACTTAATATTTTCAAATGGTACAACATGATGTAGCCTAGAATATACCCACAAATCCCAAGGCGTTGGCACATCACTCGGCTTAACCGAGTGCTCACCCAAGCACGCAAGGGTACCAAGTCCCTCTTTAGAGTTGTTTTTCCATAATGTTAGCATGATTGTGCATGTATATATTTAGATCCATAACAGATAATCAAGTAAACCACAATGCATGAACCGATCGAGATCTAAACCATATGAAAGATTGACTAAACAATTATTATAATGAGATTTATAATGCAAGAACTAGATTCAGTCACATCTAACACCAATATCCAGCCAAGATGATCCATTATATTCAATACTTCAAAGCATATAAGATCTATACATTCAAGATATAGTCTCCATGGTTATGCGCGTTAGCAAATCCACATCATAACTCTACAATAATTGGTCTCTTCTAAGCTGTGAAAATCAATACATATATATAGGGGTGGGGACTTTCCCTTCACCACCCACACACCTTTCGAAAATAGGCTACATGCTAATAATAGCCATGTGCCTTTACAAAGGAATACAAAAGCATGAAAGTTCTCTAATAATATATTTCCTATAGTTAACTCTAAGTAGAAATCCTATTATTAGATCAAGACCTTGCATGGCACTTGAACTGCTACATATCCCAAAATAGCCTTATGTGAGCTACAAGTATTCATGTTTATCACATGCTCAACACTCCATCTCCAAAATATCCTTAACCCACAAAAGTGGCTAAGTCCTAAATTCAAACTGTTCTGGTGCACTCATGTTCCTCCCTGAATCTACACCTTCCCACGCGTCTCGGTTTATGCGCACCCAATCCTTATGTTCTCTTCTCTTACTTGAGCTATACTCCCGCACAACATTACCCCACACTAACTACATTTCCATCCCCAGAAATGGTCAATCCCACTTATATCTTTAAGAAAATAAGAAAGAATGAAAGAGTAAAGACTTGTTCAAAAAAGAATGATTCCTCACTTGACACTTTTCTCCTCTACTGGTAGTATCAACTCTGGATATTCATTCTTAATTTCTACCTCCAATTTCTACCATTCACTCAACACCTCACCTTTCTTTCCGAGATTTCTGCCATTATGGCATCTAGTTCATCTTGAGTCATATTTTCCTTTTCATTCTACAAAACCTGGACAGCATTTTCCATACCTGACATCATTCCCTCCATGAAATCCATTTTCTGTGCTATAAGCTTCCCAATTTCATCTATCCTATCCTTATGTAGACCTTGAGTCATGTTGTGAGGGCTTCGCGATTTTGTTTCACCATATATTCTTTCTATGAGCCCGAGTGTCTCATCCTTCATTGCTTTCAGTACTTCACTATCCTCTACAAGAGTCATTGTCCTAATTATGGAATCCAACACCGTGCACATGTTCAATACTTGATCTCGCCTTTTTAGCTTAACCTTTAAGGCTGTAATAATGACTCATAGCTTGAAATATTTCTGGTAATGGTGACCTTGGTTCTTGTTGCTTCCTCTCGTAGTGTCTTTCAGCGTGGGCATACACATGGGCCCTTCATCAATGACTAGTTTTGAAATTGTGTGCGATAATGCATGACACAAGGAAATTTTTTTGGAACTTGGGATTCCATATGTGGCCTCACCTTAAGAATATCATCACCAATCTCCTCGACCATACTGATCAAATCTTATGTCTTGGCCTTAGTCCTTTCCTTATCTTATGTAAGGTGTTTAATCTCTGCATTCCCGCCCTTATTTTCATCCATCAATTCCCTAATGGTTGTCATTTTGTTTATGTTCCTACGCACAACCTCTACAGATACCTTTACTAAGGCATTGCTTACCTGTTCGTCTAACATAATAGTTGGCTTGACATTGATGTGTCAAACATGTGGTGCCTTCTTCATTCTATGCGAGATGCATGATTCTTCGTATACATCAAAATTTGGCTCATCCATGTGAGTTTGCATGGACCAAGATAATTATTTCCTAGTGCACGTGTTGGCCATATCTGCATCCATCAACTCCCAACCATATAAGTCCTTAGCTTCCACAGTACTCTGGAAGCGTGTGCATATGATCTTGTTGGTGTCATCAACATACCCAACCGTGGGAGTCACATAATCCTCACTCTCCTTCTCCTTTCTTGTTTTCTTGCCCTTAGGAACCCAATCACTTGAATCCAAAATTGGGCCTTCACCTTTTCACTTCTTTTTCTGTGCCCTTCATCTCCTCCTCATCATTCTTCATCTCCTCATCACGGGGCTCCTCTACATCTTCTGGTTGTACTAGGGTCCCTGACGCTTTCTCCAAACTCCTCCTCATTTCCCTTAAGCTTTAGCTTTTACCTTTCTTTTCTCGTGTGCTTCCTTTTGTGGTGAAAGTCTAAGTGACCTTCTCAAAGGTTATGATGCACCTACACCCTGAGTCCTTGTTCTCTTGAACACCCTCTTGAATTGGTGCTCTTTAGTGAATTACTCTTTATCAATTTCTAGTTTGTTTGTCTCCAATACTTCCTCTTCTTATTTTTGCAAAGGAGGAATTTTTGCGTGTTCACTTTCCTTTTCATTAGTTGGCTGTCTGCAACCCTTGTGCTCTAAACCACCACTATCCTCATGTAATTCTTCTTCTTATTCCTCTTCTCGAATGGTCAAAATAGGTTGTTCTTTTGCCATATTACCAACTATGTGCTTTCCATTAGGTGGCCCTGGAAGTTTGAATTCATTTTTCACATACTTGTCATTCTCCAGCCCGGGCTTACGTTGAAGTTATATCAAGGTTACCCAGTTGTCATGTATCACCAAACTTACAGGCTTCATAGTTATGTCATCAGAGATTAATCTTTCAATGTATGTAAACTTACTTGGATAAGTGTAAGTCTTCTATAGAGTGTGGTAGTCACAGTCTACCTTATTGACATTCTATATCATTCGGTGCGTATTTGTAAATATGTGAAACATTGCCTAAAAGAACCATGTTGTGAAGGCATAGGGAAGTTTTCACCATGGACTCCATGTTCCATCCTTTATTGCAAAATGTGCGATGCAAAAATGTTGGTACACTGCAAATTGTGCCAACTTTCCTACCACCACTGTGGCCAACTCCTTCGGTATCCTCCACTCTTCTTCAAACGCCATGTAAAGTCACTCGTACCACATCTCTTCCCTTTGTTTGAATGGGCCACTCATGGATCCTTCACATAAATACTTTTCAAATCTCTCTACGAGATATTTCTTCTCCATAGGGTACTCCCAAACTTTATTCTTTAGCCCATCAGGCACTCCAATCTCTACAAATACAAGTGACAACAAAATAGTGCCAAAGCTTATCTTCTCACCTTTGTGTGCCTCCTCAATGATTGTTTCAACAATGTATCCTGCCAAGTTGTAGGTCTCCCCTTTTGAAATTTTCTTTACAATATGTAGCCACATAGTGTTCACTTGTGACCATCTCTCCTGGTCATTCAATTTTGTCAACAAATGTGTGGTTGCCTGTACAACTAGATACTTCCTCAGCTTATAAATATCCATGCCACATAGACCTTTTGCATAACCCAACTCCTTACTGGTGGCTATAACTGTTGCCTTATCAGTTAGGTCACTACTCACCTTTGTGCTTGTGCTTTTCAGACCCGTCAAAGTTCCAATCAAGGGCATTGTGATCCTCATCCATCACCCAAAAAAATAGAAAAATTCCTCATGGACTCTGCTCATAAGCCACTGGTAAAGCTTTTCAGGTTTGCCAAAATATGGTAGCTCATACAACTACAAAACCCCTACCTTTCTCAAGAGCTTCTCCCTAGCATCATCGTAGATGAGCATGTCATCTACTATTTATTTGTTTGTCTTTCTATTCAACAACGCATCCAACTCCTCTTTGTTATCAGTTTTCCTATGGTTGTAATCACTTACTTTGCTTCAACAGACATGAGAATCCCAATCACAGCCCATGATTACTTCCTCTAGGTACTGCATTTTAGAAAACCTACTTTCGGGGCATCCTCGATCTCAATCTCAACATCCTTTTGTTTCTTTCCCCTTGTACCTACTCCTGGTGCTCATTTGGGTGCCATAATATCTAGAAAGATGTGTTCTTTGTACCTTTTTCAGATCTCGTAATGTTGATTCACATCCCTAGAAAGAAATTGCGTGCCCTAGCTTCAATTCAAACCCTAGTGCTTGATTTATCCTCCCTACATGCCTCTGCTTCACTCAAACCCTTCTCTAATGGGAGCGCAAGTCAATCCTATGCATAAATCTGATCACAATGCCTAGTTTCTCAACTCTCCGCACTTCAACAACGTCTCACTAGCTCATTCACAAATAGCTTGCTCAAAAATTTGTAATAGAAAGGTAAAAATGAACCTGCATTGCATCCTTATATAGATTTTGAAAAAGTCATAGCATATATTTCTCCTCCACCTACCACCGATCTCAAAGCATTAATTTTTCGCATTATACATCTCCGTGCCACATTTATAACCTTCTGGCATGCCTTTCTACTTCTTAGCCATAGACCTCCATTCATGCACTCCCCACCAAATTACTTCGCCATTGCACCTTCTTCTAAGTAGTTTTAATTGTTGCAGCAACCTACCTCACATTACACTGTGCATCCATTTTTCCATCTGTGGTCTTCATTAGGAGAAATTTTTTTCTGTCTCGCAACCTTCTAAAAAGTACGTGCACAAAATTTTCCTCATTCATACCCATCTTCAGATGAAAATCAACTATATTCAACTTGGTAATGAAAGCTGTATGTAAACCACCCCACACTAAGGGTAGGTGCAGTCCTTTGCGCATGAAAACACTTAAGATAGTAATCAGCTTCTAGCGCGCAAGCGTACTTATTACACAAAACATTGAACTAAATTGACAAAGCATAACAACAATGAATGAAACACATATAAAGGAAATTAATTAAAGGGAACCTAGTCTAAATGGAAATATTGTCTTATTACAAACACAGAAAATACTTATTTATAGTAGGGATTTAACCTACTTCATTGAAGTAACCAGTGCAACATGTTCCATCCAAAGACTCTAACTAGTAAGTGTTTGAGTCAAGTATATAATTTATAACACAAGGCCCGAACCAATTCACCTTAAGCTTTCCTATATGGCACAAAAACTTTGAATCATACAGAAGTACCATTTTCCCAACCTCAAGCTTTTTATCCTTGATGTACCTCTCATGTCATGCCTTCTTCCTTAATTTTTCTTACTTATGAATCCATCTTGTTGTGGTGTGTCTTTCATCCAAATACATCAACTTGTCAATATGTTCTTCTAATGCTTTGTCATCAACTAGACCTCGTGTGCACGCAATACGCAAAGAAGGTAACATGAATTCCATAGGGAGAACTAATTATGTGCCAAACATCAACTTAAATGGTGTTGTTTTATTCAACCTCTTGTAGGTTGTTATGTATGCCCAGAGTACTGCAGAAACCTTGTCATCCCAATCTCACCTTCCAACATCACAAATTTTTGTCAAGGTATGGCTCAATATCTTGTTTAAGGCCTCGGTAGTTTCATTTTTCTCGAGGGTGATAAGGGGTTGTCCGATGGTATGAAACCATGAATTCATCCAACAATATATGGATAGTCTCATTAAGGAAATGAGTACCACTATCACTTGTTGAACTTAAAGGGCAGCCATACCTGCTAATAATATTTTTCCATAGAAACCTTGTTGTTATAGTTGTTAAATCCTTTGTAGGCATTTTTTTTCCCACCGTGTAAGATACTATGTACAAGTTATAATATAGCACGATCATGTCTTGTGTGCGGCTAGGGAAATAGGGCCCACAAATTCAATTGCCCATTTCTCAAAATAAATTGCACTAGTAATAGGCCTCAAAGGCATTCCATCACGTTGCCTCGGCTTTCCAAGACAACTCGACAATGGTCACAAGCCTTACAATATTCTTTGCGAATCCTTATATAAAGTCTCCCACTATAGACTAAATGAGTAGAATCCCTCACGTGGTAAAGCATCACCCGCATAGTGTCCACCTACAATACCACCATGATCCTCTACCATAATTGTATCGTAATCATGCTCAAGCACACAAATGTGGTGAAAAACTTCATCACAACATACATAATTTGTATAAGTCTCCATTGATCAACATGTAAGACGTGGTGCGAATAGCAAGTTGTTTCTTTTCTAAAGCCTTCATTCCTTCAGCGCCACACTTGTTCATAAATAGACGAAATATCCTCCAAGTCTGAGGGCATGTGGTTCAACCTAAACAATTGTGCATCTAGAATTATGTCCTCAATGCTCTACGTGTCCTCTCCTGATTGAATCCTTGATAAATGGTCTGGACCATAATTGCTCTTACCTAGCTTAACCACCACTATAAAATTGAATTCTTGAAACAACAAGAACCCAACGACATATGTGCCCCTACATAATGGGATTGTTCACCAAGTAATTCAATGCCATGTGGCATGTATAAAATATAAATGGTGTAGCCAAAAATACTATCGAAACTTATGGAGCACGTAGATCATAGTTTAGGCCTCGCACTTTGTTGTTGTATAATTATGTTCATTGAGTTAACTTTAAGATGATAAAAATCCCTCTATAGGATGAGCTAATATGACACCAATGGCCATGCCGAGGCATGTACATGAATGTGAAAGGGATTGGACCATGAAGGAAAGTGCAAAATTGGTGTTGTAGTAATCATTTCCTTCAATGTGTCAAACGTGTATTATTGTGCCTCACCCCAATATAAATTTCCTTTTCCCTTGAGTAATTCTTCTAAGGTCATGGCGATCTTGGAATATCCCTTAATAAAACATTTGTACTAACCTATGTGCCCCAAGAATCCACGCACCTCACTTTGGATAGTAGGTTCCTCCAATCCCAAAATTACATCTACCTTAGCGGATCCACCAAAGAAGCCTTCTTTACGTATGATGATGTGCCTTACCAAAATTCTAAAAGGGGTGGAAAATATACACTTCTTAATGTTCAAGGAGATGTTCAACTTCCTACATCTCTCAAACATCAGCCACAAGTTATCACAATGATCTTTCACAAGCCCATAGACTGTCCAATCATCCGATAAAATCTTGGAATGCTTGCACCACTATGCGCGGAAAATATTGCATGCATATTCTTTAATCCAAAGGGCATAACCATGTATACAAAAATTCCTCATTCGGTGGTGAAAGTTTTCTTCTCTTGATCCTCAATAGCTATCCTCACCTGATGATATCCAGATAACCCATCAATAAAGGAGTAGATTTTGCACCTTGCAACACCTTCCAAGATTTCCTCATTAAATGGTGTGGGAAAGGGATCAATCACACATGTTGCATTTAACTCCCGTAATCCACACAAATTATGATTTTGCTATATTTCTTGATGTTGATCACCATAGGGCTTACCCACTCTGACTCCTCAATTGGTACAATAATTCTAAAGATTAACATTTTGTCAATTTCTTCCTTTACCTTGATGCATAAGTTCAAATTCATCCTGTAAGGCCTCTTCCAGACGGGTGTGTGCCTTCTTTTAGCTTTATTTTCATTTCTCCTAATGATTCATGTATGCATTTCAATTCATGATAGCCTCTAGGGAATAAATCTTGAAGTCACGCAATAGCTTAATGATCTTAGCAACCTCAGAGTCAGACTAGTAATCTCCTATAATATCCTCCTTAGGTTCAACATCTCGTGTCATTGTTCACTTTCTT
Source organism: Taxus wallichiana var. yunnanensis (assembly GCA_018340775.1). Classification (NCBI taxonomy): domain Eukaryota; kingdom Viridiplantae; phylum Streptophyta; class Pinopsida; order Cupressales; family Taxaceae; genus Taxus; species Taxus wallichiana. The sequence goes on along the minus strand of CM031235.1, from coordinate 793,560,385 downwards.
GGTCTTCATAAGCTCATGGTAGGCACGTGCCTTCTCATCTGCACTATCCTAGACTTTGTGTGCACTCTTTGTCTACTCAATTTCCAAGTTCTTTACCATGTAAATCATCTTACCCTTTTCTATTTCTAGGTAGGCACACCTAAGCCTACTTTCAAAGATCTGTTTCTTCCTCTTAAAAATGTTCCGTCAGTCCGATTCTTTTAACCACTCCTAAAGTAACTCTTCGTCCTTTGCACTATCTCCCATAGTTAAGTGATTCATAAGCGATAGTACCTCATTCACCGGGTTTTAGAAGAAAACTAATCAAAGGTCTGAGTCATACCTTCAACAAGTTCTTGTCAATTTCTAGTCACTCTATTCAACTCTACATAGATATTCCATGTGCGCGCACAACCTCGCAAGGTGAAATAAAACTTGTGCACCCATAATGAAGGTGGTAAAGCTTCATGCCCCACTGTCCAGAGTCTCTCACACTACTGAACATGGTTTTAAACAAGATCATTACCATGGAATGTGCATATCTGAGTAGGCACATTGCTCCTTAGAAACTGAGCAGATAAAGCAATCCTTACTTCTCTCCATTCCAAGAGACTATCCCTATGAACAATCCACCAACGCATTGTCATCCCGTGCAGGGTATATACTAGCATATTCCTTATTTCCACCTGACATTCCCATTGAACCTCCATAGCAAGAAGGAATACTTCTAGATTATCTTCACCTATGTACTTTGGTATTTAGTTGTTTCCCAAACGCTTTGATATTGATTGGCTTAGTGACACGCATATGCACTTCGTACTTCACACCCAACCATTTCATAAGTTTCATGTGCCCAATTGTCACATGTAACACTTGTAGTATCGCTCATGGACTTGTGCATCATCCCACTAGAGAACTCCTTCCTTTGATGGCTCAAGAACTTCTGGATCTCGGATGGTGACACATAAATTTTGTTCAAGTATTCTTCACTTAAGGGATCTACATAAGGCAAAAATTTCCCATCTGTCATAGGTATGATGACACACTCTTCCTTATTATCAAAGCTGATATACCCCTTATTGAAATGCAATTCAGCGTTGTTTACATAGCACTAAGGGTGCCCAAGTAATGTAGCAAATTTTTTTTTTTCTACAAGCGCTAAGACCTTGAAGTCCCTAATGAACTTGGCCCCCTGTATAGTAATGGATGCATATTTTAAAACTCCAATGGGTGTTTCCTTAGTCTAATTTTCCATGAACAACACATTAGAAGATGACTGTAATGGAGGTCTTCCCATCTAGAACCCATGCATCCAAAGTGAGCACTTGTTATCCAAAATGAGCCCCTACTTATTTTGGCTAACTTGCCTTCATTCTTTCCTTCCTTGTGCTTCAACTTCAATTTTCACACATTGCAAGCACTCAAAAGATTCTAGAAATGGCTTCATCAGATAGGATTTTTCTTCCCCTTTCCAAAAAGGTAAAGAAGTCCTCCTAACTCCTTGTATGTTTTGAGTTATGGCTCGGCGGAGGTTGGATGCAAATTTTTCCCAAGTATGAAGGCGGGTTGGTGGAGAGGTGGAGGAACACTTGACACATAGCCCTTTTGGCTAAAAGGCGCAAAGTCACAAGGTGGCCCGTAGGCCCGCCAGAGGAAGGAATTACATTGACTTGGCGGGCAGCTGGGAAAATTGTTGGAACTTAGCCCTTTTGGGCAAAAAAACTCAAAGGAAACATTTGGCTCGAAATCCCGCAGAGAAAAATAAATTGTTTGAGGCCCGCAACTAATCAAGATGCACCACATGTCAAGGCAGAGCGGGGGGATGGAAGGACTTTAAATTTTTGGCTTTTTTGTCAAAATTTCTCAAAGGAAAAAATAGAAGTGCATCCCTACCAAGCAATCAAAAGATGCCACATGTCTCGGAGCGGCGGGGCCGTGGAGAATTTTGGGAAAATTTCCCAATTTTGTGAAAAGGGAAAAAGTTCAAGTTTTGGCCCACCAACCCTAATTTTGCCCTGTTTTCCCTAAATCTTCAGAAGGCCATATCTTTCGATCTAGAGCTCGAATTTTCATGATTTTGGTATCAATGGAAATATATTTAAATCCTCTACATGATGAACACTTCAATTTTAAATTTTGATGGATTTTGTGGGAGAAAAATGGGAAAACGTCTCTGCATGGAAAAATTGTAGAAAAATGACCCCAACCACCAAAATTAATGAAGTATGGGCCTCTTTCTTTCTCTGCGAAGAAATGTACGATGAAGTATGGGATTTTTCATGGAAACCCATCATTTTGTAGGATAATTAAATGGATCTTGTTAGTGGTTGGAGTTTTAAAATTGATTTTCCCACGTTTTCTCATTTCCTTCATTCTGTTCGAGTGATAAAAGCTAGTTTTGGCTCATTTTGAAAAGGGTTGTTCATCCTTCTTCTCTACCTCTCCCTTCTTTTCTTCCCCAAGGTTGAAAATGGAGTTTGAACCTCCTCCCCTACTTTGTAATGGCATTTTTTCCTCTTACCCGTGAAATGATGCACTGTAAATTTTGAGCAATAAAAAAATGTGTTTTTGTGATGCATTTGTCCATCCTTGGCTCGTTTTCTTTGTTGTTTTCCTTACCTCTCTTCATTACAGGGTATTTGTGCATGTTTGGATGTTCATTATAGGTTTTGGAGCTGTGTTCATGGATTTTTGGAACATTTTCTATGTGAAATCCATCTTTGGTCTGTGATGCACTTGTCCATCCTTTCCATTGCTCACCTCTTCTTGTTCCATGGCAGTTTTGATAGATAATCAACACTTTCCTTCTCTGGTGTATCACCGTTTTAGTGTAGGCTCTATTTTTCCTTTTTTTCTTCCTCTCCTTGTCTCCTTGGAAGTTAGATTAGGTTAGATTAGCTTTCTTGCACTAGAATAGCTTGTGGTAGGTAGTTTAGGAAGAGGAACCAACCTTCTCTGGAGAGCTTTCCCCATTTGCAAAGGTCCCACACTTTGGGAAATCTCAATGTTGTGCAATCACACCAAATGACTTTGCCTTAGAAAAGTAGATCCATAACTCATTTGGGGGTGCTGTGAATTTTCACTAACAGTTTTGGCATGCTTGGTGGGACAAAGAGGTCTCCCATTTCATTTTTGCAGGTTGGTGTGTTCCTGTGAAGATTTCAGCCTTTGGAGGCAATTGCAAACACATCTGGTGACTCCATATGGTCAACAACCCATCTCTGAAGTTGCAGACCTTCCTTTTCATTCATTTTCATTCCTTTTTCATTCATTCTTCTTTCCATCCCTTTCACTCTTTTCCATTCCATGAAGTTGTGCAATCATGACTTCATTTCCATCATGGAATTCACATTTACAATGACAATATATTCCACCTCCAACATGTTTTACAACTCCTTCAAATCAGCATTTTGAAAAATTCAAAATCATCATGCTTACCCATATGAGCAATACCAAAATTAGTTTGGTTATGAAACATATCAAGAGCAAGGGTATGCATGCAATGATAGTAGTCAAATGGAAAATGCGGATCTATTGGAGAAGATCCAAAAAATGGAGGAAAAAATGGTGCAGTCAAGAGCTACAAGCTCAAATGAAGGCTTTCAGAATTGGTTACAGGGCACCTTTTCCATGGGTTATCCTTTTCCAAGACATTACAACCCTCAGGAAAAGTTGGACTTCATGGTGGAGATGCTGCCCCAACTTACACAATGGACTGAAGAGATAGAGGCCTATGAATTTGGTGTTGAGCAACCTTGTCAATGGGTAAGTTCTACACCATCATCTAGTATTTCTCTTTCCACTCCTCAAGCAGCACCATCTCATTTTGAATGCCAAATTCCAAATCCAGCCCATGCTGCTCCAAGTGTGAAATCCATCCCTCCATCCCCTAGTCTTCCATCCCATCTCAGTTTTTCTTCCCTCTTCTCTTCCAAATCCAAATCCCCTCCACAAGAGCTAAAAGAAATACCTTCCCCTCCAAAGAAACAAGAAGTTTCATCTCTTCCACCACCACAAACAAATGAAAAAATGGTTGAATCCCAACCTACTTCTCCTCTTGCTTCCCCAATTCCATGTAGGGAAGAAGAAATTGCAAAAATCAGTCAAGAAGGACAACAAGAGGAAGAACCAAGAAAATAAGAAATGGTTAAGAGTTTAGTGAGCTTGGCTCTTAGGTATGGAATTGATAAAATTCCTTTGCTGATGAAGCCTATAGAGGAGGCCAAGGATGAAGAGTCAATGGTGGTTAGGACTGATTTTGTTGCAACAGAAGAAGAACAAGGAAAGGAAGAAGATCAATCATCAATTTTCTCAGAATGTAGTGTCCATGTTGGCACTCTACTTGAAGGAAATGTTGATCCAATTCAAGTTGCACAATCAGTCATGGAAGAGAAAGAACAATCAGCTCAAAGCCCATTGAAGAGGAGCATATGGAAGAAACCAAATCAAAGTTTGTAGCAGTAGAAGAAGAAGACATCATTGATGTTTTCTTGCTTTCATTTGAAGGGCCTGATTTGTTCAATGAATCCATGATGGAGGAAATCTCTAAAAGAGATCTTGCAGCCCCAACTTGTCCTCTAGAACAATAGATTGGAGAGTTTTATTTGACAAACTTCATGTTAGAGGAAGAGTTCAATCAAGAGCAAGATGGTCTTCAAGCAAGCAGAGGAAGGAGGAGGTGCTCCAAATCCAAAAGAAGAGGAGTACATTCTAGCTGTGGAGGAGAAAAGTGCAGATCCAAAAGCTTTGAACACAAAATAGGCTATAGAAGAACCTTCAGTTCTTCCTTCTACTTCATTCTCTTCAAGCTCCAACGTTGAAGAAGAGTTTGATCTTTCAAACTTCATCTTTGAGAATGAAGATAACCATGGTGATCAAGTTGCAGATCAAAAGAACACCATGGAAGAGGTTGAGCATTTGTAGTAGGACAACAAGGAGGCAATTTATCTGTCAAATTTGGAGGATTGTTTTGATGGAGAGGAACTAGTTGAAATCACATTGTTTTCTCCTTCATCATCCATCTTCCAAACACAAGAACCTGCTACCATGAAGGAGAGCATTCATTTGCAGCAGCCTGTATTTTATAGCAGCTCTTTGGAATCAAGGTTGGAAGATATTAATCTTCCATGTTCTTCACTGGAAGAGGAAGGAAAAGAGCAGAAAATTTCCACCATTCCTTCCACACCATTCACCCAAGGAGGTCTACAAGAAGACTCCATTTTTGGAGGAGAATTTCAGAGCTATGGGCATATCAAATGGATCATACCTTTCCCAATAAGGTATTTGGCTTCATTGGAGCCAAAAGAGGAGTTTCCACCAGTCATGCTTACTTCTAAGCATGAGGATGAGCATCAAAGTACCAAGGATCAACTGCAATACCTCTTCAATCCAAATGCAGAGAAACTAAAAGAGGTATTTGATTTGTTTTCAGTTGACACCTTGATGATTTGGGTGGAAGATCAGCTTGTAGTTAGTTTTTCACTCATCCAACCAGCCATGTTCAGTGTCAAATCAATTACATGGCTGCCAATTTTGAAGAAGGGAAGCTATTTTGCACAACCAATTCTGAGTGTTTGTTTAGCTTACCTTTGCTTCGGTTAGAGTAGAGTAGGTAGGTTTTCTTTCAGCAAAATAAGTGCTTGTGCACACTCTGCATATCCCACTTGGGGTATGTATGATTTCCAATTTTGTACATAGTTGTTTGGTGTTGTTTTGGTTGCTCTTGCACAGTGCATTCAGTGGCTTTTGGTGAAGATCAACTCCAAGTTTTAGTGGGTTTCCAAGTGGCTCAGAGGTCATATTTTCATAGTTCATATCGAGTTGGTTATTAGGCTTGAACTCCATGCCCAATGGATGCTTCAAAAGGCCACTAATCATTCATCTAGCAGGCAGATGACCCCTCTGAGTCACCAAAATTGTTATCCAAAATGAGCCCCTGCTTATTTTGGCTAACTTACCTTCATTCTTTCCTTCCTTGTGCTTTAAATTCAATTTTCACACATTTTAAGCACTCAAAATATTCTGGAAATGGCTTCATCAAATAGGATTTTTCTTCCCCTTTCCAAAAAGGTAAAGAAGTCCTCCTAACTCCTTGTATTTTTTGAGTTATGGCTCGGTGGAGGTTGGATGCAAATTTTGCCTAAGTAGGCAAGGAAGGCGGGTTGGTGTAAGGTAGAGGAACACTTGACACATAGCCCTTTTGGTTAAAAGTTGTAAAGTCAAAGGAGGCTGCGAGCCCGCCAAGAGGAAGGAAGCGTGATGAGGACCAGCGGGAAAATTGTTGGAACTTATCCCTTTTGGGAAAAAAAAACTCAAAGGAAACATTCGGCATGAAATCCCGTAGAGGAAAATAAATTGTTTGAGGCCCGCAACTAATCAAAATGATGCCACGTGTCAAGCATCAGAGCGGTGGGGGTGGAAGGACTTTAATTTTTTTGGATTTTTGTCAAAATTTCTCAAAGGAAAAAATAGAAGCGCATCCCCGCCAAGCAATCAAAAGATGCCACATGTCTTGAGCAATGGGGCCATGGAGAATTTTGGGAAAATTTCCCAATTTTGTGAAAAGGGAAAAAGTTCAAGTTTTGGCCCGCTGACCCAATTTTGCCCTAATTTTGCCATGTTTGCCCTAAATCTTTAGAAGGCCATATCTTTCGATCTAGAGCTCGTATTTTCATGATTTTGGTATCAATGGAAATCTGTTGAAATCCTCTACATGATGGACACTTCAATTTTAAATTTTGATGGAGTTTTGTGGGAGAAAAATGGGAAAACGTCTCTGGCATGGAAAAATTGTAGAAAATGACCCCAACCACCAAAATTAATGAAGTATGGGCCTCTTTCTTGCTCTGCAAAGCAATGTACGATGAAGTATGGGATTTTTCATGGAAACCCATCATTTTGTAGGCTAATTAAATGGATCTTGTCGGTGGTTGGAGTTTTAAAATCGATTTTCCCACGTTTTCTCATTTCCTTCATTCTGTTCGAGTGATAAAAGCCAATTTTGGCTCATTTTGAAAAGGGTTGTTCATCCTTCTTCTCTTCCTCTCCCTTATTTTCTTCCCCAGGGTTGAAAATGGAGTTTGAACCTCCTCCCCTACTCTATAATGGCATTTTTCCTCTTACCCATGAAATGATGCACTGTGTAAATTCTGAGCAATAAAAAAACATGTTTTTGTGATGCATTTGTCCATCCTTGCTTGTTTTCTTTGTTTTTTCCTTACCTCTCTTCATTACAGGTATTTGTGCATGTTTGGATGTTCATTATAGGTTTTGGAGCTATGTTCATGGAGTTTTGGAACATTTTCTATGTGAAATCCATCTTTGGTCTGTGATGCACTTGTCCATCCTTTCCATTGCTCACCTCTTCTTGTTCCATGGCAATTTTGATAGATAATCAACACTTTCCTTCTCTAGTGTATCACCGTTTTAGTGTAGGCTCTGTTTTCCTTGTTTTCTTCCTCTCCTTGTCTCCTTGGAAGTTAGATTAGGTTAGATTAGCTTGCCTACACTGGAATAGCTTGTGGCAGGTAGTTTAGGAAGAGGAACCAACCTTCTCTAGAGAGCTTTCCCCATTTGCAAAGGTCCCACACTTTGGGAAAGCTCAATGTTGTGCAATCACACCAAATGACTTTTCCTTATAAAATCAAATCCATAACTCATTTGGGGGTGCTGTGAATTTTCACTAATAAGCACATTCACTTTTGCGCTTGTGTCAATCAAGATGTTACTCAAAAACCAACCATCAACAAGAACATTTAGAGTAATGTCCTTATCATAATCCAAACTATCCAGAGGAAGATTAACATGAAAAAATTGTCTCTCATGTTCAATCCCAGTGTACAAAGTGTTTCCCTTCAACCAGCTCCCCAACAAAAGGAATAATTTTCTCTTGGTGTAGCATCTTGCAAACTTCCTTCAACTCATCAACATCTATCTCGATGATCAATTGCTTTCTTTTGTTCCAACTTCCGCAGTTGTTCCTTCAAATATTGTACCTCACCCTGTAAATTCTTAATTACTTCCATAGTTTCTTGGTAAACCTCCTTCTGATGCATAGGGTCTGGATACTTGGCATATAGGACTTCCTCCTTAGTAATGGTAGGTTTCTACTGCAGAGTCTCCCTGGTTCGCACTACCTCAGTGCGTGTAGTAATATTCACAGGCACCAACTCATAATCTAGTGATAACTTTGACATTCATTGGTCTTCCATGACATGTTGTACTCTAACCATTCATGTGCCCTCATTTTCATTTTTTTTTGTTTCTTATATAAGTGTTCATACAAGTCGTGAACTCTTCATAACTATGATTCTTTCCACAAAAATAACACACAATATTTTGTGTACATTTGCGCCTATAGTGGTTAGGAGATTCATATGTACAACAAGTTCCATGAGGGAAATCACTCCTTTCTCCCCCATGACCTTGACCTCGGAATCCACCTCTCGTAACCTTGACTTCTACCACGGCCACCATCGAATGTCCCTCACTATGATCGTAGTTACAATTTCCATCATTTTCCTTCAAATTATTTGCAACACCAGTCTATCTTATGCCAACATCAATGGCTTCATGGATCTGATCAATCAGCCTACAATCTTCAGTATCATGAGTCAAGGACCTACAAATCTTACAGTATTTGGACACATTCTTTTTTATTGCATGATACAATAATGGGCACCAGCTTAAACTATGGTCCAAGTGACATATCTCACAATCCAATAATAAGGAGCGCACCAATTTTCAAGGGCATATATCCTTACTATGCCCCTCTACTTCAAAATCTATACACTAGATTCCATTGTGTGTCTCATGTGTTGAATTAGCAGATAATTTCTCCAAACAAAATTTAATTTCTACAATTTGTGCTTCTAATAATGGGCTCACTCATGTGTCCGCACTTCCTACCGCCTCATCACGTAGAGTTGCTTCAAGTGCCTCGTGTGGATCTGTGTAAGTTTTATGTGAAAGTTCCCTCTTGAATGGTGTGATCATCCCTCTAATGAACCATTGTGCATGTTGGCTCACATGTATGTCATAAGATAACTTAGACATAAGAGTCTTGAACCGAGCATCATATTCCAAACACTCTTAGTAGTGTCATGCGTAATATCCTTTAGCGTGCTTATTCTCTTTTTCTCAAACTCAAGGATATTAAATTCCTTTAAGAAAGCATCTCGTAGCACTATATAATCCACACAAGTCTGATCAGGATCAAAAATTTTGTACTAACTGTGTGCATCCTCGTAATGTAGTTACGAAATGGCTTGCCTTGCGCTCTAGAGCTATAATCCCTTTTACGCGCCACAATATCTCACACATATGCACGTGCTCTTCTGCATATTTAATACCTCTATACTCTGTAGATGGAGAGAAATCTCCATATAAATTTGTTGAGGTTGGTGAGGACCTTTCCCACCAGATCCAGAGCCTCCCATGTTTCCTCTTCTATTTCCTCCACCTCTAGATCCACCAGATCCTTCAACACCCAAGCCATCCGATACTCCCGATCCTCCCGAGTCTCCTCCTATACTAGGTAATGGACTATAGGATTCACTACCTTGTGTTCTGATGGTTGTGCTAAACTAAAATTCCATAGTCTCATGGGTTACACTACTTCCGGATGTGATTTCAAGGTTTTGCATGCCTATGCTCTATTCCAAAGATGTGTCATTAAATATACCTCCAACTACTCCAAATAAAGTAGATGATGAATGCGCCATAGATGAATAAGCTCCCTGATTAACTCATAAAATTGATTGTAAATTAACTCTATCTACTGTAACTCTACTACTCACACTAGCTTACTAATTACTTATCATCATAGAAACTAAAAACCAAGCATAAGGGCTAGGTTGCACAGTAGATTCAAATGCGCTCCTGCGGCCCATGTCATCTCTACCAAAGTGCTCTCATATGAGGCTGAAGAGGGTTCCCTACCATGTTTTCCCAAATGGGGAGATCCAGATGCTCTAGCTCCATGTCTTCTACGTGAGCCCTGAATCCTTCAAGACCCATCTCTCTCTACAATGTCATCTATTCTACAATTTCACAAGATCGTCCCTATATCCCTCTCGCATGCCTCATTGAACTTAAACTAAACCGTCTTTCTTCCCTCCTCTCTATCACTATATCCGACATCCTTATCAAACTCCTGTTCTTGCCCCCACGTGTGGTGGGGTTTAGTTAGCCATCAACTTCTTTTCCAAATCCAGGGTTATAATCAGGATCTTAATCACCAGTGGAATACCACGTAAATACGATCCTCTGGCTCTCACAAAAACTAAAACTCAAAGAACCTCTAGGAAAGATTAATTCAAAATCGTACTACGAATATAACTATTCAAAACAATATATAAACAGGCATCCACAGAGTGCATCCAAATCAGATTTGCATCATACAAGGCCTAAAATTCTTCCTACATCCAAACAAGCGTGTGAAACCTCTAATTCCTCTTTGACGCATAAGTAATATTTCACTCATACAGCTTCTATTGGGATGATTGCAAAAGAATCTCTCATATAAGTAGTCATACATATTGTGTTCGGCACACATGTGTGTGTTAAACTTAAGTCCAGTGTTGAATCTACAAGCATACTCCTCTTCCAGATCTACTAACACTCCTCAATACTTCGGACAAGGTCAATCGGTATGTCTTCATCACACAACATCCTAAAAAAAAATGAGAAAGAGGTCCCAGCAACGGAACCAATGATGCAGCATAGAATATACCCACAAATCCCAAGGCGCGCTAGCACATCACTTAGCCGGCGAGTGCTCACCCAAAGCGCGCAAGGGTACTGCAGTCGGTCCCTCTTTAAAGTTTCTTTTCTAGAATGTTAGCATGATTTTACATGTACATATTCAAATCCATAACAGATAATCAAGTAAACCATGGTGCATGAACCAGATTCTAGATCAAAACCATATGAAAGATTGACTAAAAATGATTATAATGAGATTTACCATGCAAGAACCAGATTCAATCACATTTAACACCAATATCCAACCAATATGATCTATTATATTAAATACTGCAAAACATAGAAGCTTTATACATTCAAGATACAGCCTCCATGGTTGTGCGTGCTAGCAAATCTGTAGCATAACTCTACAATAATTGGCATCTTCTAAGTCGTGCAATTCAATACATATATATAGGGGTAAGGACCTTCTCTTCACCACCGATGCACCTTTCAAAAATAGGCTACATGCTAATAATAGCCATGCGCCTTTACAAAGGAATAAAAAAGCATGCAAGTGCTCTAATAATATATTTCCTATAGTTAACTCTAAGTAGAAATATTATTATTAGATCAATACCCTGCATGGTGCTCGAACTGCTACATATTTCAAAATAACCTTGTGTAAGCTACAAGTCTTCATGTTTATCACTTGCTCGACACTCGCATCTCCATAAATATCCTTGACCCGCAAAAGTGGCTAAGCTCTAAATTCAAACTATTCTCATGTTCTCATGTTCCTCCCTAAATCTTTACCTTCCCATGCATCTAGTTTATGTGCACCTAATCCGTATGCGCTCTTCTAGCTGAGTTATATTCCCTACACTCAACACACCAACCTCTTTTTTTTAAAATAGCAAGATATAGATTTGAATACAACAGGTTCAATCACTTTACTTGATCCAATTTAAAGTAACTATTTGAGATATTACAATTGAAAAGACCGCTCAAGGTCGGAGCAAGAAAATACAGAAGGAGAGGAGAGCTGAATACATCAAATAATAATAATTCTTCACTATACATATATTAAAACCACACTGCATAAAAATCATCCGGGATATTACAAATATATATAGGAGTACATTTTCCTATTATCTAGGAAACCTCCTATAACTTCTCCAGCTATTATTGATGAGTTGTTAATACAACTCTCAACATACTCCTAGATTAGTGTTATTGTTACTCATGTAACAATACACACTCTAAACAATAATATCATAAATATTAATGGAGCACTAAATAAATATTTCCTAACATTCCCCCCTTAGTGCGAACATGGTAGAAAAAACATCCACACTCTCAACTGCAGTATGCTCACCCCTGTGGCATGTCCAACTCTATGACTCATGACCTTGATCCAAAAGAAAGGCTCGCTCCTTCCATGGTTTTAAACAGGCTTACCACAAACCTTGACGTGACAGGAACCTCATCAACTGTCCACCTCGTGTGGTTTTCTGGATCCTCCCACAAACCCTTTCAAGATCCATGAACTGACTTACTCTGGTGCTATTGTTCATCACTATGCTTATACATCAGGGAATTATGTAGGAAACACATCTCACCAAACTGAACAATAAAACACATACTGAAAAGATTTCACATTACTTCCTATAAGAATCGTAATGTTCTTAATCGTAGTCTCTGTCATTGATCGCTGCCTCTCGATCTCGAACAACATAGAAAAATGCCACTACCACTTTGGAAGCTTTCTTGACTAAGTCATTTTGGGTACAGAATGGGAATGGAACATTGGTATGTATTCCCCCCCACAATGTGAAATTCCACTCATATAGATACTGAGAAGCAAAATGCATCGAAGAACATACTCTTGAATGGATCTTGCTAGTTAGGTCTTGCTGCACATGGTCACTAATGCTAGTGAACATATTCTTCTAGCTGACCATCTTCCAACGAAGTACGGCAGTCAGAGGATCACTGACAGTCATCTGCGCTCCAACACAACTTTCTTTCCAACATCCATCAAATACCACACAAAATAGGAACACTACAAACTGAAGCACATTGAGAAAATGGAAACCACACTGAAAATCATATACTCACACCATACATATGCCACCACAGCTTCTGCGCAGCCCCGTCGTTGGTGACTGACGAGAGGTCGTTGTTCGACCTCCTTCCTCCGATGCCTCCTTCCTCCACCATATGGGTGCTTAACTCACCGGATCTGAACATGAGACTACATGGTTTCCACATTGTATTTATTTAAGCTTCTCCCCTCAATGTGAAACCTTTTATTTCAAGACGTCGGGTACAACCGATAATGCTTCCACAAGATGGCCAAAATAGAGGGTAATTTTCAATTTTTTTATTTTCTCCCAAAATTAGAACCACTAGGATGGGAATAAAAAAATATACACTTTTGAAAAAAATGGCACTCGATTTCGAGTTACCATGCAAAAGTTATTGAAGTTACAATTTCCCGTAAAATGGCTTAATTTAATAAAAATTGACACAACGATTAAAATTTTCCTCAAAATAGAGAGAAAACTTATCATGTGACCAGTCGTTAGAATTGGGAGAAAATTAAGATTCCAAAAAAATCAATTTCCCCAAGAACTGGCGCCAAAAAAATTAATTCAGCCAAAAAAGTAATAATTGCCCTCTAAATACAATTATTAAATAAAAACTATAGGAAAAATTAATTTTTCAAAACTATAGTCTTTATGAAAAATTAAAATAATTGGACAGAGTTGGATATGCAAAAAGCTCGGTGAATCTGTCATTCAGATCTTCCTTGTATAATATTCACTTATCTCTGCGCCTTTCTCCTTTAGATCCAATGCACACTGGTATGCAAGAAGCTGGGAAATCAAATCTGCACCTTATTTGTGGCTTTAACATTCCAATACTATGAATTTATTTTGCCTCAAATTATAATCATATTTCTACAATTCTCCAATTCTAACACCACTGGTGACTAACTGCACGAATACTTGGCCGCATGCAGATCCAAACTAATGTGTAAAATAGATTCTCAGCTATATTACTTCTGTCACTAAAAAATCATCTATTTTCTGATGCAAACAACTTTTAATCTATAAATCAATATCTAAAACCATTTCTGGGTTTTGTTCTACCTGAAGTTAGCTTTCCATAACATTTTGAATCGCCCAATTTCATTAAGAAACGCAAAAGATATCATCATTTTAATAAACCTGTGTCAAGCTTCAACCAACAAACTTTCTATATGCCTTTATCTGCAAAATTTCCATTTCTTCCTGAAATCCCCATCCACCTCTCTGGAAAAACCACGCTCTGATATCACATGAAAAGACCGCTCAAGGTCGGAGCAAGAAAATACAGAAGGAGAGGAGAGCTGAATACATCAAATAATAATAATTCTTCACTATACATATATTAAAACCACACTGCATAAAAATCATCCTATATTACAAATATATATGAGAGTACATTTTCCTATTATCTAGGAAACCTCCTATAACTTCTCTAGCTATTATTGATGAGTTGTTAATACAACTCTCAACATACTCCTAGATTAGTGTTATTGTTACTCACGTAACAATACACACTCTAAACAATAATATCATAAATATTAATGGAGCACTAAATAAATATTTCCTAACAACAAAACATTCAACCATTGTATGATTCCATGAAGGAAGATCTAAATACAACAATTTTTAGAGTTCAAGTTTTTCCATAACTCATTCAAGATTTATTTTACCCAAATAGCTGATTTCTTTCACTTTCAATAAGATATTTCAAAAGGGAGAAGTATATTTTTATACTCCAATCATACTTTTGAAATAAGATTAACAATTCCAATTTACAACATGCAACAAGATGCAATTTTAAAACAACAACTAGAAATCCTTAATAATTTCCAACAACAAATAATTATTAAAACAAATCATTTCCTTTGTTAGAAGCACAATGGACTGAGAGGGGGTGAATCAGCCCTTATAAATTTTCAAATTAAACTTCATATATGAAACTCAAATTACAATATTCAAACAACCACAATAACCACTTATTCAACTTTTAATGTGTGCATACCATAAACCATCAACAATGCATGAAACCATGAAAGCAAAAGAACACCATAAGAACATAATATATAAGTGGGAAACCCTCAAGGAATAAAACCCATTGAAACACAATATTATATTGATATATTTCAAATTTAGTGAGGCACCAACCCCTAGTTTAGTAGAGTACCAACCCTACAAGGAGCACCAACCCCTAATTTTGTGAAGCACCAACTCCACAAGGAGGCTACAACCCTCCAATATGTCTAAAAATTTCTTCCAAAATTGATGGAGATCAAATTTCCATCTCGCACTTCTTCACTCAAACCCTAAGTTGTCAATTTTCACAAAACAAGTTCTTCAATCACTCTAAAATTCATCAAACCCTTGCTCTCATGTTCTATGATTTTTCTTAACCTACAACACACTTTAATCAACCTCAATTCATGCTTCAACACCTGAAAACAACATCCACCTAGGTCGCTCCACCTTGCACACACTCAACTAGTTCACAAAAGCACCAAAAACATGTTTTTATATGTTTTTCACCTTTCAAACTTAGGCCCAAACATTTTCCCTCCATTTGGTTCAACCAATACATCAAGGAAACATTTAAAATTTTAAATACAACAGCTACATATGACCCAATTAGGTCGGCCTATCCAAAAACCTCATTACATGTGCCAAAAATGGCTCAAAACCCCATGGGCACAATCTTAAAATTGCCCTAACATGAGTACCATACTTTTTCATGACCCATGAACCCTTATACATGATTAAAATATCATAAAAAATTTATACATGGTCTCAATTAATATCAACCAATCAAATTATTTCATTTATTGGGCCCAATTTCCTTTACAATCTTCAAAACAATTGTTTCCTTCACCCTTCAGCACCCTGAAACTTCATAATGCCACCAAATGACTTATACTAAACCAAAACATGTCATGTGACCACTAAAAATAAATATCATAACCTTTATAACACTTCTAAGCATGTTATAAGTCATGAAACATCTTTTACTTCAAACCACATAAATATTTGCCTTCACCAAATCAACCTACCAAAAAATTTGTTTCCAAAGGTTAGCTCAGAAATAAAATTTTCATGCCTTCAATACCTAAAAATTGATTCATTGGATTTCAAATTCATCCCTATTTACATTACAGGTGATAGTAAGTGTCACCCAATCCAAATTATTCTTAAATTAACATCAAACGCTCACCAAAATGATCTTGTCTGAACTACTAAAAACATTCTCGCTAAGAGAATGCCCTCAGTAAAACCTATCAATTAATATAATCATGAAGCAATCCATATATCACTAGAACTATCTCTTAAACTAGTTTCCAACTCAACTTTAATCATCTCAAAAATCCACCTATAGCTCAAGTTATGGCCAAAACATCAAACCTCGTTATTTGAGACCCAAACCGCCTTTTCACCACCAACCTATTTGACCTCAAAATATCATCAACCTGGATAATCATGGCTTAAAACTACAATTTACATCAATAAAAATCTAATACATCATGCACCGTGAATTTTTCATGCTACACATTTGGATCATTTTTTCCTTAAACCTTCTTCTCTTTTTTAGGTGGGGCCTACTCATCACCATGACCTCGACAATACATTTCTAGAAATCCAGAGGATTCCTCTACAACATCCAATCATCAATTTTTCATTACCAATAAAAACTTGTTCAATATACTTCATCTTTCTCAAACTTCTCCTAGCTAGGGTTTAACTAGGGTTTTAGACCACTTTACCTTCTTAACGTTTGTTCATAAAAACATGAAGATAAAAACCTGATTATTTTTAAAACCTTATAAAATCACCTTAGAATCATCCCTGAAATCCACAAGGTCCCATGTAAATCACACTATTCACAACAAGCATTAGAAGTTCAAATTCAAGCTTGATTTTCACCTATTCTTGACCCTGTCTCACAAAATCAGTCATATCTAGAAAAATACACAACATGGGCACTTGAAATTTTTCTGAGAGCATTATCACTCATCCCTCTAACATTCTCCAATCATCATAATTTCAATTCCATGGCTCAATCTCTCCAGTCACTAAGACTTACCTATGTTTACATTTTAGATCCTCATTGTAACAACTAGGACCAACTGAAACAATGCAAGAAATAAACTATAAACCTCTAAAAATGGCCCAAACATACATCATATGACATTATATACCTGATATCATGCATTCATGAGCTCAAATGGCTACAATCCACTATGTCACACCTCATAGTTACTCTACCTGCTCCCAATGAGCACCTGTAACATGGTGAACCACATGTAACTACACTATTCCACTACTGTGATTGATCAATCACCCTCAAATCATGTTATTCATCATGCCAACATTCTTCATAAGTAACCAAGAATCTCACACTGCCAAGCAACACCTCCTAGGCACCTATATGGGCTTGCTAGAGCAAGCATGCATCACTAAATCCCAATGTAACAACTGATAAACATCTGAACCATCATGTTAGCACCACATAAATCATCATGACATCATCCTACAATACTCACTTTTTCATTAATGTTTTTTTGCATCAATGACAACACCTACTAGGACACCATGCCAACATCCTTGGAATAATTCAACACATTTGACATAGATTAAACGAGAAGGAAAGTATCCTAAAATGTAAGTATAAAATCCCTCCACTTGAAGTGGAGGTAACATGTCCAATTTTTCCAAAAATTTAAACTCTTTTACAAGAAAAATATGCAGCCTAAAACTCCCAATATAAGCTCCATCCAGCTCCAAACCAGCAAAGGTAAAACCTCCAAAGTCACAAGAGAATGAGCCCTATTGACCACTCCAACCATTTGGAATTATCGCATGCCACCAAGAATTCCAATTTGGTATGTTAACATCCCCCAAGCCCATGTAAAAGAGACAACACATCTAACTAGCACATATGAAGAATTCATATTCAAAATCAACATTCCAAGACTTGGTTTAACACATCAAAACACATATTCAACCAAGGAAATTTAACTAAGAAGCACCATGCTTCTAATTTGGGAAGAGGGGATGAAAATCCCTTTTTAGTAGTCAAAAGCTCCATGCAAAATCAAAAATTTTTCCACCTTATCTCTCCATAGATTCAACACCCCTTATCACTCCAAAACTCTCCTCGTATCCCTCCATTTTCTCCCCCAAGAAGGATTTTCAAAAACATGGTTTCCTTCATTAACGGTAGGGATGGATTTCAAAACCAAATGGAAATTCATCCTTACCTACAAGTCGAATGTAAGATTATAATCAAAAGAAAGAAACTCCTTCTTTCTTTTCAAAGCAATCATACAAAAATGCAAAGGAGGAAATTCTTCCTTCTTCCCATCCATCTCCAAAACCCACACCCCTCAAGGGTTATTGGAGTAACAAAAAAGAAGATAAAAAAATATTTCATTTCATTCATTTACATAATTCAACTTATAACATAATTTGAAAAAAAAATCAAGTAAGAACTAAACGGGTGCAAGATCCTACCTTGCACTCAAGCACAAGTCCAAACCAAGAAGTTCACCAAGAAATCCAAAGGATTTTCCAAGCTCCAAGCTCTTCGACCCAAAAATTTTCAAGGAAAAAAATCCCTTCATTAAGGACATGAGGGGTTAGTAAGGGAATAATGCCACTAATTTCAAGCAATGTGAGGCTGAAAATTTTCACCCTCCATTTAAAACACATCCAATCCACATGCTACAAAATTGCACCAAAAATTAAAATGGGGAAAAACAAATATGCTCCAAGCAATCATGAGAAGATTCAAATTTCCAAACATTCCCAAGGATCCAAAACTTCATAAATTTGAAGTGTGTGGTAAAAATGAGCCAATTACCCTTTCTAAATGGAACATTTTTTCTAAGTCCGAATTTGGGAAAAATGTGACATTTAGGAGCGCCAATTAGGATCACCTAATTAATTATTAGGTGGCCTAGTCCCTCCTAACCCCTTCACAAAATCCCAAACCACAAGAGGTGCTAAGGGGAAATAAAAGGTAACATAAAACATCAAGTTAGTATTAAACCAAGGAAGGTTAGAAATAAACACATAGTACAATACCACATGAGCCTACATCACAAGGGTAAGAGGTAATCCAATTACCACAACCAACATAATACAATACATAAACAATTCAAAACATGATGGGAATGTTTCTTAAATCAATATAAAATGAATAGTTTGGCCTCAAGGGCCTTTTGTGGTAATTGGAATACGGTTTACAATCCCACGCTCTCCCATGATCAAATACTTGTCATTTTCACCTAAAGGTAAATCTCATATCTTCCCAATAGAATAATCAAATTACAACAATATCATATGCATAAAATCAATCATCCATAAATAGTCATGCCTACTACACAATATAACATAGCATGATTCATCTGCATAATAGTAAAATTAATGACCATGAGTCCAATATGAATTCAATAACAATACATGATCGAGATAAAACCAACCATGATATCATCTCAACATAATAATCGATCAATGAAAAGTAGCACCGAGTGCCCCATAAAACACCACCAATAAGATTTAACATCATAGTGCTAGAAAATAATGATATCATGTAGTAATGTCACATCAAAATAATAGAATATAACAGTAATGTCCTTGTCAAAATAGATAATCTAGATACAATGAGTCCAAATAGCTCAAAATGAGAATACAGAAAGAGGTGGGCACTACATCCCCTCCCCTAGGAATTGACTTCCTCTGGGAAGTCACTAAAAGAGGTAAGGATATCGGGCCCGCAGTGGTGTTACATCCTCCTAAATAGTTAGTCTCATCATACATGTCCCACTAGACTCTAACCTGGTCCAGGTGACACCCCCAAAGGGCCAGCCTCATGTGCTCCAAAATATGTATGGGCTCTAAATTCTAATGTCCTTCGGCCTCCACCTACAAGGACAACCAATCTAAATACTTCCGCAATACTGAGACGTGAAACACATCATATGCACTTGATATGCATAGAAGTAGAGTTAAGTGATAGGAAACTAGACCAATAATCTCCAAAATCTCGAAAGGCCCAATAAATTGAGGGGATAACTTAGAGCCCTTTCCATAATGGATCAGACTCTTATGCGGACACACCCTGAGAAATACATTTTCACCCATAAGGAAGTGACGCTCTACCCTCTTCATGTCAACATATGCCTTCTGACGTGCATGAGCCTACTCTAAACATTTTCAGATAAGAACAACCTATTGTTCTCGTATCCTAAAGATAGGAAGGACCAATCCTATCATCTAATCTGTCCCAGCTCAACGGTGTCCTGCAAGGTCTCCCATATAAATCCTGATAAGGCACCATGCTGATGGAACTGTGAAAATTGTTATTATATGCAAACTCAACTAGATACAAATAATTCTCCCACTTCGTCTATTGATCCATCACATACATCCAAAACATGTCCTCTAATACTTGGTTCACCCTCTCTGTCTACCCATCTTTCTGAGGGTGGTACGCTGAACTGAAATTAATTTGAGTCCCCAAAGTTGACTGAAATGAAGTCCAAAACTCAAAAGTGTAAACAAATCCATGATCACAAATGATCATCCTAGGAATACCATGCAACCTCACTACATCCATGAAAATATTTGCAATGGAAACTACATTATAAGAGACCTTCATCGAGAGAGAGCTGACAACCTTGGTCAACTTATCCACCATCACCATGATGGAGATCATGATGAAATGATGAAGTGGGAAGACCAAAAATAAAATCCATGGACACCACATCCCACTTCCACTCTAGAATATCATGCGGGTAAAGAAGGCCTAGGGGTGAGAAATCTCAACCTTCACCCTCTGGAACTTAAGACAATGGGCTATGAAATCTAAAATATCTCGCGTAACCTGTTAGAAGTATAGATGTCTCAATTTTGTATGCATCTTCTTAACCCTAGGGTGAGCTGCATATAGGGATCAATGTTCCTTTGAAAGAATAACCCTACACAAATCACATGCTCTAGTCACATAGATACGTCTCTAAAACCAAAATATACTATATGACTCCAAGGTACAACCTTCATACTTGCCCACTAAGGGCCCCCGAGACTCAACCACCTTCCCGCAACCCTCGTAGAATTTGTCTCTTGAAGCCACTAAAGTATCCTACCTCTAAGGTCTGATTGTAAATTCAAGGCAAAAATATCATGTCATCACTTATTCAAGGCATCAATGATGACATTATCCATCCCTTTGAGACAATAGATGTCCATGTCATACCCACGGAGGAACTCCATCCAACTCCGTTGTCGGGCATCAAGTTAGGTTGTGTGAAGATATGTTAAAGCCTCAAATGATTTTTCATTAATATAAAAGGCTTGCCTAAAAGAAAATGCCTCCAAAAAACCAAAGTATGTACCACTAATGAAAGCTCAAGATCATGAGTGGGGTAGTTAAGTTCGATTCTTTGAGCTTGTAGGACTAAAATTCAATGACATGATACTCCCGCATGAGCACCGCCCGAGTCCCTCTATATATGGATCTGTGCAAACCACAAATTCAGCCAAAGTATCGAACTGCAACGATGGGTGTAGTAGTCAATCGCTCCTTGCGCAGCCTAAAAATATTGCTCGCATTTATCCGACAAATAAAACTTTTTGCCTTTGACCGAAGGGAAATGATAGGATTGGCAATCCTAGAAAATTTTTGAACAAAACAAAGGGTAATAACCAACTAACCCCATAAAAATCCTAACCTCAGTCACTGTGGTGGGCGTTATCCAATCAATGATAGCATGAATCTTCGAGGGATCTACTGAGATACCCTCTCCTATGATAATGTGCCCCAAATACTGAATCTTGGTCTGAAAGAAAGAACACTTCTCCAAATTCCCAAATAGTTGGTACTCCCTCAAAACCTATAATACATGTCTCAAGTTCTCTTTGTGGTCCTCTATCAAGCGGGAATAAATCAAAATGTCATCTAGAAACACAATGAAAATATGTCCAAGAAATTCCTAAAAACCCCATTCATGAGGCTCATAAACACCGCACGTGCAAATTATAAAACTAAAAGTAACCACCGTGAGCTCGTAAGGCCCATAATGATTCCAAAAAGTTATCTTAGACATTTATGTTTTTGCAATCCATAACTAATGGTAGTCATACTTCATATCTATCTTGGAAAACACTCTATATCCCCTCATCTGATGAAACAAATCATCTATATGGGGCAGAGGATAGTGGTTCTTCACCATTACCTTATTCAATCATCTAAAGTCAACACGTAAATGAAGGTATTCATCCTACTTCTTCACAAAGTCACCGGTGCGCCCAAGGAGACACACTAGGTCAAACAAGTCCCTTATCTAATATCTCCTCTAACTAAATCTTACGCTCATGGAGATCAGTGGTTATTCATCATGTATGGAGCACAGGACATGGGTTCATAACATGGAACAAGATCAATATAAAAATCAACCTCACGATGTGGTGGCATACCTGATATCTGCCTAGGAAAAACATCTACAAAATATCTCAAGATAGGGTGCTCATCTAATGGAGAACTCTTAGAAATCTCCTCGATCTATTATTGGTCATGATAGAAAACATTTGACATCCCTTGCACATGCGCTACTTGAGCTGCATAGTTTATCCATGGGGATCTAGAAAAACACACCACTTCATCATTTCTATCAGCACCAAGAAGGAAAAATAAGAAAAGTGAATAAATTGAGGTAAATGGAGGTTCTAGAAAGAACCACCACTCTATGCAGAGTGGTGGTTTCAAAACCGCCACCCTGAAAGGGTGGTAGTCTCAAACCGCCGCCACAGCCTGGGCGGCAGTCCCGAGACTCGTCTCGTCATCTCAGGGAGGCGGTCCTAATAATTTCGAACAGAAAAGAAGAATGGAACATGAATGGATGAATTTTTGAAGCACCCAGCCATGTCTCTTCCCTTCCATGCCCTTTCACATTCTCCAGTGCATGGGAGGACATGTGAAGGCCTATAAATGCATGAAAGGAACAAGAGAATAGGAATTCAAAGATCCAGAGAGATCGAGAAGCAGAGTTTAATGAGAGAAGTGAGCAAGATCTTTAGTGTTGGAATGGAATTGTAGGAGCAAGGTGTAGAAACAGAGCAAGCAAGTAATTGGAGAGAATGTTTACATTATTGCTTCTTTTCATACTTATTGTAATCTGTAATTGTCTATATTAGACCAATAAAAGTGGGAAGAAATATGAGTTGCCTTCCCAATTGGTTTTCCTCCATCGAGGTTTCCAGATAAAAATTTTGGTGTTAAATTTTGAATTATTTCCTTCTCTACAATTTCCTTTCTATAACACTAGATAATCACACGAAGCTCTAATTTTCAAGCAAAACTATCATTTCCAAAGTTGAAAGTAGAATAGCATATTTGTGTGATTTGTAGAGTTCCAAAGTAGCATTTTACGAATCATTTTGGTATCAGAGCTGATTATATATCCAAGACTGTGGTATTCAAATATTTCTTGTGATTTTGTATGACAGTGACAAGGTCCAAAGGTGAAGAAGTTTTACCTTATGAGCCAAATATTTCTACGAAGAAGTGGAAACAAATAATTCGATCTCAAATGGAGGAAGAGAACTTGGTCCGTAGAGTCGAGATGCTAGAGACCATGATGGATAGATTGCATAGGAAACAAGAAGAGATTTCAGATCTAAAAGATGGCTTCGGTTAAGAAAGATTCCATGGACTCGGTGGTTCAAGCACTAGCCAAAAAATTTGGTATCGAAAAGAGCCACGAAGAGGAAGAATGGGAAGAGCATGAAGAGATGCCAATTGTAAGTGAGAAGGTAAAATCTGCACATACACCTTTTAAAGTTGAAACGAAAGTGGAAATAAAGAATTTTGAAGGACAAGTAGATGCAAATTATTGGATAAATGGCTAAAATAATTGGAATTCTACTTTAGTGTGCATAATGTCACTGAGGCACAAAGGGTCACCTTTGCACATCTCAAAATGGAAGGTCATGCTTTTGTTTGGTGTGAAACCATTCTAGCCACTTGTGAGAAGAAGAAATGTCCTATTGTCAAGATTTGGAAAGATTTTAAAGAATTGATAAGAGCTAACTTCTATCCTATTAGCCAAAAGACCAACATGATGATTAAGTGGCGGTACTTTAGACAGGGCAGCGGTCAAAGCATGCAAGACTACACTACGGAATTTCGGAGACAAGCCATGTTGTTTAATATGGACTTGGAGGATGAGGACATTATGACCAAGTATTTAGGAGGACTTCACACTCACCTTCGAGGAAGGTAATCTCCACGAAGCCCAAGGATCTCAACGAAGCTTGTGTACAAGCATACTACATTGATGACGAGAAGAAGCAAGGAGAAATAGAGCCAAAGGGAGACCAGTCAATATAATAAATAGGACAAAGAACAAGGGAAGACAAGTAGCAGAGGTAAATGGAAAGGTAAACATGCCACTACTACTTTTCATACTTGTAAAGATCCTAAGAATTTCTATAAGAATTGTGATGTAAATGGACATACTGACGCCACATGTTGGAAGTTACATCCGGAATTACACCCAAAGCACCGAACCAAGGATTCTAAGAAATCCATGGCCACTATGAAGACAGAAAGAGAGGTGGAGATTGAGGATGATTCGGATGTAGATAAAAGGCTAGGATGCATGGCCACTAACATGTATGGGGCAACAGAAGAAGAAGAGATGAGTAAGCTATTTCAAATCAGAATCCAAATCAAGAAGACTAAGGTAAATGCTTTAGTAGATTTTGGTTCTCAGTCAAATTTGATTTCTGCGGTTATAGAACAACTTGGTCTAGAGACTTATGCACATCCACATCCATACCCACTAGGATGGGTGAAGAAGGGTGTAGAAATATAAGTTATAAGGAAGTGTAAGTTTTAGTTTGGGATAAATACCCAATACATAGATGTATTAGAGGCTGATATTATTCCACTTGATGCATTTGACATTGTCTTCAGAAGTCCTTACTTGTATACCAGGGATGTTGTGTTCACAAGGAGGGAGAACCGATACAGATGGGTCAAGGATGGAGTCATTTTTAACATTCGGGAACACTAGAGAAAATTAAAGAAGGCTATGGTAAGTGCCAACCAAGAACCAAGACTTATTTAGGAAAATCATCAGTTTTGCTTGCTTTCATTGGAAGAAAAGAAAAATGGACGTGAGAGCATGGATATTTCTGACCAAAGGATGGAGAATTTGGATATCACTTGTCATTGTTTTTTAGAAGAAGCCACCACAGGAACTACTCATTCAAGGAACAAAACAAACTTCCGCTATGTAGTCACCGTATCTACCTATGGATTCACTGGACCTGACCATGGGGCAGAAAGAAGAAGAGGAGATACAAGGAACCATGGTGACTATAGTAAGAATAGCGACTGGAGAGGATTCGGCCAATCCATCTCAAGAGAAAAAGACAAGAAAGGACTAAACCACTATAGTATGGGACCTTCGCCATACTTGAGCAGGTTGGAGAAGAAACCTTTAGGCCATACTTCATGCAGATGCACGCGATAGTAAGTTGCAAGAGCTCGCATCCACTAACGCCATCTATGCATGACAAAGAAGGAAAGATACGAAGTTACCTTCCAAAGAGGATTGTACTCAAGGCAACTCAAAGGAGGATGTAGCACTCAAACAACAAAAAGGAGATCCACATGAGTCTTGGCAGTTTGGGACGAGAGAAGACACCAAGGCAGACTCCAAAGTGGTACTCGAATGAGCACAAGAGGGAGTTGATTCCTCTACCACTCCCCCACTAATATTTTTTAGGACCAAAATCCTCCTAAGTAAGGGAGGTATGATCCATAAGGATCCACACTTCATCATTTCCATCAAGCATCAAGAAGGAAAAACAAGAAAAGTGAATAAATTGAGGTAAACAAAGGTTCTCGAAAGAACTACCGCTCAGGCAGTGGTGGTTTTGTAACCACCGCCCGAAATGGTGGTGGTCCTAAAACCACCGTCCTAGCCAAGGTGGCGGTTCAAACCGCCGCCCAACCAGTAAGGGGGTTCTAAGACCGTTGGTCTGCTCAGAGCGGTTGTCTTAATACTTTCGAACAGAAAAGAAGAATGGAACATGAATGGGCACGTTTTTGAAGTGCCCACCATGTCTCTTCCCTTCCATGCCCTTTCACATTCTCCAAAGGCACTAAGGACATGTGAAGGCCTATAAATTCATGAAAGGAATAAGAGAATAGGCATTCAAGATCCAGAGAGATCGAGAAGCAGATTTTAATGAGAGCAAAGTGAGCAAGATCTTCAAAGGCTAGAATAGAATTATAGCAAGCAAGGTGTAGAAACAGAGCAAGTAAGTAATTCGAGAGAAGGTTTACATTGTTTCTTCTTTTCATACTTATCGTAATCTATAATTGTCTTTATTAGACCAATAAAAGTGGGAAGAAAGAGTTGTTGCCCTTCCCAACTAGTTTTCCTCCATTTGAGTTTTCCGAGATAAAATTGTTGGTGTTGAAGTTTGAATTATTTCCTTCTCTCGCAATTTCCTTTCTATAAAGACTAGATAATCAAATCACGAAGCTCTAATTTTCAAGCAAAACTATCATTTTCCAAAGTTGAAAGTAGAATAGCATAGTTGTGTGATTCGTAGAGTTCCAAAGTAGAAGTTTACGGATCTATAGTGGAAATCAT
The DNA here is from genome assembly GCA_018340775.1 of Taxus wallichiana var. yunnanensis. Lineage (NCBI taxonomy): Eukaryota > Viridiplantae > Streptophyta > Pinopsida > Cupressales > Taxaceae > Taxus > Taxus wallichiana. Next base: position 793,533,969 of record CM031235.1, on the reverse strand, counting down.
ATGCAAGGATACGGTCTATGAACCCTAGATATAACTTCGTAACTGATTTTGTCATCCACACACTCAATGAACTTGTTTGGCAAAATAACTTTGGCTCGAGTCAAGCCAATGCATACCGAGAACAACCTCATAAGATCGCAATGGAAAAATACGGAGGTCTAAGGTAGTGGAGAGTACCCATAGGTCAAGAATACAACTCTTCACATACGATTCTACAACGAGATTGACCCAGTGGCTAACTCTACCACCACTTATCTTCCTACCTAGAAGCTCCACCAAACCACACCTATCCACTAAAGAGGGCCATATAAAGGAGTCAGAAACTCCTGAATCAAATAATATAGTAACAGGTTTACCCCTAATCATACATATTGTCTCAATTATCATGGTTTGGTGCTTGGCCCGACGGTTCTCCACAACAACATAGACGTAATGGGCGTGTCCTCGTTGTCAACCTGTCTCGCTCTAAAGCAGTGCCTTTTTCCTTTTGGCAAAACATGGTATTTGAGGACAAAAACGTGACAGTAATGTGATAAGCTAAACAATAATAATTCTTCTTGATTAATTCATATGCAAATCATACACACATATATAGGAAATGGCCTTCCTATATTTTAGGAAGTATTTGTAACCACTCCTCAATGAATCTCTAACACACTATAATCGTGAGTGGTTTGAAACACCATAGGAAATAATTGTTATATGTTGTTTTATTTAACAACTATATAACAATATATACTAACTTACAATAACAAGATAATAATTACTCACGTAATTATTATTTACTAATACACTCATGTGGAGCACTAACATGTATTTTCCTAACATTCGCCCCCCTTAGTGCTAACATGGGGAAAACGTCTATACTACATTGCACCTAATTTTGCGATCATATGATTTTCCTTTGGATTATCACAAACCAAAATTTGGTTTTCCATCACCAACCAAAAACTCGAGTGAGGTTTTTTCCAAAGTGGTTGACCACAAACCACAAAGGGGTGAATGTTTTCAAATGGTTTACCTACAACCATATCGTAATGTGCCAATGCATTCTTCAACTCTCATCATAGTTGTTCTTCAGGAGATTACATTTCAAAATTTATCATAGTGCAAACATATCATTCCACACATACAAACTGAAGCATTGTGTCATTCCCCTCCACAATGTGAAGTCTCCATAACACATTATTCTAAAAATACCACACTGAAATCAAATGAAATAAATACACACTAAATCAAGATGTGCGGCTTCGTCAGTGGTGGTCGACGAGAGGATGTTGTTTGTCCTCCATCCTCCAAATTCTAGTAAAATATTGCTAGCTGAGCCAAATTTGATCATGAAGATCACTAATTTATCTCTGACGCGATTCTACTCAAAAATACATCCGTAAGGCAAAAAAATTATATTTACACTTTTTTGAGTTCGACTCTCAAAATGACAATACTTGATGACTCTTGACAAAATGACTTTACGAATTTTAACTCTTTTGACTACATAAACAATGACTTGTGACAAAAAGAAAAAAAGATGCTTGATTTTGATTTGACACAATTATTTTGACAATTACATTGATACGATAATAACGATTTTATTACAAATTATAATTAAAGATTGAATTTTGGTAAACTAATTGACACAAAGTTATTTTTGTATGGAATGACTAAACAACTCTTACTATGACTATGACAATGTCAACACACTTTATTGACATTAGAAAAATGACTCTTAATTAAAAGACATTACACCTAAAAGTTAAAACTTAAGATGAATTTTACAAATTGAACTAGACTCACAATAACTAAATGAATTGATACACAACTATGACAATAAACATATTGAATTAAACTTACAACCGTATGTTTGCACAAATGATCGGTATATGATTGGTGGACAGTCGAGCTCAGACTCACTGGTCAGATTGTTTGTTGTAGAATGCATGGATAACATTGCCACATTAGGAGACTTGCGTGATCCTTCGTATCCAATGACCACTGTCACACCCCTTTCTTATAGTGGGAAGCATTCAGACTTACGTCATTGTCTTCGAGCGAGAAGAGGAGCACAAATCAATCATGATGATCTACAAACTCACGGGAATATTAAAAGCTCGCCAAATCGATGCATGAAATTCTAGATCCACGGCGTTGAAAAAGTACTCAGAGATCTGACAGAATTTGCATTGGTTGCATGGATCTGACTTGAATTACACACACGCACCACATCCTTTTATCTTCGAAATTGACAATTAGATATACACACACATGTCGTATAAAGATACAGAGATTAATCACGCTGGAACAGGTATGACTCATGCAATAATCATTGGAATAGATTCCTAGAGGGATCGTTCGCACCCAGTGTTGAGGTTAAATGTATATGGAGAAGGCATGCTCCGGGAACGGGAACTAATGCAACAGGGGACTCGGCTGATGCAAAGTATTTCAAATAAAAATATAACATACAACACCAATTAAAAACTAGTGATAAATTGTTGCTTGAGCCTAGAGAAAGTGACCAAATCCTTGCTAGAGTATCAGCTTCAGCTCCACATAAGATGCGAACTCTTCCAAATGTAGTCAGAATGCATCCAAGAATGACACAAGTTTGAGACACAAAATGCAGTGGAGAAGTAGATGAATCACATATGCATGATAATACAGCCTTGGAAAAGTTATAGATCTTTTCAGAACTTATTCGCCACTAATATACTGTAAAATCTCATCCAATACTTATGAAATTCATATGCAGGGGCATTACAAGATTGGTTTCTCCTTCACAAATTAACTCTCCATACTAATCTTGCTCTTATGCCAAATGACAGAATAGGATAATCTGAACTATAATAATTCTTCTTGATTAATTCATATGTAAATCATACACATATATATAGTAAATGGCCCTCCTATATTTTAGGAAGTAGCTTTAACTACTCCTCCATGAATCTCTCTCATGCACTATAATCATGAGTGGTTGAAACACCATAACAAATAATTATTATATGTTGTTTTATATAACAACTATATAACAATATATACTAACTTACAATAACAAAATAATAATTATTTACATAATTATTAATTACTAATACACTTATGTGGAGCAATAACATGCATTTTCCTAACAAAACATGCATAATGATCATGGGCCCCATAAATGAAGAAACATGGTGTATCCTTGTGTAAATGATACCCTCTTATGCTATGATGAATTGATCCTATAGGTTCCACTCTAGCCGATTGCTATGAATGAGCTAGATTAGGTCACATTGGCTACCATCCTCTTATATTTGCCTGCATATGGCCATTACGGCCCCTACCTCTGTGATTATCTTGTCTTGGCCTAGTCATTTATTGTTGAGAGGGTTGTTATGGGTGTGGAGGAGATCATGAATCTGATGAAAAGTAGAAACCATCCTCTCATGGGTGGGGCAGAGCTACATGATCTCGATCCTTAAATGAGTGAATTCTCTCCTAAAACTTACCCTAGTTCCTATCTCGAGATTCCTAATGTCACAGAGGAGTGGATGAAATCAAGAGAATTTTATCAAAGAATTGCTCAGGGATAACGAGGAAGGAATCATGTGGTTTATGATGGAGTGGACATGGTGATCGTGAGATGAGGGCATGTAGACCTAGAAGTAGGTGTTAAAGAACGGTGTTTGTGCATTTTCAAGTGGGCCAAAGTGTAATTGACTTGAGACTTTATGGAAGAAGGCCGGTGTTAATCATAACTTAGTATATGGAGGAGTTGAGAGGGACATGTTGGCATGTTGCGTTCTAGGTGTTATCATTGATCTAAAATCCCATTGATGAAAAAGAGGATGATGGAGTGGGTATAGATGATTCTCATAATAATGGTGGCATGGAGATTCGGTATGTTTTGGTTGCATGAGTTGATTCAATGAGAATTGTTTGTTAGAGCAAGCCTAATTACGTGACCTAGCTAGCCTTTGTGATGGTACATAATGGTATGAGCTTTTTAATAGCTTGAGGAGCATGTTGGTAGCATGGAGAGTATGTTTGGGGAGTGTTTAGGCACTCATATGAGCTTTAAGGTGCAGTGCAAAGTTGAAGACCAAGTTTCAGGTGCTCATTTAGACCATGTATGGGTGTTAGGGGGTATAATGTTGATTTTGGATCCATGTGAACTCATGGAATCATGAAATGATGTCATACATGATGTTTCAAGTATTTTAGGACCTTTTAGAGAGGTTTCATGTTTATTTTTTTATGTTGTTTCAACACCCTAGCCTTGACAATGCAAAACCCTAAGTGTTAATCATAAAAATGAGATGGGCTGAGAAAGTGGAGATATATTTGAGCCATGATGATGATGATTTGATATGATGCAAAGTGGTGTCCTTAAGGTGTGAGAAAAATTTTAAGTCATTCTGAAATGGATTTTGTAAGTTATGATGTTTTGTGTTAAATAGGGTCCAAGAAAGGGTGTTTTCTAGCTCGAATTACACCTTCTGATGCTCACCCTGAATTTGTATTTTACATGGGACATTTTGAAATTTAGGTATGTTTATAGATTGAGTCTAAAAGGTTTCACTAAAATAATTAGGTAATTTCATCATCAGTTTTTATGAACGAATGTTAAGAAGGTAAACTACTTTTTGTGTGCTTGAAACCCTAGCTCAAAAGAGATAGAAGATAAAATGCTTCTAAGTGATCAGAATTTATTTCTATTTCATGTATGATGATTGGATGATGTAGAGGACTCCTCTAGGTTTCCAGAAAGGTATGGTAGTGCTTGTGGTGATGAGTGGACCCCACTCAAATAGGCATGTTTCTGAAGAAGTTCAGTTTGGGACAAGGTTGTCCAAAGGATTTGAAAATTAAATGGACATTATTTTTATTATGTGAGTTTTTATTGATGTCAATGGTGGTTTTAGGTCATGGTGATGCATAAAAATGGAAAAGTGTGCCCTATTTGTGAAGACTAGTCAAAGGGTAGTTTTGGGGCAGTTTCAGGAAGTTTGCAGAGATGAGCTTGGTTGAAGGCCTTCCACTTGGATTTGGAAGGAGTTACAATATGTTATGGAAAGATGATTTATATAGATTTCTAATGGTATAATTTTTTGTCTTATGATGATGATATTTTATGGTTCATCCAGTTAGTTTGTGAGCAAGAATAATGTTTGTTTTCTAAGACAGATTGCTTTTTCTGAAAGAATGAAGTGAATGACGTATGAAATGGATGAGTTAATGTTTTCTATCACCTGGAGAGTGAATAGGGATGAATTTTTTTCCTATTAAATTCCTTTTTAGGTCTTGTAATTTGTAAGGAAATTAATTGGATAAATAAGAATATCAGTAGTAAGATAACACCAAGGAACACAATATTGCAGATAAATGATCACAATATGCAAGTATAATAGCTTAGCCACTTCGAGGGGGCAGCCTCTAAACCATACAATAAGACTCAAATGATCCAATGGTGATCAAATACTACCTATTAACCCCTATTTATATTATTCCCTATGATATGGCCATCCAAAATTTGGCTATATACATCAAATGTAAGATATATGATTAAGGGCATAGCATGCCCTTCCCATTCAAAGAAACATCGTCCCAAATGTTTAGAAGCTTAGGTGTGTTACTACAGGAATGTCATATCCTTCCATGTTACATATTTATTATCCATATTCTTCCACTTCATCAAGTACTCAGTAATAACCCATGTCCTCAATCTTTTAGTACATGTTTGAATGATGCATTCGGGTTCCGAGATGACTCTCCCCTCCTCATTGAGCTCGTCACACTTGTTTGGGTTGACACCCTTTGTTCAATTACTTTCTTTAGGAAAGAAACATGAAAAAATAGATGTATTCTATTTATCCAGGAAGTTCTAATTTGTATGCTACAGTACCAATCTTCTACAATACTTGATAGGGGCCATAATACTTAGGTGAAAGTTTGTTATCCTTTTATTGGTGTTTCAAAGGAATTTGCTTATATGGTTGTAAATGTATAAAAACCCAGTCACCGACTTACAAATTTATTTATGTGCGATGTTAATCAGCCTATTGCTTCATTCATTTTTTTGCCATGGCCAAGTTCTCCTTGAGACTAGAGAGGACCTCTTGTTAATGTTGAATGTGTTCTTCTACTACTCTAACCCGTGGTTGTCCTCTCAACGATGATGTGATGGATGGTGGATGGTACCCATAGAGTGCCAAAAAGGAGACATTTTGGATGAAGTATGGAAGGAAGTGTTATACCACCATTCTGTAAGTGGTAGCCATTGAACCCATCTCTTGTTTATCTGAGGTGAAGCAACGAAGATATCCCTCCAAACACTTATTTACAACTTATGTTTTCCCATCATACCAGGGATGATAAGAAGAGATACGAGTTAACTGAGTACCCAAACATGAGAATAAATCAGTCCAAAAATTACTAGTAAATATAGGGTCCCAATCACTTACTATGATCTTTGGTGTCCCATGTAGCTTCTAAACTGTGTCCATGAAGGTTGTTGCTATTGTGCTTGTAGAAAATGGGTGTGACAAGGCACAAAAATGAGCATATTTGGTGAGTTTATCCACCACAACCATGATGACATTTTTTCCTTCAGATTTAGGCAATCCTATGATGAATTCCATGGAAATCTCTTCCCATTGTTGGCTAGGAATAGATAGAGGTTGTAGAAGACCTAGGGACCAAACTATTTCACCCTTATTTTGCTGACAAACCATGCATTTTGCCACAAATTTTTGGACATCCCCTTTGATCCCTTCCTTGAATAAATCTTGTTTGATTTGATGATAAGTCTTCAAGAATCTATAGTTCCCCCTACTAGAGAAGCATGAAGCTTAGATAGAACCCTATTTTTAAGAGTGGAGTTCTTACATAGGTATAATCTATCTTTATACCATAAAGCATCCCCTTTCAATACAAATTTTTCAAACATACTTGGATCGAACTAGAGATTATGAAGAAATTTTTTGTAGTTGGGTCATTTCTCCATTCGACCTTGCCTCCTCTACCCAATCTTCTGTAAGATGGATATGGCACATAAAAATGTTGCAAACTGATTCATCTTTCCTAGACAAAGCATCCACAACTATATTCTCCTTCCCTTTCTTGTAGATAATCTCAAAATCATATCCCAACATATTTGAGACCCATTTTTGTTGTTCTTTAAATGATGAATGCTGCTCAAGAAGTATTTTCAGACTATCATGATTTGTCTTCACTTTAAAATTTCTTCCTATGAGATATGGTCTCCATTGCTTTACTACATGAAGTATGGCTAACATTTCCTTCTTATAAGTTGGCTTTGAAAATTCTTACCTTTGAATTGACGTATCAAAAGGAAATAGGTCATCCTTCTTGCATGAGAACCACCCCCATACTGACCCGATGCATCACATTCAACAATGAATTTTTGGAAAAATCTAGAGTAATCAAGACTAGAGTGGTGCATATGCCCTCCTTTAAATTCTCAAATGCTTTGGTAGCATCCTCATTCCAATGGAAAGATTCTTTCTTTAATAAATTTGTGAAGGTGTTGCTATAATTTCATAATGCTTTACGAATCTATGATAATAACCTATAAGCCCCAAAAATCCTCGTAGATTCTTAAGGTTTTTTTTAACCTTCCACTCCATCATGGCTTTGATCTTATTAGGATCCCCTTTAACACCTTCATGAGAGACAATGTGACCTAAATATTCAACCTCATTAACTTCAAAAGAACACTTAAATGGCTTTGCATAAATGTAATGTTGCTCAAGGGTTTCCAAAACCTTATTTACATGATGCAAATGTTCCTCCCATGTTTTTATAAATTAATATATCATCAAAGAACACTAAAACAAACTTATGCATGAATGACTTAAAAATAGAATTCATCAAACTTTGAAATGTAGAAGGTGCATTTGTGATTCCAAAAGGAATTACCAGGAATTCATAATGGCCTTCATGTGTCTGAAAGGTAGTTTTATGAACATCCTCATCCTTGATTCCGATTTGGTGGTATCCTGAACGAACATCAAAGCTTTGTAAAGTAAAAAATGTCATGCAACTCATCAAGAAAATCATAAATTACATGAATAGGAAACTTATCTTTGACTATGTACTTATTGATTTCCCATTAATTAGGACACATGTGCCATATGTCATCTTTCTTATGCACCATCACTACTAGAGAAGAATAAGCACTTTGACTATGACAGATGATTCTTGCTTCCAACATCTCTTGTACAATCTTCTCAATCTCACTCTTTTGCACATATGGGTACCTATAAGGTTTGATGTTAGGTGGTTGGCTCCTTGGTACTAATTGAATAACATGATCATGATCTCTCTTTGGAGGTAAACCCTTTGGCATATTTTCAAACACAAAATATTTTTCCAAACATTGCTTGCATATATAATGGTATAATGTCCTTAGACTGATGTGCCTCCAATGAAAATAGTTGTGCCACAAATCCCTCTACACCATTTTTTAGCATTTTGTGCATCTGATGAGAGCTCACTATCTGTGGAGACTTTGCTCTTAAGCCTCTTAGCTCAAAATTCCTTCCTTCAGATTGAAAGCACATGAACAATTCTTGGAAGTTCATCTCAATGGTTCCCAAGGTGGTAAGCCATTGAACTCCTAACACAATGTCTGCTCCTCCCATAGAAATGGCATACATGGGGCTATTTAGTATGTAATATCCCATGGCAAGCTTAATGTTATGACATTTTTGGAACAAGTAATAGTACCTCCATCAACAATCATTACTTGACATTCAAGAGCTAGATAAATAAAACAATTCAGGCGCACTGCTAACTTATGATTGATGAAGTTGTGAGTACTTCTGAGTCAATCAACATTGTGACCCTCTCTTTTTTAAGAATCCAACCACCTTGAGGGTTTGGGGGTTCTAATGCCTGAAATTTCATGGCATGAGATCATTGGTTGGGGATCTCCTGATTCCTCCTCTGGCTCGACCATGACCTCTAACTCTTCATCTTCTTCCTTCTCTTCATCTTCACTAGGCCCATCAATGTAGAACAACTTCTTTTCAGCACATTTATGTCCTGGTCCATATTTACTATCACAGTTAAAACATAACCCTTTTTCTCTCTTTTCTTTAATTTGTTGAGGTGTCAATCTAACTAGCTGAGGGAGTGTTAGAGGCAAGGTGTTTCGATCTCTGATATTAGTGAAATTTTATCTCCTACTTGAAACAAATTTTTCCTCTTCCCTTCATGCCATAATCATAGAATCATAAACCTTATGAGGATTAAACATACACACCTCATGCTCAATGTGATCCTTAAGACCCCCAAGAAATAGGTCATTTAGATTCTCTTCAGTAATATTTTCCACCCACAAAGAAAGGTTTTGGAATTGATGAATGTAATCCTTAATGGATCTTGTCTATCTTAACTTTGCTAATTGGTTGAAGTAATTTTCTAACACACTAGAACTATAGTGTAATTGCAACTCTTCGGTGAAGACTTGTCCATGTAATATTGAGACCACTCTTTTTTCCTTTGAGCACATAACCATCGATCGATATCGACAAATTGGTCATGTTCAAGATACAAAGATGTCATGGTCACCTTTTGTCCTGATGGAATCTAATGTAGATAAAATAAATTATCCATCTGGTTAATCCAATTGAGTGGATCCTTTCCATCAAACTTATGCATCTCCACTTTCGAAACATGTTACGGGCCTACAAAGTGTTTGTATTTGGATTGGGCATGCTCGAAGATCCACCCTAGCTCATTTGTCTATTACTTTGACTTGAAGATCCACCTTGGTTGATAGAAGTATGATTACCCATTATATGTGTATTGAATTTTTACATGAAATCCTCCAATCATTGTCCAATCCTTTCCACATCTTCTTTGTTGGCCACCCTAGACTCGAGGTCTCGCAAGTCAAACTCAAGTTGGCTTACCTTATGGTCCATCGAAGTAAACCCTAACCTTGAGGAATCTATAGTTACCTCTTCTGACTCCAACTCCTCAACTATTATCTCATCCTTTTATGTTGTTTTACCCGGAGTGATGGGATTCTTTTTTCCTCTTGTGGAAGGCCCTACATGATGCCCCAAAATAGTAGGATTTAGGGATCAAGGTCAAATTTTAGGGTTTGGGAGTTTGATAAGAGTTCGGAAAAATATAAAAAAACTTAAAGAACAAAATCCAACTAATTTTTTATCCTCTTTCTGAAAATGTAAAGAACTTGGAAAAATTCTACAATTTGTAGCCTAGGGAGTGATTTTATGAAAAAACTAAATTTGAAATAACTTTTGCAAAATAAATCAAAAGAATCTGAAATTTTTAGGGAACCTTACTTGGAATGATTCACAACTCTGGTAAAAAATATATCTGAAAAATTCACTCTGGTTTGTAAGATATAGCGGAAACAAAAAAATTATGGGTTTTGCCCTAATTTTGGCCCAGATCGCAGCTCTTATACCACTTGTAAGGAAATTAAATGGATAAAGAATAATATCAATAACAAGAGCACACCAAGGAACATAATATTTCAGATAAATTATCACAATATGCAAGTATAATAGCTTAGCCACTTCAAGGGGGCAACCTCCAAACCATACAATAAGACTCATATGCTCCAATGATGATCAAATACTACCTACTAACCCCTATTTATAATATTCTTATGTTACGGCCATCCCCAAGGTCAACCCACCCATGGTAATATAACATATATGAAAGAGATACATAATGATAATAATTTATGATAGCCACAAGTTGGCTATATACATCAAATGTAAAATATATGATTAAGGGCATAGTAGAAGTGACATAAAGGGTATAAACTAATTGAATTTGAAAATTTGGTTTCGGGTAGCATGTTTTGGTGAAGAGGAATGTATATGTGGTTTGAGAGGAATGTATATGTGGTTTGATTATATGGATGTTTCATGGTGTCTAACTTGTGTGGATGTGATGTACATGTCCTGAGGATTCCATATAGTGGCCACATGCCATAGTTTAGTTCATTTTGAGGGGTCTTAAGGCCCAAAGGTAAAATCAGGGTGTTGGAAACACCTATTTTGAGAAGGATATGAGCCAATTGACCCATTTAATGATTTATTTGATTTTTTTCAAGTAAATTTTCAACCATGTATGATGTTTATATGTTATATTACTCATTTATGGTGAATTTGGGAGCTTTAATAAGCATGGTTTTGTGATTTTTAGTTTTAGCTCATCCTAGTGATGAGGTTTTGAGCATTTTTGGTACAAGTTAGATGGTTTTGGGCATGGATGACCTATATGGGTCATATGTGAATGTTTTTATGATTCATTTGGGAACTAATTGCTTGAGTATAAAAGTATGACTTTGTGTGTGAGTGATTTGCATTACAAGGGCATGTGTTGAGATCTGTAAGTGTACATGACAAGTTAAAGAATGATTTCAAGAGTGTCTACAAGGGTTTGAAGCATTGAAAAGTGAATAAAGTGAAATATTGTGCAAGTTTGAGAAGTTATGGTTTGAACACCGTTTTGAAGGTGAGTGAGCTGAATTAGTGCTATCAATAAATTGTGGCGAAACAAGATATCAAATATCTTTATCAAAAGGTGGTTGATTGGGTGCTTGATCATCTTGAGGGGTTGTAGCCTCCTTGTGGATTTGGTGTTTCACAAAACTAGGGGTTTGTGCTCCTTTTAGAAATAATGCTCTACTAAATTAGGGTCGGTGCTCCTTATGAAGTTGGTTCTTCACTAAACACTTTTGATTTGAGCAATATAATAAGAATATTCAGTGGGTTTTCTTCCCCTTGAGGGTTTCCCACATATATCTTGTGTTATGGTGTTGCTTCTCTTGTTCATGGTTCATTACATATATGTTATATGATGTTTTGCACACACTAATGGATGGTTAATTGGTTAATGATTCAAGTAAGAAATCTGAAACTAAATTAATTTTGTTAGACTGATTCACCAACCCTCTCGAGTCCATTGTTCTTCCAATAGGACACATGTAGTGCGGACTACGTATGTCACTCATTTTATAAAATTTGAATATTTTATTAAAATATAATTTTAGAAATTGCTACAATGATGTACAATAAGATACAAATTATTTAACACTTTTATAGATGTAATTATGTAAGTAAATGAAAGAGATAGGGAACTTATCTGATTTTCACTTATCTTGAAGTACACACAAACTAAAACAACCGATGAATAGGCAAGTCGAATACTAGAAATGCTTTGGATAAATATTCTCGAACTCACGAAATGGTCGAGACATGGGTGCCTAGGTAGTGGCGAGGTTTCCTGGGGTACCAGAGACCTCTTCGGGGTGTTGGAGTCTACAAAAAAGCTTAGAACCTGATTTATTCAGTGCCCCTAGGGTTTCACACTTATTCGTTGATGATCACCTATAGGTTGCTAGAATATTGCCAAATTTGTTGGTAACCTACAAAACAAATAATATCCTACAAAACCCCTAAATACATCAAATCCTTTAAAAAAAGATGTAAATTAGGAGTCAAATTGTCCTTGTTTTCACCCAAAAAATTGAGCTTACGACCGAGTGATGCACTACATCTCAGACTCCATGTAGTTATATGTGTTTGTGTGTGCAATAGTGCTCCTAAGTTTCCCTCGTGTCGGTGATGCCAAGATAGCGGGTAGTAGCTAGATAGAATGCAAATGTTTGAGATGGATTTCAGAAACTTCCCTTCCTATGTAGTGTATGTGGAGTAATAATCCCAAAATATAGTCTCATTAATATTATGTAGATAAATAGGCCTTGATAAAATTGTCTACCATTATAATGGTATATATGTTGTGTTTATATAGGGATCTATTGTTTGAATTTCAACACTAGTGACACGACATGCGCAGACTAGGAACACGGGATAGGAGTAAGAAAACCAAAAATGCCTACCACAAATGTTAAAAATGTGAAAAATAAATAAAGAGGACAAGAGTGGCTAGGTTAGAAAGGAGCGCCTTTGTGCTATTGTCCCGAGTCCTATGCGCTAGTGTCCCGAGACAACCGATAATAAATGTGAGAAGGCCTGACAGACAGGGATCCCCGTGACCTAAGAAAAATAGGTGCAGAAGTGAGAGATGTGAGAGAGAAAAAAGAAGAGAGACACTCAAAGCAAGCAGATGGAATAAACAGTTTCCCAATAGTGAATACTTTTCTCGCTCAAGATCCATACATAAAACAACATAGCTAGTAGTATAATAGAATAGTAGTGTTTGTTATATTGTGTCTACATTTTCCCCCCTTTATGTTATTTGAATGAAATTCAAGTAGTGTAAAGGAAGTAAGGAACATGCATGTGAGAATTCCAAAGAAGACCTATTACGTAACTACACACGAGAATATGAAAACATATAATGTGGCGAACCATGGATCGGCATGTCAATCCATGTGGTGTAAATAGAGATGGTGAACCGTTGTAAGGATCACTTGGAGAAATTGATGATTTTATTTTGAGTGATTTTGAATTGTCACTTGTGGATATTTGAAGGGGTAGGGAGTGATCAGTTCCCAACCCAATTTTGTATGTGTGAAAAACTAAAGGATTTAGGCATCCTGATGCCAGAGGAAGAGTGTTAGGAGAGAGGTCTAGTTTTACCCTCCAACTATGACTATATCCTCAAAAGTTCTAACCATTGCAGATGAATAAAGACCAAATTTTGTTCCATTTCGATCCAACGTGAATAACCCATATAGGAGAAATATAGGAAAGGAAATGACATCTCATTTCCCCCACTCTGGAGTTTCATGATGTGTATAGTGTTAGATGGCTTCCATGTTAGGTCATCTGGAAGTGATAGAGAATATAAAGTGACTTCCCATGTTAGGTCATCTAGGAAAAATACGAAGTGATGCAACTCCCAAGTTAGGTCATATGGGAGAGATAGTAAAATGCACTGTGTTGTATTGATTAATTGATTTGATTTGAGTAGTAGAAAATTGTATTGAGATTGAATGTATATGATATATTACTCATGGAGATATTTTTCACTTGTTGCCCCCGATTAGGTCATTAGTAGGAATTGATAGATGGTGATAGAAAATGCCGCATGTCATAAAAGTGAATAATGTATCCGAAATGTGTAATGATTGTATAATATCCTAAGAGGGATCGTACGATGATCCCGACATATGCCCCCTTTTGGTGAAAGGGAGAGTGGTAAAAGGAAGAAAGTTGAGCTGAAAATAGATGTGCAATGATCTAAGAGTGAGTAAATCAAGTGTCGGTAGACTTACGGAACATATCGTGTCGACTTGCGGAACATACCAAGATTGGGGAGGTACCCCATAATATGCCTATGATTACTGCGGTGCGTGCAAGGTGGTGTGCAGATACTTTTACAATTTGGTTTCCTATTGGGGAGATGATAGTAACCCTAGAGCATGTATATCGTATATTACAACTACCAATTGTGGGTGAGATATACCAGGTGATGATAATAGTGGATGTGAGAGGCGGTGAGGGTAGCTAGACAATATTTTATTGGCACACCGTTACGAAAGAGACCCATATTAGTCTAGATGTCATATTGAGAGCAAGTGTTCTTTGATTGCGGAAGTTTGTTGCAGTGATTATTTCTTCATCAGTGGTAGTGGAGGGTGCTGGAGTGGGAATCTTAAATAAGATGCATGATATTTTTCAGCATATAGAGGAGTACGGGATGAGGTTTTAATGCACATGATGTGTATTGTTACATTTTTACATAGACCTATACAAGTTTACACATGATAACCATAGTGGTGCGCTTGGATCCATCACATTATTACATGTATGGGCACATGAGCACATCATGATACTGATGCCACTCAGTGGTCTATGAGCCGATTAGGTGAGGCCCAAGATTTTTGTAGTGAGGTGAACAGGTACACATAGTAGAAGAATGTATACTATTATCTATAGATCTATGTTGGATTGTATGGGGCCAGGGTCCATTATATGGAGGCCATATCAAACTTATGGAGAGTGGTATGATGATGAAGTAGAGATACAATATATATGATGTACTATGCGGTTAAAGGATTGGTTTCCTAGAGTGACCAAGTTATTTCAAATGTAGAATGTGTATCACATCAGTTTGGTATTTCTCAGGATGTGCCCCCAGAGCCATATGTATGGGTGTGAGTGATGAGAGTATGGAGGAGGTCGAGAGTGAGACTAAGAGCATAGTTCGTGCCTCCAGTGCGAGATGAGATGGATGCAGCCATAGAGCCAATATATATGGATAATGTGGGATGTACTTGAGGCCTATAGTGCATGGTGAGCAAGTGCATTGGTGAGTGTTATTGTTTCCAATTATGGTGGATTTGGCAAGTATCACCACCAATTGGAGCTGTGAAAGGGTAGGAACCTACCACCCATAGCGATAGTATAGTAGCAGCGATAGCTAAGTGTGAGTATTATTTATTGTTAGTTTTTTTATTGTCACTAAGTTGATTGATTGTGGTCATCATGTGTAGTAACTCATGTTATGTTTGGATGGTTGCATGGATGCTTATTGGTCATTGATTTTTTATACATCGATCCGTACATTGACATGAAATGTGATGACTAATGTGCTTGTGGGAGGTGAGATGTTGGAGCAAGTAGATGTTGTTGCAAATGAACATGCCCACTTATTTGAGCCAATTCCGATAGCAGCAACAACATGTACCATGTTGTTGAGTGAACGTGACTATGCGCAGTGGAGACTCAAAGCAAGATAGGGAGGTTTTAGGTGGAGGAGCCCTAGCACGGATGTGTTCACGAAGTAGGTGGACCTACGGGGCTGATTTGTGGAGCAATCGGTTGATTTGGCATTATTACACGAGATAGATGGAAAGATATAGGTGTCACAAGTAGTGGCGTACATTGAGCGGTGAAGCATTTAATTCTATAGATCTTGTAGTTGTAGATAGCGATAGTGATGATAATGTATGACATATTGTGATGTAGCGATGCATGGGGCTTTCCCTTTTTATAACTATGAGTTTTGATGGTATATATATATATATATATATAGTTAGATAATTGGCATTATTGTGTTGTATTGATGTTATTTGATATGTGATGCGATGTTTGTTGTTCATATGTAGTTTTTTGATTTATATTGCATAAATGATTATATTGACAAATAGATGATGAAATTGATTAGGACATGGATAGATGAGTAATGAAAATTGGATTTTATGTAATAAAGATGTGATAAATAATAATAGATGGTTGTATGAGATGAATAATGTGATAGAACACCGTGATTGAAATGATAGTAAGGATTCATCTAAGTATGATGAAGAGGGGGTAAGAAGTGAGATGCCACCTATCATATGTGTAGGAAGATGAGGTTCATTTATATAAGACCCCTTAGCAATCAAGAATGAACCATAGAACAAGAGTGTGTCATCAGGAAATGGTGTGGTAGTGTATGCTAGATAGACATATTGATGAAGCGTAAAGACAAAGATAGAGCAGGGTTCTTATTGTATCAAATCCTCAACGGTCATGTAAAAAAATGTAAGAACACAAGTGTGACATCGGGTAGTGAGGTGAGAAAAATCACCTACCAAATATGCATAGGGTGGCATGAGGAGTGGTGGAAGCATGTGAAGTGGTAGCAGCATGAGTGTATGAGCCAAACTAAATGTCAGATGAGATTATGTCAATGATGGGAGATGTAGTGATATGAAGCATAGATGTTGATGACTTAGGAAGCCAATGTGAAGAAGGTGAAATGTACAGTGGATGAGATGATACAGTGGTGGATGAGTGAGGTGGAGGTCATTCATGAATAATGATGTTAGGCGATGGACAAATAATGACCTTAGAAGTAGGAGGAGGAGATAATTGAACTAGAGAAGTAACACATTTACACAAAATTGGAGAAACAAACCACTCATGAAAATGAGAGAGCTAAAGCCAATTATACCTTTGTCTTCTAATTTTTACAGTTTATCATGAAGGGTACAACAGTCATTTTCACAATGGCTATTGATGTGATTATAATTTCAATAAGGATGATCTCATTGGCAATGCAAGTGATGCGAGGTATGATGTTTATTAGAAGCTAAGCACTTATCAAGAAAAGCATACAAAGACACATCATGGGGTTTAGTAGAATGCGAGAATTGTAAGTGCTCCCAAGTAGGAGATGGAGAAGACTTAGGTCGAGAACGACGCAGTGGCAGGGATGTAGGATGCTTATGCGATGGATGAGATGGAACATGCTTACGAGATGGAGGATATGTAAACCGTACGCACCTAAAATTGCATGTGCTATATTGTCAATTAATGGTTAAAAAAGTCCCCAATGATGATTTAGCTCCTTTCAAGAAGGCATTCGAGCTCCAAAACCCATCTGCAGTGCATATTTTTTGCTTAGACGTCTTTGCTTTGCCTTCCCATGTTTTTTCTAGCTTCATGCCTTTTTTTGCGTAAGTTTTGGCCTTTAGTGCTATGACCTCCACCCTGCATGGGCGGAAGTTCTAAAACTTCCGCCCAAGACAGGGTGGTGGTCTTACCCACTTTTTCCAAAATTCTTCGCATGTTTTTTAACATGTGATGGTTCATTTAACTTTGCTTTTTATATGCATCTGTGAGCCAAATTGTCTAAAATTAGCTTTGATTGTTTTATTCTCCTTCCTCCTATTTTTAATAGATTTAATTGGTTAGAACTTCTCCTTCTTTCCTTGTGTATGAAGGCACCTCCCATCATCCATTCTTATATATTCCATGCTTGTATTCAAGCAAAAGGCTAAGAATTTTTGTGAATCTTGCATTGTATTGCTACTACAATCTTGCTAGGAATTGCATAGCCAAGCTCTGATCTCTTGTGTTATCTCTCATCTACATGCATTACATCCATACTTCCATCAAGCTTTCATTTCTCAAGCATGATCCTCCTATTATTGTTCTTGCATTCCCAATCTCTTCAACTCACATGAAGACTCGAGAGAAAGAAAGAGACAAAATGAGGGGACAATTACTACACAACTAGATTTATCTTTTGTTCTGTGAATTCCAGGTTGGATTTGTTATTTGATTTCCTTCATTCTTGTAATTTATTGTTGTTACGCCATATCAAATAGAGTAGAAATCAATTTCCTTTCATTCACAAGTAATTAGTTAATTTCCAAGAGGGTTTGAATCATTAATAGAAGCTTGCAATGACGGATCCTCTTCTTCCCATCCCCGTGGATTTGGAGAGAATATCTATAGGAGGTTGTCTACACATCATAGATCATTTGGAAAATTTCTTGTTTTAAGTTATTTTAGTTTCAATATAATCAGCATAGGTGAATAACCACGCCGGGTTATTTTTCTTGTTTAGTTTTAGTGTAGAGATATTTTAATTATTTAGAATAGAAGAAAATTGTTGTTTGTGATTGTAATATTTCAGTTTTGTGATTTGTTTATATTAGTTTCCTTTCAGTATTAGCATATATTGTTAATTTCATCTTAGTTAATTTGGACACTTCAAACTAGATTAACACTTTGATCCAAGTTAGGCAAACAAACCGTAGGGAATTTACACTACCCGTTCATAGCCTCTAAATCTCCCTTTGCCAGCTTAGCTACCAGGAGATCACACTACCAGATCTTAGTCACTGATCCTCCTATAGTTAGCCACAAACATTCAACATCCATCGCTTTGCTTGCCACACGACCTTGGGGGTCGAGTGTGGTTGAAGGTTACATGTTAATTTTCATCTGTACAAATTGGTGAACCCAACGTGAAGGATTAATTCCTTCTTGTTTCCTTTCTTTCATTTCTATTACCTCATCTTTCCATTTCTTCCCCTATTTTGGTAGGTATTTTATACCTTTTAAAATATGTCTAAAAGAGAGTTTGGTGGGCCATTTGGCTCTGATAGATATTACACTAATGTGCAACCACAACAATCCCCTTCTCTTTCAAGGTGGGGTGACAATTACACAAGCAATGTCCAAACCTTCCCTAGTTACACTTCAAACCCCATTAGTTATGTAAGGATGGAGGAGGTTGATCAACCGTTAAACATGCAATACGGTCAACCCAATGCAAACCACGTTGTTATCACAAATGGAACAGGTTATTACCATAGAGTCTTGTCAAGACCTCACATTGTCATGTAATCAATAGAAGATGATCTATTTGCATGAATAGCTAATCCTCTTGTGTCGATAGATGATTCTTTGGATATAATGAAGGCTATAGCCTCTGAGATTTCAAATTCCTATCCTAAGATTCTTACTTTTAAGGAAGACAAGAATTATAACATTGAACAATTCATAACAAGGTATCATGAGCCTGCTCAATCAAACCCTATGCCACAGGCACCCCAACAAGGGACTCAATCCTCTCCCAACGATCTTATTTCTACTTTAGTAGGGAGGATTAGAGAGCTAGAAATTTCTCGACTTCACAACCAAAAATGCAAAGTAGGGAAGAACATGGGGTATCATGTTGACAACAAAGGATGCATCCCTTCTAATAAGCAACCAATGCAATATCATGCACAACAAGGTTATCGTATCATTCAAATCCAGGTGATCTTCTCACATGGTTAGACACACTAGGGATGGTTCCTCATCCTTCTCAAGCTTATCCTACGCAAGGGCTGTCCAAAAGTGCATTCTTAAATGCCACCATAACAGGAAATGTGACGTTCCCTAGTTTTACACCCATTAGTCCATATCCTGGTACTATCCCACCTTACATGCACATGTATTCAAAATCCCCAAAATGGACCCATACGTCACTCCTACTCCCTACATGTCATATCAAGGGCCCCCATACATTCTCGTTAATGTTTATAGTGCAGCTTATCCAACTCCTCCTCCTCCACCTCCTCATTAAGGATCTTCAATGGTGGAATCTTATGCAATGGGTACTGTTGAGTACTTAAAGGAGCCTCTTGGCTTCACCATGCGTGGTATCATGCTTCTGCACCCATTTCTAGATCTTCCAAAATTTAAGGGAGAAGGAGACCTGAATGCTCATATCAAGGCCTACGCTACTGCTATTAGGGAATTGCTTCCTTGGGATGCTATAGTGGCTAAGATCTTTCCAAATAATCTCGAAGGAATCGCATTGGATTGGTACTATATGATACCAAAATCTTCAATGCATTCCTTCAAACAACTTTTTTTTGAGTTCATCAAAGCATTTGACATGAACAAGTTGTTACGTATAGGGATTAGGGAGTTCCTACATATTAGACGAGGAGAAAAATGAATCTTCGCCCATTTCATCCAAAGATGGTGCCAAGTTCTCTATTCCTCTGCAAGTGTGCCCAACATGGACCAGATGGAACTTTGTGATCTTTTCCTTCACTCGCTCAATAGAGAGACTAAGGAAGAGGTCCAAAAGTTTCCTTTCATAGTTATGAGGAAGTATTGGAAGGAGCACTTCGGATTGACCAAGCCTCTATAGACAGTGGGTGTAAGACCTATGGTCCCAATGGGAAATTGGTATCCCCAAATCAAAATAATGAAAATTATCAAAACAATGGTGCCAACAACCAAGGACCTAAGGGTGTGAATCACAATCATGGTGTTATTGATCAAGCCAAGAACGTTGGTTTTCCAAACAATGGCAACACTAACAATAACAAAAACTTAGGAAATCAAAAATTCCCTAACACTATGTCATCTATCAACACGGTTGATGTAAATCGATTCACCATAAAAACAAAATCAATCCCAAGGACCGAACCATTATCAAAACTTTGGCCAAGGGGCAGTGAATCATGGTTATAACAACCAATTCCAAAACTACAACCAAGGTTATAATCAACAACAATAAGATGCTTATCAAAGGCCAAGAGATTATGACCCTAACCTATACTGTGGTTTCCATAAGGTTCAAGGTCATGACGATAGGACCTGCCACGATTGCAACAAGTTTTTGCAAAGACTTCCCGAAAACCAAAGGCAACTCTTTGTAGACATGTTCCTAGCAAATCCTGAAACAAACTCACAATCTGACTATATAGGACATGTAGCTCCTCAGAACGCTAATGTGAGCATATTTTGAGATATGCTTCCGCACATCTTGAAAATTTCAAGGTGAATTCACAAAACACAAACAAAGGCATTCCTATAGGAAACAACGACCATGAAGCCTTAACTTCCAATAACTCTCGGGTTGTTTCTAACCTTGGTTCAAATGATAACACAAAAATATTGGGATTAGTTGAGCTAGAGGTTGAGCATGAAATTAATACAACTCAGATAAAGGATTTTTTTCACATGCCCCTTCCCATAGGATGACGTTCCTACAATCGCAAAACCAGTAGGATCCTATGATTTGATATCGGATTTGAACAAGACCTTTTCTCACATTTTGTTTCTAGATTTGTTGAAGAATTCACATGTGCATCGCTCTGCTTTGCTTAATGCACTAGGTCTTGGTCATCTAATCCATGTTACGCCACCTCTTAGCACTCAAATAAATCATATTGACTTTAACATACATCCTCCATGACAAAATGATAGGGATACTTTGGGTTTTTTTATATAGACAAGATGTCATCTGACATTGAAATATCCCGAAGAGGTGATCCTGCCTTATTTTTACAAGTATGGGTTTATAACAATTGTAATAAGAGAACGATGATTGATGATGGTGATGTTATAAATTTGGTTCCTTTCTCTTTCTTACGAAGTTGGGATATGGGGAGATGAATTATTCCTCTACAATAAACACTTTACAAGGCTATGACATTCTTAAAGCGGCCTCGATTGGAACCATAGTTCTTCTAGTCACACTTGTTCCAAAAACCATATTGATGGATTTTTACATTATCAACAGGGAAACAAGTTATAACATGATCTTGGGGAGACCTTGGATTCATCAAATGAAGGCTATCCCCTCTACCCTGTTCCAGGAGATTAGATTCCTCCATTTGGGGAAGGTCTTCATTGCTCAAGGGAACCCTTTAATATACACTTAGAAAACCTCAAGAAGAAGAAAGGAGTCCATACGGAGTATGAGCTTCCTGTGAATCAATTGAATAAACCACCTCCAACGAAAGAGTTAGTCCCGGTCACCCCGGACATTCCAAAGGTTGAAGCCATTGACCCAAAAACATTTGAGGTGCAAAAAAATATAAGGGTAAATCAATATCTATGGAAACAGTTTCCACTAAAACCACGACAGGAATTATGAAACTCTTAGAAAGTGAGGATCCGATCTTCCTCCCATTTGAACCATAGGGAATGGGTATTCTTCTCGTTTAGCATCTCTTCCCTCTGATGACCTAGGTCTAGGTGTGAGCATGATATAACTAACAAATGAAGAATGGGAATTTGAGATTAAAACGATGCCCATCAAAACCATCTCTGAGGGTTTTTCTATTCTAAACCCCAATTTTAACCCATGTGTGTCTGAAACTAAGCTTTCCATATCCATGGGGCAAGGCCTCATCATTCAACAAGAGTCACAAATAAACACAACGCTCCACATAGGAAATAAGGTCGAGCAGCATAGTCATGCTCACCCACACACCATGTCTCAAGAACATGACAAAGAGGTGCACGAATGTTTCTTTAAGACAAATGATTTTAATGGTTGGGCATATACACTTTTGGGAAAGGGTTGTAAGTTTAAACCTAGAATGGTAGGCCCTCTTCAAGAGAATGGAAATTTTGAGGATAATGGTTCTCCACTGTGTAATTTTAGGGGTGAAGAATTTGATATTCGTCAAATTTCTTCACCTTAGTCATCATGACATGTAGTTTCACGTACATTCTCATATGTACATTACTACATTTGCATTGCAATTTTATCTGCCATTTCATTTCATAAATTTGTGATCAAGGGAATTATTCTTATAAGCGAACTCCTAAAAACTTCAAAAATAATGCCAAAAAAATTCAAATCATATCTCTTCAAATTTTCATGGTATCATCAATTTTTTTAATTCACTTCATCAATTCAAATAGGATAAGACAAAGCTTTGAAAGTAACCATACCAAGACCTGCATACTTGGCTCCATTTACGGTCTCTCTTTCTAGGTTAGGTGTTTTTGCCTATAGTCTATTCTAGAAGCTTCATGGTGTCACATCTATCCCATAAAAATCTCTTTGGAAATAAGAACATACTAAAAAAATTCCTAGATGAGTAAGTCAAATGCAAATCCATAGAAAAAATTTATTTTACACATTTCTTTGCCCTACCAACCTTCGGTGTTGAGCTTGCATCTCTTATTGGTGATGTAGGGTTGGGAAAGGAGAGAAATTCCCTTACTCGCCTATTCCTTATCTCGTGGTGATGAGCTCATGCTTCCTCCTAGTAGCATGGGGCAAGGAGTAGGGGGTCTTTTTGATAAACTTGAAAGTTACAAATAATTCGTTCAAATGTTGTGAATTCATAAGTCAAAAACAAAGTGAGTTAGATGTCCAAAATTCCAAAAGAGCTTAAAACCTCAAATCCAGATTTTTTCAACCAAGTGGCCATCTACGGATCTAAGTCTAGATAAACTGGAAAGGAAATCACATTCTAAGCTATGAAGTAACTTGCATAGAGAGAATTTTTAGTGTCTCAATTTGGTTATGTCAAACCATTGTCTTTCCCTCATCATTACCATTCAATAAGATTTCTTAACTTGTGCCTTTTCCGAATCTTGGTGTTGAGCCCTCGCATCCTACTGGTTGCGTGGGGTTAGGAGTGGGGCAAGTGAATTCACTTATCATATCATTGTATCACCACGTTTTTTCAAGATAATATGAAGTATGAAATATTTCTTGAAGAAAGTAAATTTTAGCATCACATTGTGTTCGCATTATCATATATGAGCATTATAAAATACAAAAAAAAAAATCATTCTATTAGCATTCATATCCACTACATTCATTTTAAAAAGCATAGAAAATCAAAAATTCTAAACATCTAAGAGTACACACATGAATCAAATCATCAATGTAAGCCAACTCTATGCAAGGAATAACTAAGCCAAAAAGAGATATATGTACATATCATGGTGTGTCATAGTTTTATACGATGTCATTGCACACTAGGTGCGGTCAAAATGCTCACAATGAGCACAAAATATTGATGTAGCCTACAATTCACTAGTAAGACCCCGGGCGTGTTGGCACATCACTCGGTCTAGGCCCGAGCACTCACTCGAAGCACGCAAAGGTTTTTATTGCAAGATGTTAGCATGATGAAGACATAATGCATGTAGTTCCATTATTAATACATCATTCTACAGAGCATGCCAGATCTATAGCTAAGGGAGAATAGAATTAAGTACTAACCATGATGAAATCAAGAACATACTAGATCCAAATACACACAGAACTAACACTTGGATTCAGCCAATATCCTTCATTATATTAAATATGACAATTGCACAGAATCTCCTTACAGTAATAGTAGTATACGCTCATGCGCATGAGAGATCTAGCAACATAATCTCACTATACCCTAGTTCTCACACGCATAACTATGCTCTCTTTTCCTATCTCCATGCATCTCTTTTTACATATTTTACTACATACTTATAAGGGTCGGGTCTTTCCCTTCACCGCTTATCTAATCCCATACAAACTCTCCTTATTTCCTTAACAATTTTTTGAGGGAAGATTTTTTTTGCATATCCCTTAACATTAGCCCCACATACAAGTGTGATACTAATAGACTCTCTTTAGCTAACTGACAGTGATGAACCTATTTTTAGCCCGCATCCATGCAAAGTTCTTTGTAGTCAATCCTCCAAAAATAGCCAATGTGTGGTGTGCATGTCTCTGCTTTGTTTGTGTTCTCTACATGCCATCTCTAAAAATAGTCCCTCATATGCAAAAATGGCTAAGTCTGAAATATGAACTTATCCTTCGTGCATGTGTTTCCCTTATCTATTCGCACCTTTGAACATGCCATGTTTTCCCATGCGGACCTCTTGTGTGCCTTTTGTTAAGTATTCTCTACTCAACATTACCCCACACTAATTGTATTTCCACCCTAGAAATGGTTGTCTCAAAAATGAATTAAAGAATTTGAATGGAAAGAATAAGAACGAATCTATATGCACAAAAGAATGATGTTACCCTTGACTTCATCCACTTCAACCTGAAAAATTAATTTGGGATATTCCTCCTTTATTTTGGCCTCCAAGGTCTGTCACTCAACAAGTGCTTCCTCTACTTTTTCTAGAATATCCATAGCAATGGATTCCAGTTCATCTTGCTCAATCTCTCCTTTTTCATTCTGTAAGACCAATACAATGTTGGACATTACAGTCATCCTTCCTTCTAGCAAATCCATCTTCTATGTGATGAGTTTCCCAAGTTCATCTAGCCATCCCTTGTGTGGTTCTTATGCTGCTACAAGGGCCTCATGCTTCTGTTTAACCAATGTTAGTCTTTCTGCATGGCCCAATGTGTTGTCCTTCATCACTTTCTGACCTCATTGTCCTCCTCTAGGGTTTTTATTTTGATGAGCGCCTCTGGAGCTGTACAGATGTTCAAGGCTTGGTCTTCCTTCTTTAGTTCTTTCTGCAAAGGCTTGCGCAGGATACCTTCGTAAGATGAAATCTTTCTCTTTATTGCATCCCTTTCCCTCTCTACCTCTTACTCAGATTCTTTGGGGTTGACATCTACATGGTTTCATCTTTAAGTACCAAATCCACCAAATTCTTGACATAGTGCATTCTTTGAAGGAAATTTTTCTAGTACCTTTGACACCATATGTGCTCACACTTTCATACATAGTCCCCATAGTCTCTATCATGTTGATAAAGGCATGGTTCTTCTTTTGTTCTAAATCCTTTTCCTGGATCAAGCGCGCTATTTCTGCATCTTTTGTTTTAATTTCCCCTCACAACACTCAGATGGTTTCGGATTTATCCATGTTTCTACAAGCCACCTCTGTGGAGACCTTTACCAATGCATTACTTACTTGCTCATCGGACATAACAATAGGATTTACTATTATGTGTCTAGCTTGGGGATTCTTTTTCAACCTCCTCAACATGCATGACTCCTCACACACATCAAATTCTGGTTCATCCATATGCATGTGCATCAACCATGAAAGTTTCTTCCTTGTGCGCATGGTCACCATATCTTCATCCATCAAATCCCAGCCAAATAACTCCTTTTATGTCATAG
Organism: Taxus wallichiana var. yunnanensis; assembly: GCA_018340775.1. Taxonomy (NCBI): domain Eukaryota; kingdom Viridiplantae; phylum Streptophyta; class Pinopsida; order Cupressales; family Taxaceae; genus Taxus; species Taxus wallichiana. The sequence continues at coordinate 793,507,908 of CM031235.1, read as the reverse complement.
TGCTCTGGAAAATGGACGTGGACAATTTTACCTATGTCCTCAACGTAGCCCATGATTAGTGCACTATGTTCCCCACTCATTCTCTTTGTTCTAGGCCCCTTAGGAACTGGGGCTCCAAGATTTGGAGTTTTTTCTGACATACCCCAAGCACTCTCATGCATGGCTTCTATTGTCTCCTTTTCTCCTTCATTCCTTCATTTTTTTATTCCTCTTATGGCTCTTCCCTGCTCTGTGTTTCCTCCTCATATTTAGGTGGTGTAGGAGGCCCTAGCATACTTTCCTCAAATTCATCTACCTCTTCGTCCAATTTTAACTTCCTTCTTCTTTTCTCAGTTATCTCCTTATGTGGAGATAGTCAAGGTGACCTATGCACTGAGTGTGGAGTAGCACCTTGAGTCCTTGTTCGCCTAAATACTCTTTTAAATCGAACTCTCCTTGAACTGCTTCTGGATCCTCTTCTTCTTCCTACCCATGAGTTGGCATAGTTGCACGCTCTGATTCCCTTTTATCTGATGGTTGCCTCCTCATGTGTTCCAAACCACCACTATCCTCACACTCATCCTCCTCATCCTCTACTTCAATTGTCTCTATGGGCTTAGGCACTGGAATGTTCTCCATGGTATGCTTACCCTTCAATGGCTCTGGGAGCGAACTCATCTTCCACATACTTGTTATTTTCCAGCTTGGGCTTCAGTTGGAGGTACACAAGTGCTGCTCCAATGTCTCCAATAGCCAAACTTACTGGCTTTATGCTCAACACATCTGAGATGAGCCTTTCAATATATGCATTACATCTTAGATATACATACTTCTTCCTCAGTGTGTGGTAGTCACAGTCTACCTTGTCTACATTGAATGTTAGGTGGCATGCATCTGAGAACCTATGAACCGATGCCTAAAAATACCTCGTTGTGAAGGCATATGGTAGTTTTCACCATGGGCTCTAAGCCCCATCCTTCATCGCAAATCACGCGATGCAAAAATGTTGGTATACTACAAATTGTATTGGCTTACCTACCACAAAAGGCAATTCTTTGGCGATAGGCCATTATTCTTCAAACACCATGTGGATCCTATCATACCACTTCTCATCCATCTACTTGACTAGTTCGGTCATCAATCCTTCACACAAGTACTTGCTTGAATCGATCTGCAGTGACTTGTTCTCCATGGGATACTCCTAGATCTTCTCCTTTGGTCCATCGGGCACCCCGATCTCCATAAATACCAGAGACAATAGAACAGCCCTAAAACTGATCTTTCCTCCTGAGCATGCTTCTTCTATGATAGTTTCTACAATGTAATTTGAAATGTTGTATACTACCCCTTCAGACATCTTCTTTGCAACATGCAACCACATGGTGTTCACTTGTGACCACCTCTCTTGGTCATTTAGTTTTGTTACAAGGTGTGTGACTACCTGCACAACTAGGTACTTTTCAGCTTGTCTATGTCCATGCCACACGGACCCTTGGTGTACCCCAGCTCCCTTCTAGTCCTCATAATTGCAGCCTTGTTTGTTAAGTCCTCTTTGAGGTCTTCACCTATAGCCTTCAACCCTGTCACTATGGAGATCAGCGTGGCTGAAATCCTTACTCTGCATCTTACAAAATAGAAGAAGTCTTTGTGTACTTTGCTCATGAGCCATTGGTACAAGGGCTCATATTTTCTGAAGTAGGGGAGCTCGTATAACTGATATACTCCAATATTTTTCAATAACTTCTCCCCAGCGTTGTCATAGACCGGCATGTCCTCTGTTGTGTGCTTATTTGTCTTCATGTTCAACAGTGCATCCAGCTCCTTATTTTATGTGGTACGATGGTTGTACTCACTTATCTTTCTTCTTCGAATGTGGGAATCCCATTCTTGGCCTACTATAACCCCCTCTAGATATTACATCTTTGAAAAATTTCTCTCATGGGTCATTTCTTCTTCCTCCACGACCACCTTCTTCTTTCCCTTATGTTGCAACTACCTTCTTTGGTGCCATTTCTACCCTACAATCCTTTGAAAATACTCTCCTTTTGACTTCTGCAATGTGCAACTCAAACCCTAGCTCAAATCTTCGTGCCCTAGTGGAAATTACGCCCTAGCTCATTTGTAACACATTTGCTTTGCTCAAACCCTTCTCCTATGGGAATGTAATCTTCTCCTTCGCAAAACCTCATGTCCATGTCTAGTTTCACACTCTTTGCACCTCAACATGATTTCTTGGCTCCTCACACTTAGCTCCTTTAAAATTCTCTTAATTACGCAACGGTAAAAATGAACTTGCATCCCATCTTTATATAGATTTTCACATTTTTATGCATTTATTATTCCTTCACCTACCTAATGTCCTCTCATTTATTGACCAATTTTATTTTTTCCATGTGGTACATCTTCATGCCCCAACTATAACCTTCTAGCATGCCTTCCTACCCTTTGGTCACAGACTTCTCTTCAAGTGCTTCCTTGTGCCCGAGTACCTTGTCACTGCACCTTCCACTGGTAGTTTTTATGGCCTCTTCTTACCTCACGTTATATTGTCCCTTCATTCATCTCCATCTTTGGTCACTTTTTAGAAGCAATATTTTAACTTGAATAGCACCCGAATGGCACCCGTAGCGAGCAGTATTCTTTTCACCTTTCAATTCCAGCAGTCTTGTACCTAGATATCAACAACCACCCCATACTAAAAGTATGTGCAGTCCTCTACACATAAACATGCTTCAGATAGTAATTAGCTTCACGCGCAAAACACACTTATTACACAAACACACCAACTAAATTGACAAAGCATAGCGACAAAGAAGGAAACACATGAAGGAAATGCATAATTGAAAACCTAATCTAAATGGCAACACTGCCTTATTACAAACACCAAGAAGACTTATTTATAGTAGGGCTTCAGCCTACTCCCGTTAAAGTAACCGGGTAGCCATGTTCCATCAAGTGCTTCTAACTGGAAAGCACATGTTTCGAGTATATGAGTGATAACATACGGCCCCAACCAATGTACCTTAAGTTTTCCTAGATGGCACAAGAACTTAGAGTCATAGAGAAGCACCATTTGTCCAATCTCAAACTTCTTATCCCTTATGTTTCTGTCATGCCATGCTTTCTTCCTAGCCTTTTCTTTCTTCTGACTCCAACGTGTTATGGCTCGTCACTCATCCAGCTTGATTATCTTTTCCATCTATTCTTCTAAATCTTGCTCATCAGCTAGACCTCCAATGCGTGTGATACGCAAAGAAGGTAACATGAATTCCATAGGAAGAATGGCTTCTGCGCCAAACACTAATTGAAATGGTGTGGCTTTTTTCAACCTCTTATAAGTTGTTCTATATGCCCAAAGTACAGCAAATACTTTATCATCCTAGTCCTTTCTTCCAACATCACAAATTTTTGTCAAGGTCTGGCTCAAAATCTTGTTGAAAGCCTCAACAGTTCTATTTTCCTAAGGATGGTAAGGTGTAGTCTTATGGTTTGAAACCATAAAATCATCTAATAATATCCTTATTGTCTCATTCAAAAAATGTGTGCCCCTATCACTTGTCAGACATAGAGGACATCCATACCATGTAAGAACATTTTCACATAGAAACCTAGTTGTTGTAGCTGTCATACAATCCTTTGTAGGTGTTTCTTCTGCCAACCTTGTGAGATAATCTGTGCAAGTAATGATGTAGTGTGACCCAGTCCTATGTGTGGATGGTGAAATGGATCCTACAAAGTTGATAGCCCATTTCTCAAATAGTTCTACACTAGAAATAGGTCTTAAAGGTATCTCATCTTTGTGCCCTATTTTTCCTAGACACTAACAATGATCACATGCCTTGCGTACACCTTACAATCTTTATACAGGGTCTCCCATCGAATCTAATCGAATAGGATCTTTCGCACAATAGCATCCCCTACATAGTAGCCACTTGCAATACCACCATGAGCCTCCTCCATAAGATCCACGTGCTCATGCTCCAATACACAATGGCATAATATCTCATCTATGTCTAACTTGTACAGGTCACCATTGATCAACATGAAAGGTGCCGCACGTATAGCAAGTTGTTTCTTTTCTAAGGACTTCATTCCTTCATCAGTGCCACACCAATCCAGAAAATATAGTAATTTCCTTTAACTCGATCGAACACATTTTAACCTATATATTTGTGCATCTCGCACATGGTATCCTCAATTACATGTGCTTCTTCTCCTGACTGTATTCTTGATAGATGGTCTGGTCTAGAATTACTTTTCCCTAGTTTTACCACAACTGTGAAATCAAATTCTTGAAATAATAGTACCCATCTACATATGTGCCCTTGTAAAACGGGCTTGTTTACCAAATACTTCAATGCCATGTGATCTATATAGAATACAAATGGTGTAGCTAGCAGATACTGTCGGAACTTGTGTAATGCATAGATCATCAATAAAGCCTTGTGCTCTGTAGTTGTGTAGTTCTATTCTGCAGGAGTCAAATTTATACTAGCAAAACAGATAGGATGATCTATAATACCTTCTCCAAGTTGAGCTAACACCATGCCATTGGTCGTGCGAGAGGCATCAACATGTACATGAAATGGTTTGTCCCATGAAGGAAAACATAGAATAGGCATGGTAGTAAGTTTTTCCTTAAGTATCTTGAATGTGCACTTTGCTATGTTCTCTCTCACGATAGAACGTACCTCTACCTTTCAGTAACTCTTCCAATGGTGCAGCAACTTTGGCATATTCTTTGATAAAAAATTTGTAATATTAGGTATGACCCAAAAAATTCCGCACCTCAATCTAAATGGTAGGCTCCCTTAGGCCTATAATGACTATAACCTTGGCTAGATCAACCAAAAAACCTTCCTTACAAATTATGTGTCCTAAAAGTATCCCAAACAGTGTAGCAAATATGCACTTCTTGATTTTTAAGGAGATACTCAACTGTCTACATCTTTCAAACATCAAGCGCATATTGTCACAATGATCCTTAACTAATCCATACACTGTCCAATCATCTAAATAGACCTATAAGAAGTTCTGAATATATTCCTTAAATGCTTGAACAACTATGCGTGAAAATAAATGGCATGCACGTTTTTTCGACCAAAAGGCATTATAGTATAGGTGAAGCTACCCCATTCAATAGTAAACGTAGTCTTTTCCTGATCCTCCTGGGAAATCCTAACATGATGATACCCAGAGAACCCATCTGTAAATGAATAGATTTCTCACCCTGCAATGCCTTCTAGTATTTCCTCATTGAATGACATAGGAAATGGGTTTGTCACACATGCAACATTCAGCTCCCTGTAATCCACACAAATCCTAATTTTCCATCTATTTCTTGATATTGATCACCATTGGACTAACCCATTCTTACTCATCTAGGGGCTTGATAATTCTAGACTTCAACATTTTGTCAATTTCTTCTTTTACCTTTTCACACAAGTTGGGGTTCATCTCTATAGGATCTCTTTCTAACTGGGTGCGTACCCTCTTTAATTTGTATCTTCATCTCCCCTAACAATTCATGCACACCTTTAAGTTCATGGTACCCCCTAGGAATAAGTCCAGTAATCCCTTAGTAACTCTATGATTTTTGTCACTTCATAATCTAACCAATATCCCCCAATTATGACCTCCTTAGGATCGAAACTTCGATCCAATATTCACCTTCTTTGTCTTCATAGGTTCATGATAGGCACGCATGGTCTTATCTACACTGTCCAATACCTCATGCCTACCCAGTGAATGATTTACATCTATATTTTCTACTTCTTTGTCATCCACTAAGTAGACCATTTTTCCTTTTTCTTTCTCAAGGCAAGTGTGTTGAAGTAGTGTTGCATCCACCTCTATTTCTTCAACAAGATGTGTTCTGAGTTTCCTTCATCTAATAACTCCTGAAGGAGTTCTTCAACCTTAGCACTATCTCCCATAGTTAAGTACCTTATGACTTTCAATGCTTCTTCCACCGGAGGCTTTGTAGAAAAGAAGTCAAACATATGGGTCATTCCTGTAGTTAAATCCTGCCAATTTCCAGTCTCTCTATGGAGTTATGCATATACATACTAGGCACATGTGCATCCTTGTAAAGTGGAATAAAACTTGTGCACCCATAGCGAAGGTGGTAAAGCTTCATGTCCCGATGTCCAAAGTATCTCACACTGCACTGGATGTGATGCTAAACTAGTTGATTACCATGATAAGTGCATATCTACGTAGGTGCATTACACCAGTAGAACTAAGTAGATAGCATTATCCTGATCTCATTCCATTCCATAAGATTACCTCTGTGAACCACCCACTAGCACATTGTTGTCCCACGTAGGGTATATGCTAACATGTTCCTCCTCTAAACTTGGTTTATCCATTGTGCTTCCATGGCACGCAGAATACCATAGGATCTCCTTCTCTAATGTAACAAGGTACCGAGTTGTTACCTATTCTCCTGACATAACGTGGTTTTATTCCTCTAGGAAATATGCTCTTTACTTCACGCCCTACCAACTCATAAGTACTATGAGCCCAATTATCACAAGAAACACTTGTAGTATCACTAATAGACTGTGCATCCTCCCACTGAATTATTCCTTCTTTAGTTGGCTCAAGTATCTCTAGATCTTGGATGGTGCGTACATAAATCCTATTCAGATCTTCTTCACTCAAGGGCTCAACATAGGGCACAAATTTGCCATCTGTTAAAGGGATAATAACTCTTTCCTCCTTATTTTCAAAACTGATGTAACCCTTGTTGAACCGAAGATCAACATTATTCGCATAACACCAAGGATGCCCTAATAGAGCCAGGAAGCTATCTGACTCTACCAGCACTAAAACCTCAAAGTCTCTAGTGAACTTGGCCCCTTGGATGGTAATGGATGCATCTTTCAAAACTCCTGATGGGAGTGGCCTTAGTTTGATTAGCCATGAACAATACATTAGATGATGGCTGCAATGGGGGTCTCCCCATTTATACCCATGCATCTAAGGTAAGAACATTGACTTCCATGCCTATATCAAACAGTATATTACTCAATAGCCACTCATCCACAATAGTATTCAGAGTGATTTCCTTATCATAATCTAGGCTATGGGGGGAGATTCGCATGCAGGATTTGTCATCCAGTCTCAACACTTACACGTGGAATGTTTCCTT